>CM019692.1:55012463-55599963 GCA_009760885.1 Achatina immaculata
GGAGAATATGTGTACGCGAAGGTGTCATATCTCCATTTTCTCTATCATTTAAAAGAACAAAATCAAGAATTTCACACACATACACAAAACATATAATTGAATGATTAATGCAGAAAACTCATATACTGTTATTTAACATTAAGATACACCTCTGTTTAAACCTGCATAATTGAACGAAACACGCACATAAAAACAACCTTCCCAACTGATCTTTTTTTTACGTAATGTAGTAGATAGTATAACTTGGAAACAACCTATTCTAAGACGTTTCCTTTCCTTTTCCACTTTGATTTCAGATATTATGAAGCTATTCTAAGAATCAAAGATGAATACTTCTGATTTTTTAAAACCGTCTCTGCCCTTCTCTACTGTGGCGTATTTTTCTTCAGTTCCCCCTTTCGAGATTACTACACTTAGTTTTTACATGTTTAGTTTTTACAGTTTTGTCCCAAAGGGATTTGAGAGTAATCTTCACAATTTTTTTTCTTTACTCGTCTAGATTATTTTCTCCAGCATGGAAAAGTACTTATCTTTTTAGATCTTATTCTACTGGTCTAGAGATTTCTCTCCAATATTTTATCTAACCTAGAGATTTCCTCCAATTCTTTATCTAAATTATTTTTTTTTCGTTCAAAGTTTACTCTGTGACATTTTATTACTCCCTTGAAATCTAGAATTTAAAATCATTCTAAATCCTAACCAAACTTCTACTCAGTTTTGGGTGTGAAAACGATGGACGGCAGAATATATCTCAGTATGAACTGAAACATCAGTTTTTCGAAAATGGAGAAGCTGTCTCTACCAGATCTTTACACTAAGAATAATACTTGAAGAACATATTGAAAAGCAGAAACCATTAATCCTGAACTTTATAGAAGTTATACTTCCGGCAAGAGTCGAATATAGTTACACTTTTCTTCTTTTTCTTCAGCTTTCCGAGACATTAAGGCTCACTGCTGCAGGTAAAGTTCGCCCCCACTCTTCTCTATTCCTAATCTTCTCTCTCCAATTGGCTGCACCAATTTCTTTTATATCCTCTCCTATGTTGTCTTTCCATCTCTGTCTTGGTCTGCCCGTTCATCTTGTTTCCCTCATCTCTTGTGCATACAGAACTTTCGCTTGTCTGTTCTCTTCCATTCTTTCTACGAATATATAGCCCAACCAGTATTATCTGTTCAGTTTCAAGACATTTATAATTCGTTATGATTTAAATAAGCTGTTCAGTTCAGTGTTCTTTCTAGCTCTCCATTCTCTCCACTGTTGGTATTCTTTGTGAGCCAAAAGATTCTTCTTAGGATCTTGTTCTCAAAGATCTGTAACTGTTGTTCATTTTTCCTTGTTATAGTTTCTGATCCATACATGACGGCTAATCTTACTATAATTTTGTAGATTATTTTGGTGTTTTGGGACAGGATTTTGGATTTTAACAGGTGTCGCAATGCGAAGTATATTTTACTCCCTATCTGTAGTCTGCTTTTAATTTCGTCGCTTACCATTTTGCTTCTGTTGAAGGTTGTGCCTAGATATATGTATGTTTCTGCTTTCCTAATGATCTTGTCTTCGACATTTATATAATCTGCACCATTCTGCCTATGGTCTCTTGACATCTTCATATACTTAGTTTTATCTTGGTTAATGACCAAGTCCACTTTTAGTGCTACATCTCTCAGGTGTATGCAGGTACTGACGACTTCTTGCATAGTTTCCCCCACTAGGTCGATGCCATCAGCGTATCCTAGTATTTTAGCTTGTTCTTCTATAGTACTTTCTTCCTTCACTTTTCTGATTACCTTATCTAGTGCTGGGTTGAATGGTAATGGAGATAATGTTTCCCTTTGTTTTAAAATGTTTTAAACCAGTTCCTATATAGAACGATTCTGACTTTCTTCCTTTATATGTTACTATATAACAGATGTTACTATATAATGTGCATCCTCCATGCATATTCTGCTCAAAATGATTAATTTATTAACTATCTCAAATTCTTTCATAATTGTCCATAAGGTGCTCCTGTCTATCCTGTCATTAGCTTTCTTGAAGTCAATGAAGATACTCACATTATGCACTTCTATTCCATTTTCCCAGCTCTCCATATTCTGCTCTTGACGAAGATAAAATATTTGGTCTACGGTTGATCTATTCTTCCTAAAACCTGCTAGATAGTCTCCCAGTATGTTCTAGCTGTATGGTTTTAATCTATTTAAAATTATAATGTATAGTATTTTGTATTATGTACTTACATATTCTTACATCCTTCCGTGCCGTTAAACGTCACATGGGGCTCGCATAGTTGTTTGCCACGTTTTCCTGTTTTCGGCGAGTTTTTCAACTTCAACAAGGGATGTTATGCCCACTAAACTGGCTTCTCTTAATAATGTCCTCTTTAGAGTTTCACGTGATCGATCTCTTTTTCTTTGGTCTGTTGTGGTCCACCTGATAGCTTGTTTTTGGTATTCTCTGATTATTTATTCTTATCACATGGCCTATATATGTCCATCTTCTTTTTCTCATCACCTATTAGACAGGTTGTTGTTTGCTCATCTGTCTTTTATCTCCGTTGTTCTTAAATTCGTTCCTCTTTATACCAAGTATTTTCCTTAGTCATTAGTTTTCAAAAGAGTCTAATTTCTTATCTAGTTCTTTAGTTGATTTACAGCTTTCATATGCATAACTGAGGGTGGATATCACATTTGAATTGAATAATCATAACTTGGTTTTTGTGCTTATAACTTTTGGTAGATCGAGGTGTATGGTGCAGTTTTACAAAGTGTGGGAGGGAGTGAGTAAACTGAGAAAAAACGAATAGAAAGTATGAGAATGTATAAATGAAAAACATACAACATCCGATATTTCGGCATGAGCCTTTTTCGAAAATTACATGCACAACGTAGAGATCTCTAATAATGTTAACAATTTTAGATGGTATTCCACATAAGCTTAAAATTCTCCACAATGAATCTATGTGTGTGTATCAAATGCCTTTTTAAAGTCTATAAAGTTCAGGATTAATGGTTTCTGCTTTTCAATGTTCTTCAAGTATTATTCTTGATGTAAAGATCTGGTAGAGACAGCTTCTCTCTTTTCGAAATCCTGCCTGTTTTTCTCTCATTGCAGCATCCACTACATCCTTAATTCTATTCAGAATCACGTTACAAAACACCTTTGACACAACTGATTGTAAGGTTACACCACTCCAGTTACTGCAGTCACCTAGGTTGCCTTTTTTGTGCATTTTAACAATGATTCCTTTTTTCCATATAGAAGGGACCTTTTCTTCTTTCCAACATATTGTAATAAAAAAATTACACTCGATATATAGTTAACTAGCTGCATGTTGAGTAGGTAGGTTCTTTAGTTAGTTAAAACCATACTGCCACATAAATAGGATATCAACATAATCAACATTCCTACTTTAAAAAATTATTGAGAAACCATCAGCTTCCTGATATACTCTAAGGTTATGATATGGGAAATGGGAAGATTTGTAGCAAATCTTCTCTAGGAGTCAATAATAGTTAGATTTTCAATGATACTGGGTGGTTCTGGTTCAGGATCCTTGGCCCCCTTGAATATTTTGACCTTGTCCTAGTGGTTTGTAAGAAGCATAACACGATACATCGCTTTATCTATATTGCTTTAGTATTACGTTCTTTCATATAATCAGCGGGCGATATTTCTACTGCATTGATCTCTGCCTCCTTTCTTTTAAAGTGTTTTAAACCAGTTCTTATATAGAAGGGTTCTGACTTTCTTTCTTTATATGTTACTATATGTTATGCATCATCCAACGATGTTGACGGCTAAACGGCTATTAGACGGCTGCTCGTCCTACCGGAGTCCGTGTTCGAATCCCAGGTAATTCTCTTGTGATTTTTCTTTCTCTCACGTCTCACTGAAGTGCTTTTTGTACGATTTTTTCGAGGTCTAATCCTACCAAACTGTGTTCTTTTACTTTGCTTCCTTTCTTGTACCTGCATTTGTGCTTTTTTACCAGATTTACTGCCTTGCTTCTGCCAAATGTCTAATATTGTTTCCTTCAGTATTCTAACTGTTGGGTTGTTCTAACTTTTCTTCTCTTTTTTTCCAATCTTTTGTACACCACTTCATTCTTTTGTTTCGGACATATAGAGTTTCTGCGAGGCCTTAGAAGATTATTTATATTTTACCCATTAATAACATGCTGGTGAACTGCCCTGCCTGCCTTATCTTCTTCCTGCCTGTTGACGTTATGCTGTTCTCTTGTTACTCATTGTTGGCATAAAATGTGTGTTATCAGTGGTGCCATGAATGATGTTGTTTCCTAGATCATCTTCCCTCAGGTACAAAGACTTCACTTGCTTGTATTTTCTTAAATTCCACCTCGATAGTTTTGTTTGTCTTCTTCATGA
Organism: Achatina immaculata; assembly: GCA_009760885.1. Taxonomy (NCBI): domain Eukaryota; kingdom Metazoa; phylum Mollusca; class Gastropoda; order Stylommatophora; family Achatinidae; genus Lissachatina; species Lissachatina immaculata. Next base: position 55,016,852 of record CM019692.1, read on the forward strand.
AGTTGTTTGGTGTAGTTCAAGAATGTGTTTTGTATGTCTTCTGAGTGACCCTTGTCCTCAGAGTATAGATGTTTGTAAAAGTCTTGAAAGGTTTGGCTTATTTTGGCCGTGTCAGTCTGTTCCTGTCTGTTTATGTCTATTATTTTGTGTATTTATCTGCTTCTTTGTACATTTTGTTCTATTCCTAGACATTTTTTCTTGGTATTTCTTGTACGATAGAGGCTAGTTTTGTTCTGATGAAGGCACCTTGGTAGCTGTGTTGATGGTATTTATCCAGTTCTTCCTCTAGCTTGTGTATGTGAGGACTATTGGGATCTATCTGCGTGGTTAGTTTAATAGCGTTTTCTAAAATGTGTTGTTGTTGTCGTCTGTGTCTGTGTATTTTTGTCGTCAAGTTCTGTGTTTTCTCTCTGATAGTGTTCTTTAAGTTATCCCAGTATTCTATTAGGTTGGATTTGGGTAAATCTTGGGTGTATGTGTCTAATTTTCAATACTGCAACACGCAGTTATTTATAGTTTGCTCTGTTCACACTATTCTGGATCCCATTCAGGTGGACAAATGCTCATTTCATCTCTCATAATACACATCTTCTAACAAGGAATTCCTTTCTGTTCTTATGCCTATACTTAGGATAGTGGCCTTTCCATTCCACAGATTTGTATGTATTCTACATGCCAGGCTGCTCTGTGATCTTTGGTTGCTTTGGTTACAGGGGCATCTGTCAAGTTCTGTTATGGGAACTTAAAATGTTTGTAACGAACCTTCTCGACGAGTCAACAATGGTTAGAGTTTCAATGATACTAGGTCGTTCTGGTTCAGGATCCCCGGCAACCTTGAATCTTCTGACCTTGTATTAGAGAATTGTAGCATGCACAGTACGTATACACGCCACAATATACCACACTCTTGAACATCCAGGTCTTTTAATCGGAGTACTGGACCCGTTGATCCAAACACACTGTTTGGTAATGAACAAATAATATGGCAGAGAACTTGATTTATGGGAAATCAGTCTCCTTTTTTTTAATGGAATTCTCACGCACTAGCCTGTGTCCACTTCTGTATCCATTTTTCGGTCTTCTGGAACCGATTATTCAATTACTTAGTGATAGTCACAGTTAACCTATGGTAATGCGAATGCTTGCTGAAGTGTGGTAATAGATATTTCTTTACTAGATTGATGAAAATTATTATTCAATCTTTTATTTTGTCTGGCCGTCGTCGTACTGAGTGGTGGAAGGGTGACTATACCATACATTCACACCTTACATATATATAATAGGAACACGAAACAACAATCCTTTTTTCTTAAAATCACGATCAATGTATTTACAAAGTTCTGATCCACAAGGCAATGCGAATCAAAATAAAACCTATGCGCACGAAGTCCATATGTTTATGTATTCCACACGCGTTATTGATTCATAAAAAAAGGTTCCTTGAATAATATGATTTCAATCCTGATTACAAATGCACACAACTAAACTATACACGTCAGCCTCCATCTATCGAATGACCCTCCTCGTCCACGTCTGCCGCTGGACTTCCACCTGCTCAACTTATCTCCCTTTTTTTCTATTCTCGTCTTATATACCTGGCCAGCGCCGGACTCGAAGGCCTGGGGATTTTCCATTCAAAACCGGGTCACTGCTTGCTTATTTTTCCACTCCTTACAGAAGCATCAACAAAGTCACAACTTCTCCTAATCTCGCCTGGGCAATACAAGCTACTTGACCAACACTGTCGCCAGTCACACGTGCCATCTTGGTTTTTAACATAAAACATTAACTGTTTCGTTTGGCTTCCCTCGAAACTAGAGGAAACTAGCCAGGTACAGCAAGCTGTGTTCTGAAAGCGTATCTCTTCTTGTCAATTGAAGAGGTATTACTGTTGTATAGAAAGCATCTAGTGGGAGAACAATTTTTATGTGGATAGTTAACTCTCTCGGGATCAAGTTTAACAGATTGGTCTAAGAGTCTTCAGTTTGTGTTCTGCAATATGCTCAGAGAACATTTACACCCAGGCATCTCCTTCTTCCCACTAGACGACAACAGTACAACTAGACTGGAAAACAAAAGCCCTTACAACTGAATACAAAGCCCATAAACTAAAAACGAATCATTGATCTACATTCTAACACCAATACTCGAAAATCTTCAAAATTCCACATCCAAATCATCCTGAACCACTATTAAACAATTCTCTAACAAAACTAGAAGAAACCATCTCCAAACGATACTGAAACAATCCTCTAAGCGATCATCTGAACGATCAAAACGATCTCTTACCAACCCTAAACGATCCTCACTAAAAAACAAGATGCCTTCTCGCTTCCAGTTTTTATATTTCCCCAGCCTTCGGATTGAGTACATGGGACCCAGCTAGAAGATCTTGACTTTGCAGATGACATAACTGTGCAGATGACATAACAGATGACATAACAGGGACAATGTGAAATCGATGCAAGAAAAAAAAAAGATTCCCTATCTTCCCTGGCTATCAAAATAGGTCTTGACTGTCAAGGACAAAACAGAAATAATGAAACTTCTCATTAATCAAGAAGGAAAAATATACGTAGAAGGAACAGCTGATGTGTCGATGAAGTAAACCAGTAAATCATATTATTGATGACTTGAAGTAGTGTTCTTTGATTAACACATCACGGATGGCCTTATAGATACTGCAAGTTTCAATAAATCAAGTCTCTTCACAAGTTACAGATTCCGTTTAATTCGGTCTAACAATAATTGATAACATCACTTGGACTAAAAAATGTATGTCCTTGGCTCACTGTGGAATCACATAAACAATATTTCATAACGTCAAATCTACCATATTCTAGATGCAGCATTTGAGCTGTGTTCTCAAACTTTCTTACTACTTTTCTCGTTATTTACATTATTCTCAAGAGTACTGGTTAATCCTGCCTACACAGTACTAGAATTTCTTAATATTTCTCACGAAACACATGCCTCACGTTCTTATCGACACTTAGTAACACACAATGTTTACTGTATAATCGATACTTATGTCACACGTCACTTTGGATAAGGACTGTGATTCAAGGGGAACAACTAAGATTCATCGTATTTTACTTGTTTAGTTCCCTTAGACTACAGTATACTACTAAATGTCATAATATTGCATATAAAATGTGCAGTCGATTTCTCCTGTCACAGTAATGGGTTCTTCCGATATTAGCAATCAGTGATTCTAAATACCTTATGAGCATACAGGAAGTCTAAAGTCTCTCTGACACTAATTTTCCACATTGATACTGGAAAAGGATACAGGATCTAGATAAACTAGAAGAACAGCTGAGAACACTTCTCTGTGCTTTAGACACTGTCAGTCATTTTTCTTTAAAACCACCATCTTTTTTAAATGGATTTCAGCAAATTTTGGACTATTGTTACTCCACACTTCAAACTTATTCATCTACTAATATTACTAGACACCTCTGTGTGTGTCACCTACTTGTATTATCTCACACCTCAGAGTGTGTTATCTACTAGTACTAATACACACCTTACCATGTGTCTGCTACTAGTATTACCTCACACCTCAGCAATAACAACTGTTCAAAAAAAGAAACGCGACAAATACGATGTTGCGATTTAAACTGAAGTTTGCTGATCAGACAAGGGCAAATTGCTTGAAACGTTCAATTGGACAACTTCATGTGCTGACCCGAATTGTACTCAGCAAATGATTCATGATCACAGAAAAGCGACACTAGTCAAAATAGCATTTTTGACAATAACTCATGACAGGTTCACGAGAATCCCGTGAATACTACTGAACACAAACCTCACTGACCATATTATTGAATGCCTGTAAAAGATTGACGCTCCTCGAATCAATTCATTTGAAAATTCACTGCGTAAGTATGGCTCATCTCAATACAGAACAAGACTCATCATCATTGGAAGTTTACAAACTGGACAGTCACAAAGTGTAGTGGCCAGACAATTTAATGTGATTAGAAGCACTATTAGTCGCCTTTGGAGACGATTTCAAGAAACTGGCTTAGTTCCAGACCTGCCGCGCAGTGGAAAACCCATAGACACAACTCCTGCCGAAGACAGCTTCATACGGTTGCATCACCTCAGGAATCGACTTGCATCTGCGTCCTCAACAGTCCAGCAATGACAGCAGCTCGTCGAATTTCAGATCAAACGGTCAGGAACCGGCTGCACGACGTTTATCTTTGGGCTAGAAGACCCTACAGAGGTCCTGTTCTTATGGATCGACATCGCCAGAACCGACTGCAGTGGGCGAACCATCATCGTTAGTGGACCGTTGCGAATGATTGGAGATGGGTTTAGTTTATTGATAAATCATTCTTTCTGCTCCATCGACACGATAGACGGAGAAGAGTTTACACCAGAGTCCATGAGTGCTACCCCAGAACTGCGTGGATGAGGCTCCTCCACATGGTGATGGAGGTGTACTTGTGTGGGAGACGATCAACTTCATGAGAAGAAGTGACCTGGTGCAAATTGAAGGACGCCTGAATGCCCGATGATACGTCGCTGAAAATCTTCGTCCTTACGTCCTTCCAATTCTGGCTGCACCAGAGTCGATTTTTAAGCAGGATAACGCTCGGCCTCATGTGGCACAACTCACTATACAGTTCCTCTCTGACAACACTGTCCAGACCATTCCATGGTAATCCATGTCATCAGACATGACCCCAGTAAAATACTTATGAGATGAACTCAACAGCCAAGTCCTCCAGCGAGACGTGGCGCCAACCAATCTCCGACAGCTGTCTCTTGCACTGCGAGAATAGTGGGCAGCCATCCCACAACAACAGATCCAACGGCTAATCGGATCCATGTCAAGGAGATGTCGTTATCTGATACAGACTAGAGGAGGCCATACACCTTCCTGAAACTGAGACCTCAGTCGCAAAGAATAAACGTCCAAACCAAATTTATTGAACATCATTTCATTGTTAGTCTTAAAAATTTCTTCATGCCAAAATTGAAACATTAATTTCATAAAATAAAATTATGATACAAGTTTGAAATTTGGTGCCCATTACGACTACAGTAGTGTTGCGCTTCTTTTTTTTTGGAACAGTATAGATTAACCTCACACTTCACTTTGTGTCATCTACTAGTATTACCTCATACCTCAGCATGTGTCACTAACTAATATTATCTCATATCTCATCGTATGTCAGCAACTATTGTCACACTCTTCCTCAGCATGCGTCAGTTACTATCATTGCCTCAGTCCTCCTCCTGTGTCATCTACTAGTACAAAAATACCTCCCTCCTCAGCGCATGGCAGCTACTCTTGTTACACCACACCTCGCGTATGTCATCTAATAGCATTACTTCACACCTCAGAGTATGTCATTTACTAGTATTACCTCCCTCATCAGCGTATAGCAGCTACTAATGTTACACCACACTTCAGCGTGTATCATCTACTAGTATTATCTCATACCTCAGCGTGTGTTATTTAATAGTATTACCTCACACCTCACAGTGTATCAGGTACGAGTAATAAATCACACCTCAGCATGTGTTATCCGCTACTATTACCACAAACTTCATCGTGTCTCATCTAATAGTATTATCTCATACATCAAAGTGTGTCTGCTACAATTGTTACACCACACCTCAGCGTGTTTTCTACTAGTATTCCCACACCTAAGCTTATGTCATTCATTCATTTATTTGTATGTCCCTTGCGAAACTTTGCCTCTCTAACAGCATTCCTGCAGGCCTTTCTGTTGTAAGCAAGATGCCCTGCTGCTGATGCATCCATTCGCAGATCATCAACGAATTCATGCAACCATCTTCGCCTTGGTCTTCCTCTCTTTCTTTTTCTCATTATGTACTCTTCCAAGACGGTCTTCTCTAAATTCTCATGACGTTTAATATGTCAAAATATTTAAGATTTCTTTGTTTAATCCCCTTTACTACAGAGCCTTCTTCAGTATTAATTTCTTGTACTACCAGCTTGTGTCATCAACTAGTATTACCTCACATCTTAGCTTGTGTTACTTACTATTTTTACACCAAACATCAGCGTGTGTCATCTATTAATATTATCTCACATCTCAGCGTGTGTCAGCTATTAATATTACGTCACAACTCACAGTGTTTTAGCTACTAGTATTACCTCACATCTCAGCATGTGTTTCTCTGAAACTTAAGTGCCCAGGGCACATGGGGCTTTCGCAAGAGTTTTCCATAAACGCCTGTTCTTAGCCTTTTTTCTGCTCTTGCCAAGGTGAGGCCTCTATTGCTCAACATCCTCTCTATCGTTCTTCTCCATGTCTCCTTTGGTCTACCCTTACATCTGTTCCCCTGTGGTGTCCATCTTAGTGTTTTGTTTTGTTTTTTGTTTTTTTTTTGCTAGTGAGTTGTCAGTCATTCGAAACACATGTCCCAACCATAGCCAGCGTCTTTCCTCAATAATTGAGGTCAGTGGCTTCATCTGCATTTCTGCCAACAAGATGTTATTTCTTATGGTGTTTTCTCAAAATATTCTTCTAATTCTTCTAAACATTTAGTCTGGAAGGAATTCGGTTTATTTTCTATGGTTTTGGTGATTTTCCAGCATTCACGTCCATAGAGTACCACACTTAGAACATTACTTTTAAATATCTTGATCTTCGTCTTCATGCTTAGTTTTTTTTTTAAAATTTCCATTTAGCCTGCAGCATAGCGAAAGTCTGTTTTGCTCTAGTAAATATACTGTTGATATCCTCTGTGCTGTCTCCATTTCCTACTATTCAAGGTCCTCCAGCACTGCGTCAGTGGTCCAGTGTAATCCTCTCCGTTTGTCTGATGTTGCCTCCTTCATTAACCAGTCTACTGCCAAGATAAATAATGTTGGTGATGGTACACATCCCTGCTTCACTCCTGTTTGTACCCTAAAGCTTCCGGATGTATGTTCTCCGCAGATCACTTTGCACAGAAAACCCTTGTATACGGCTTTGATGACATTCACTATCTTATGGGGGAGGCCATGCCATCTTAGAATTTTCAACAGTGCGTCTCTGTTGACGCTTTCAAAGGCTTTCTCAAAATCTAGAAACAGTGCGTATGTTGTGCTATGTCACTCATTTGCCTGCTCTAATATTTGTCTAAGTACATATACTTGTATGTGGTCATGACAATCTAGAGAAAACCTTCTTGGAAGGGTACATAATGGGGAAAAGAAAGAGAGGAAGACCAAGACGAAGACGGCTGCAAGACATCGTTGATGATCTGCAAATGTATGCATCAGCAGCAGGTCATCTTGCTCAGAACCGAGAGGCTTACAGGAGTGCTGACAAGGAGGCAAAGTTCCGCAAGGGACATGCAAATGAATGAAAATGAATGGTCTATGCATGATCTTCCTTTCCTAAATCCTGCCTGCTCTTTCCGAAGTTTTCTCTCAAGTGCTGGTACAATTCTGTTAATGATTATTCGGCAAAATACTTTACTAGTGAATGGCAGGAGGGTAATGCCTCTCTTTCCCGCAATCACTGAGGTCACCCTTCTTTGACAGTTTTACTAAAAGACCAGTTTTCTACTCATCTGGGGCTTTTTCTGGATCCAAAATTTGTTGTAGTATCCGGCAAAGTTGTTTTGATGTTTCTGTTTCTTCTGCTTTCAACATCTCAGTAGTCACTTCATCTTCACCTGGTGCCCTGTCTAATTTTAGCTTATTTCTTGTCTCCTTTACTTCACTCATTGTTACTGGTCCTGTATTGACATTTACTTCCGTTTTTGCTTCAGGTATTTCTGTTGTTTGTGCTGCTTATGTTCTGTTTAGTAGGGTGCCGAAGTGTTCCCTCCACCTTTCAATTTTTTTTCTATTTCTCCGCTGATCAGTTGTCGCTTATGCGTTCTTATTGCACTCTCACATCTTGTGCTGAAATTACCTGTCATCTGCTTTGTGATTTTGTATATGGTTTTCATGTCATTTGCATATATTATCTCATGCCTCAGCGTGTCTTCAACTAGTATTATCAGTGTATGTCAGCAACTATTGCTACACCCCACCTCAGCGTGTATCAGCTACCTCACCTCACCTTAGCGTATTTCACCAACTATTGCTACACCCCACCTCAGCATATGTCAGCTACTCTTGGTACACCACACCTCAGCGTATGTCAGCTACTCTTGGTACACCACACCTCAGCGTATGTCAGCTACTATTATTACTTCACTCCTCAGCGTGTGTCATCTACTAGTATTACCTCACACTTCAAGTTTGTGTCAGTTTCTATTCTTACATCACACCTCAGCCTGTGTCATCTACTAGTATTACCTCACACTTCAAGTTTGTGTCAGTTTCTATTCTTACACCACACCTCAGCGTGTGTCATCTACTAGTATTACCTCTAACCTTAGCGTGTGTCATCTACTATTATTACCTCACACCTCAACTTGTGTCATCTGCTAGTATAACCTGACACATCAGAGTATGTAATATACTAGTGTTGCCTCACTACTCAACGTATGTCAGGTACTATTGTTACTCCATACCTCAGCGTGTGTCATCTACTAGTGTTTTTTGCCTCACACCTCAATCGTGTGTCATCTACTAGAGTTACCTCATACCTCAAGCTTATTCTTACACCACATTTCAGCATGTGTCATTTACTAGTATTACCACACAACTCTGTGTGACACCTACTAGTATTACCTCAAACTTAAGTGTGTGTCATCGACTAGTACAGAGTGTTTCGAAATTCACTTGTTAGTGTGTGTTTAGTGTGTAAAGGTCGATGGGTGGTCAGGTTACGCATGTCGGTCATCGTTACGTTAGATTATGTTTGATCGGTAATTAGCCTGGCTGAAGCTGGCCATCGTAAAAATATGATAGGCGATAAGATCAGGTCTGATAAGAACAGATTAGAGACATCTGAAGTGAATTGGTTATCGAGAGTGAATTTTTTTTAGTTAGACTCTGCACAGGGGAAGTTAATTTCACACTTTCTTCCACTATCTGTCACCGTCTATATCTGTCTCTCACCGCCTAGATTTATTGCTTTATTGCTTTGGTCATTTGAAAACCATAGTTGAGACTGTTTTTATGTTCAGTGTGTTAGCAATTTTCCCCAGCGCAAGTAGCGGATTTCACTTATTCACTTAATTCAGTTCAGTGTCTTATTCTCTTTAAATGACATGGTTTTTTCACTTCAGGGGCGTGTTTTTGTTGGTGAGCATGTTTTTAGAGAAGACGGTAAGTATACCAATAGAGTAAGGGAGCTTTTTGCTGTGGAATTTCCCGAGACAGCAGTCCCCAGTATTAATGCAGTGCACAGTCTTATTGAGAAATTTCAGAGGATAGAATCAGTGCTAGATGCACAAAGTAGTGGAAGACTATCGAAAGTTGATGGAAAAAAACTATTGGATATTTCAACCTCTTTGAGTCGCAGTCCATCAAAATCACTAGGAAAACTGGCACAGGAGCAAGATATCAGCATTAGAGATGCGCATACTGCAGTCCGAAAAAGTTTGAAATTATTCCCATACAAAAATACAGCGGAACAAGTTGCAACCGTTGGATCATGAGAAACGACTCTGTTATTGCGAATGGTTTAAACACTCTATTCGCATGAAAGGTGTCGACATTCTTGACTTTGCTTTTTTCACCGACGAAACCTGGTTCAATGTTTCTTGTCATGCGAACTCACAAAACTCACGTCTGTGGTATTCGTGCAATCCTAATATTCTGCAAGAAACACCTATATATGATCAGAAAGTTGGAGTGTGGGTAGCAATATCTCGTCGGCGTATTGTTGGCCCCATATTCTTTGCAGAAACGGTGGATAGTAAACAATATTGTTCAGTACTCCACTATTTTATTAGACTTTTGGAAGAGGATGAAATAAATTATTAACGGTTTCAGCAAGACGGTGCTACCTCTCATACTGCCAGCAGCTCTATGAAACTTTTGGAGGAATTTTTCTGTGAGCGTATCAAATAAGCAGGAGCGGACCAACTGGCGGTAGACTCAGAGAGCGAGGTGGGGTAGTAGGTGGCTCTACTACTCCTATAAAGTGCCTCAGGTGCTCAGTGACGGGAATACCGGGGGGGGGGGGGGGGGGGGTAAGGGGCGCTTTAAAACCTCTCGCTCCCGCTGCCTTGCGGGTAGGACACGGGAATCCAAAGGCTAGCGGACAGTCCGTACACAAACTGGCAGAAGGCAACGGGAAACCACTGTTGTAGCTCCCAAGAACAATTATGCTTATTCAGAGTAATAGATTTGTCATGAACGACGTTATTGGATGTTCCTCTGGAACAGCCTAGTACGGCAGGGTAGCTCACGAGCCACAGGTGAGGCCAGATTGTCATCAAGCTACTGGTGGCAAAACTAACAAGTTCAAAATAGCAACATAGAATATTAGAACTTTATTCCAGGATGGAAAATTAGAAAATGTAAAGAGGGAAATGGAAAGGATGAACATCAACATATTAAGAATGCGTGAAATTAGATGGACAGGTGCAGGGAAGATAAACTCTGATAAATATACAATAATATATTCAGGAAGTGAGAAACATGAATGAGGCATAGGAATAATACTTGACGAACAAGCAGCAAGGGCAATTGTATGATATTTGAACATCTCGGACCGAGTCCTTCTAGCCCAACTGAAAGGACGACCAATAAACATAAATACGCTCCAACATCTGAAAGTTCTGAAGAAGATGTACAGCTATTTTATAATGACATAGAGACAGCCCTAAAACACACAAAGTCACATGAAGTTACTATAGTCATAGGAGATTTTAATGCCAAAGGTGGTAAAGGAAGAACTTCAGACGTCGTTGGTGACTATGGACTGGGGGAGAGGAATGACAGAGGTAGTAAATTAATTGAATGGGCAAGAATACATAGCATGGTTTAAACAACATCCCAGAAGACTGGCAACGTGGTGCAGCCCAGACAAAAAGACTTTTAACCAGATAGACTTCATATTAATCAACAAACGATTCCGCAACGCATTAATGACAACAAAAACTATGCCAGGAGCCGACTGCAATAGTGACCGTGACCCACTCTGTGGAAAAATTAGAGTAAAGCTAAAGAAAGCATGCAGAAAAATGAGAAACATCAAACTGAATACAGAGCTCTTTAAAAATGACCAAGAACTGCGAGAACAATACAAAGTTACTATAACAAATAGATACAATGCAATAGCAAAGATAAATAGCACAGGATGAACAATGGGCAATGTTAAGAGATTATATCCACCAAACTGTTAAGGAGATAATACCACCGAAAAAAGAAGCCACCATAAATAAATGGATGACAGGCGACATCTTAGGACTGATGGACAAGAGGAGGAGAAGTAAAAATAACCAAGAAAAATATGGCAAGATAAATAAAGAAATTAGACGCAAATGCAGAGAAGCAAAAGAAGTGTGGTTAAATGAACAGTGCAGACAGATAGAGGACTCTCATAATAAAGACAGCAAAAACATGCACAAACGAATTAGTGAACTCACAGGCAGGAACACAAAATATACCACAGGATGCCTGAAATAAAAAGAAGGTAAAATGTTAATAGGAAAAGAAGACATCGTGGACAGGTGGACAGAATACATCGGTGAGCTATATGGAGGAGAAAGACCAGAATTAACACCAGATACTGAAAACTGTGAGGGACCACCAATACTTGAAGATGAAATCATAGATGCCATCAAACACATGAAGAAAGGAAAAGCAACTGGGCCTCATAATGTAACAATAGAAGAAATAGAGGCACTAGAGGCGATAGGAATAAAAATAATAACCAAGTTACTGAATGACGTTTATAACAGTGGTTATATGCCCAGTGACTTGCTTAAATCCACGCTTATAGCACTACCAAAGAAACCAGGTGCAAAGGAATGTGATGACCACCGGACTATCAGCCTCTCATGTCACATAATGAAGCTACTTCTGAGAATCATTATGAGAAGAACAAGAAAAAAGATATAAATGGAAATAGCAGATGAACAGTTTGGATTTGTTGAAGGAAAGGGAACACACAATGCTATTTATGCTTTACGAACACTAACAGAAAGAGCTTTAGAAGTACAAAAAGATCTCTACTTATGGTTCATTGATTACACCAAGACATTCGACAAGGTGAAACATAATGAGATTATTAAAATGCTTGAAGACATCAATATAGACGGCATAGACCTGAGGATTGTAAAACATCTATACTGGCAGAAAGAAGCAGCAATTCAAGTTGAAAATAGAATTGGAAAATATCAACCTATAAAACAAGGGGTGCGACAAGGATGTGTACTATCTCCAGACCTTTTTTCTCTGTACAGTGAGAATATTCTAAGAAAAATCATCACAGAACCAGGCATAAAAATTGGAGGATACAATATTAACAACCTTCGGTATGCTGACGACACAGTACTGATAGCTGAGAACCAACAAGACCTGCAAAATCTCTTGGATAAAGTCGCCAAAGAAAGTGAACAGAAAGGCCTTACTTTGAATGTCAAAAAGCGAGAGACTATGGTTATATCTAAGAAACAGAATCCACCAGCATGCAGTATAACACTAAACGGATCTATTCTAAAGCAGGTGCAGAAATTCAAATAACTTGGAGCAGTAATAACTTCATATGGGAAATGCAAAACAGAAATCAGGAACAGAATAGGCCAAGCAAAGACTGCATTTCAGAGAATGAAAAACATATTAGCCAACACATCCTTATCAATGAATGTTAGAAAACGAGTCCTAAAATACTATATTGAACCTATCTTGTTATATGGAAGTGAATCATGGACAATAGGCACGTCTGCACAAAAATAATTGGAAGCAGCAGAAATGTGGTTTATTAGACGAATGTTGCGAATTCCCTAGACAGCAAAAATAACTAATGAAGAATGTATGAGGAGAACTGGAGATACAACAAATCTTGTCAAAAAGATAAGAGAGAGACAAGATACTTTCATAGGACATGCAATGAGAAGAGGGGGTATTGAAAATATTATAACAACAGGAAAAATAGAAGGAAGAAGATCACGAGGAAGACCAAGAGAAATGATACTGGACAGTCTGACGGGATGGTGTGAGAGGAGATCACCAACTGAGCTGATGGCCTGCATGAAGGATCGGTACTCTGGAGAAGCATAATAGCCAACGCCAGTCGACATGGCACATCATGATGTTGTATCATTTCTAAAAATGTATGGCCACCCAGATCGCCTGGTCTAGCTCCGATAGACTTTTATTTGTGGGGAGCAATAAAAGGAAAAGAGTATCGTGATCCCCCTTGCACAATTGATGAACTAAAGTCGGCAATAACTACAAACATAAATGACATCTCACAGGAAACTTTACAAAGAGTTGTTTTTTTTTTATAACAAAATTAAACGTCTGCAAGCCTGTGTTGACGCACATGGATTTCATTTCGAACATCTCCTTTAAGGTAAGACAAATTTACATGTACTAATTATTTTCAATATTAAAGTATTAATATACAATTGTAATTTTCAAAGACTTATGACATTATAATTTTATATTTTAATTATTTTTAAAGTCCATTTTAAAAGTAATTTCTCACTGCTACTCGTTGCATTAAAACTGTAGAATGTAAAATGGCTTTCCGTACTTTGATTTTAAACTCGCTAACAATGATACAATCGAAACGGCCTAGATAGTTACTTAAGTTCACAGTTATTGCCTACCTGAATTTTTACACACTACCATGTAACTATTGAAACACCCTGTATTACCTCACATCTTAGTGTGTGTGTCATCTAATAATATTACCTCACATCTCTACGTTTACCATCTACTAGTATTACCTCACATCTTAGTGTGTGTGTCATCTAATAGTATTACCTCACATCTCTACGTGTACCATCTACTAGTATTACCTCACATCTTAGTGTGTGTGTCATCTAATAGTATTACCTCACATCTCTACGTTTACCATCTACTAGTATTACCTCACAAATCAGAGTGTGTCATGTAGTAGTATTATCTCACACTTTAGCGTGTGTAATGTATTAGTATTACCTTACACCTATGTATGTGTCAGGTATTAGTATTACGTCACAACCCACCGTATATTATCAACTAGTATTACCCCACACCTCAGCGTGTGTCAGCTACTAGTATTAACTCACACATCAGCGTGTGTCAGCTCAGTGAGAATTATCTCTTAGTGAGAGATGATAACATCTCTCAGTGAGCTGATATTTTGATTGCTGTGAATTTCCCGGGTAACCCCATTTAGTATTCTAGGTAGTTTTTACCTGCTTTTATCTTATTCAAGACAACTAAATTCTTCTATTACATGTGCTGCCAATTTGCAAAACTTTGAACACTGAAACACAGATTTTGTATACTGAGAAAGATACACATTTTACAAATCTTACTTACCTGTTACATCTTTCCCGTGTCGTTAGACGTCACATAGGGATCGCATGGTAGTTTTAAAAGGCTTCCTGTTTTCAGCAAGCTTTTCAACCTCATCAAGGGATTTTATTCCTACTAAATTGGCCTCTTGCAGATGAAACCACTGACAACAATTATTGAAGAAAGACGCTGGCGATGGTTGGGACATGTGCTCCGAATGACAGACAACTCACTACCAAAAATAGCACTAAGATGGACACCACAGGGGAGCAGAAGTAAGGGTAGACCAAAAGAGACATGGAGAAGAACAACAGAAAGGATGTTGAGCAATAGAGGGCTCACTTGGGCAAGAGCAGGGAAAAAGGCGAAGGACAGGCATTTGTGGAAAACCCGTGCGGAAGCCCCATGTGCCCTGGGCACTTAAGGTTCAGAGAGAGAGAGAGAGAGAAATTGGCCTCTCTTAACAAATTCTTCTTTAGAGTTTCACGTGGCTGTCCTCTTTTTCTTTGGCCTGTTGTATTCCACATGATTGCTTGTTTTGGGATTCTCTGTTTCTTCTCATCACGTGACCGATATATGTCCGTCTCCTTTTTCTGATCATCCATGAAACATGTTGTTGTTCACTCACGTGTCTTATCTCTGCATTGTTCTTGAATTCGTTCCACTTTATACAGAATAATTTCCTGAGGCATTTGTTTTCAAAAGAGTCTAATTTGTTGTCTATTTCTTTAGTTGTTTCCCAGCTTTTTCATGCATAAATGAGTGTTATACTATATTTGAGTTGAATAATCTTAGCTTGGTTTTGCGAGTATAGCTTTTGAGTGTCATATTTTCTCAAGATTCTTGAAGGTCAATGCTGCTTTTGCAGTTCTAACTTCCTTTCTGATGTCACCATCTTGGTGTATGTAGCTGCCGAGGTATGCAGATAGGTTTACTTCTTTAACAGTTGTTCCTCCTATGTATATTTTTCCTTTTTGATTAATGAGAAGTTTCATTATTTTTTTCTTTGTTAATTTCAAGTCATAATTTGCAAGCCAGTGATGACAGGGTATCTGTTTTTCCCCCTTGCATCGAATTCACATTATCGCCGACAAGAGTTGTATCATCTGCAAAATCAAGATCTGCTAGTTGGGTCTCACTTACCCAATCAATGCCCGTCATGCCTGCTAATTTTTTTTAATTATGACGTCAAAGGCAAATTTAAAGCAATAGAATTTTACAAATCGGAAACAACAAATGGGAAACTACGACGCTTTCATACAGCAGAGTAACAAAATACTGTGTTGTATCATTAGACCTCGAAAAAATCGTAGAAACACTTTTTAGACACGAGAGAAAGGAAAATCACAGGACAATTATCTGAGACTTAAATCACGGACTCCAGTAGAATGACCAGCCGTCTAGCCACGCCAGAACAGCACTGTTCTATAATGAGAAAAGGCTGATTATGGAAGATTTTCAAAAGAATGTGCTTTTTAAAAATGAACAAAATTATGTAGATGTCATTAAAAAATATCCAAATTTATAACTAACATCTAGATAACTATTTTCATTATCTTGGCAGGTGGCTTTTTACCTGGACAAATCAACATCAAAAGCATTACTGGGTTACAATCCAGTAAATGATAGAATCCTCTTAATCAGGGCACTCAGAGAAATATAACGGTCATCCAGATATATGCACCTACATCAGCAGCAGAAGAAGAGGAAGTAGAAGACTTTTATAACACACTGCAAACGGCGATAGACCAGGTACAGAATATGATTTTGTATTAATAATGGATAATTTTAATGCAAAGATTGGTACAGAAAGAGCAGAAGATGGAGGATATGTTGTAGGATAATATAGCATAGAACATAGACATGAAGCAGGTGACATTCTAATGACTTTTTGCATGGAAAATGAGCTAATGGTTGCTAACACACTTTTTAAACAACATCTAAGAAGAGTTTACACATGGACATCACCTGATGGGAAAACCAAGAGTCAAATAGATTATATTTTAGTGCAAAGAAGGTGGAGATCAAGTATAACATTAGTAAAAACTTTACCAGGTGCTGATTGTGACATGGACCATGAGTTATTAATGCCAGACATAAAGATAAAGATAAAAGAGACAGTTATGGGATCAAGACCACTCCGCTTTCATCTTACAAAAATAAACAATACGGTATAGAAGTGAAGAACCGTTTCGAAATCCAGATGGCTGTACAGGAGGAGATGACACTAGATGAATTGGCTATGCAGGCCAGAGATATCTTAATAACAACAGCTAAAGATGTGGTTCCAATAAAGAAAACACAAAAGAGTGGATGGATTACATGACAATTAGAGGTTATGAAATACCAGAGATTAGATATGCTGATGACACAGTATTACTGTCCACAACACAAAAAGGAATGGAAAAACTAATTATGTCAGTCTGTAAGAACAGCGAAGAGCAAAACCTCTGTCATAATGTGAAGAAAACTAAATTGATGACAAATGACAAAAGAAACAAGGCAATTGATATATGTATCAATGAGGACAAATTGGAAGAAGTGTAGAGTTTTGAATATATTGGATCACTACTAACTAATAATGGAGATACAATGAGGAAAATTAAAAGAGGGCATCTATCGCTCTTCAGAAAGTAATATAACTAAAGAATCTGTGGAGAGGAACAGACAGAACTACAAAAATAAAATTTTTAAAGGCATGCATCTTTCCCATCGCAACGTATGCCTGTGAGACCTGGACACTTAACAAAACAGCTGAGAAATACATAAATGGTTTTGAATGTAAATGCTACAGAGGAATTCTTCAAATATCATGGACACAAAAAAAAAAAACAAATATATCCATACTACAAGAACTTAATATTGAAGAAGGCTGGCTAGTAAAGAGGATTAAAGAGAGAAAACTTAAATATTTTGGACACATTAAACGTCATGATAATCTAGAGAAGACTGTCTTGGAAGGATACATAATGGGAAAAAGAAAGAGAGGAAGACCAAAGCGAAGATGGTTGCAAGACATCGTTGATGATCTGCAAATGGATTCATCAGCAGCAGGCCATCTTGTTCACAAACGAGAGGCCTACAGGAGTGTTGTTAGGGAGGCAAAGTTCCGCAAGGGACATGCAAATGTATGAATGACTCTGATTTTAATTTCCTCGCTTACTGTGTTGCTTCTGTTGAAGGTTATGCCTAGATATTTGTATGTTTCTGCTTTCCTAATAATCATATCGCCAACGTTTACATAATCTGGAATGATGGTTCAGTTTTACAAAAATACAAAAAAGAGTGAGAAAAGTAGGCAGGAGCAGAATGGCAGGAGCAGAATGGCAGGAAGTAGGATGAACACATATAAATGAAGAGTGCACAACAATCCAATATTCTGGCAAAATCTTTTTTCAGGAATCATGTACAAAACACAATAGCTAAAAGCATGAAAATTAGACACTTCGCTTTTTTTTATCCTTTTAAGAAACTTACTTTTCATGTATGAACTTGTAATCTTCTGTATACTAAAAATCTTGGTCTGTAGACTTCTGTACAGTAAAAGCCCTGGTTCAGTAATCTTATATACAATAAAAGTCTTGGTCTATAGTCTTCTATTTAGTAAATCATGCTCTGTAATCTTTTGTGTGGTAAAAGTGTTGATCTGTGATCCTCTATATAGGAAAAATCTTGGTTTATAATCTTCTTCATAGCAAATCTTGGTTATATTCTTCTTTATAATAAAAGTCATGGTCTCTAATATTCTAAGCAGTAAGTCCTCATTTACAGTCTTTTGTGTAGTAAATCTTGGTCTTTAATCCTTCATGCAGTAAAAGTCTTGGTCAGTAATCTTCTGTATAGCAAAAGTCTTGGTTTAGAATCTTATGTGTAGTAATGTTGGTTTATATATAATCTTCTCTGTAGTACTTCTTGATTTGGAATCTTTTGTATAGTAAATATGTTTATAATGTTCTCGGTAGTGAAAGTCTTGGTCTGTAATCTTCTATCAAGTAAAAATCATGGTATTTGAATTACTCTTTAAAATGCTGCTGTCCGATGAGACAGTCAGTGATCCATAGCTGATATGCTAGCATCAGGGTTAGCGAACCATAGCTGATATGCTATCATCAGGGTTAGCGAACCATAACTGATATGCTGGAATCAGGGTTAGTGAACCATAGCTGACATGCTAGCATCAGGGTTAGCGAACCATAGCTGATATGCTAGCATCAGGGTTAATGAACCATAGCTGACCAAGACCCTATCCCACCTCTCCATTGGTACCCCTAGTAAAAGGCCTAGCCAATGGGGCAGGGATCGCCATAATCCCCATCGTGGTGGAGTCTGCTAAAAAAGCATTGCACACTCCCTGCTTTTTAGTTGTACTCCAGGACTGAAAAAATAGCCGCCATAACCCAGATACGGTGCTGTACCTCAACACTTTCATGGCATCAGCTGCAAAGAGCACCAGCTTGCAGTTACAGAGTGATAGTACAAGTACAAGTTTTAAGAATTTTTGAGGTTTGAAAGTAGTTTTAATCATATTTAAAACATGTAACACAATAAAAAATTAAACAAAGATATTATAACAGAAATATACAACAGAAAACTAAATATTAAATATACTTCAGAATGTGGAGTCCCCAGTGTGAAAAACTTCAGAATATGTACAGTTGACATCATAATAGCTCTGTTGTTAAATGATACAAATTTTCCCATCTCTTCCTGTAGAATCTTCACTATCACCTCTACCAGGACATTTCAGTGTTTTGACTTCAGTCATTTTCTGTAATGTCATAGGAATAATGTTTTTCATAACTGTACCATCTCCAAATAAGAGAAAGTTTAGAAACTTTGTTGTTTCACTGCAGACAAGAAATCACAACAACCACTGTCAGCCTTTCAAATACTGTCTCTCAGCCACCTCTGCTAAGTACAGTCCTTCAGGTATGTTTCAGCAGGGTGGATCTTACTTGCTAAGTGTTTCAGTTAAATGGTCGGTGTTAGGTTTATAAGGCATGTATAAATTATAACCATATGCAGGTAATTTAACTCTCTTACTGGTTGGGGAGTGGGGGGGGGGGGGGGGGAATTGGCAGCTTTGTTGAAGATGAGGGCCTTTAAAGTCTTTTTGATCTAATGAATGAATGAATGAATGAATGAATGAATGAATCTTTATTTTTCAAGGGTAAAGAATTGGGCACGCAGGCCCGTCTTACATTCTGCCCTTCATCACTCCATCTTTCATTCTTCCCACACACTTGATTTAGTACAAATATACAAATTAAATTAGGAAAAACATATCAAAAGAGCGTAAGATGTAACTACTACATTCAAAGTAAAAGAGAAGAAGTAATTAATCTAATAAAATAGCACTCACGCACACATACATACACAGACATATACATAAACAAAAATACATTGTAAATACAGATCTTCTAACATATGTTTTTTTTTAACAGACATTAAAATAATTTCTAACAATATCTAACAAGTTGCTTTTCTAACTATGTCATTTTAGTACTTGATGGTTGGCGAGTCACGTGTTGAGAGAGTGCTGGTTATTCTATGGAGGCATATAATTACAAGCAAGTAAATAATGAAACAGTTTTGTAATGATCTAAAAGCAGTCTAAAATTTTTGTAAGGACAGGTCACTCCTGATTACTAATTTTGCACTCCTTTCCTTCTTTGCAGATGAAGTTCTAATGAGAGAGAGATTGTCTACAGTGATTATGCATTTCCATTCCAACAACAAAAATGACTTATTATCCTGTTGACTGAGAGCATTTTGTTTGTCTCTCGTTCTCTGTGGAAATGAAATGTAATTTTTGTAGCATGCAGTTAATTTTTAGATTCCTGCTTTTGTATTAAAACTTTACACTTTTTTTATGTCTGCTTCAGTTCATAGATAGGTGGCATCAGTTGACAAAAATGGTGTCTGCATAATAATCTTGAGCAGAGGGCAAGAGCTGGTAAACTTCCTTTTCATAAACTTTTAGGGGGCAAAAACTGATATATTGGCATGATACTTAAAGCTTGAATGTGGAAGCAGCAATTTTTCACTGGCAGAAGCTATTACAGCAATTTATGAGAGATTCTGAGACTGACAAATAAGAAAGAGACCATCCAAATATATGGACCAATATAATAAACCAAGAAGTGAAATATAGTCTATTTCAGAATGTCTTTAACCACAATATTATTTCTACCACCAAATCTTCAGAAAATAGTGCAGTGAACAAAAACCTTTGTGGTTTGAAAGTAGTAATGGAAGGCAGTTATAAAATGATGCAGTCAAAGACAGAATAAAATGAAAGAGTATTCCTTTGTTACCAGTTCATGTACAGCACGGTACAAAATGGGTAATGAATTTTTTTTAGTTATAATTTTAATTAATATAATAATAATAATAATGTTTTTGTTTATTTTATAAATAACTGTAGCTCTGTTTAAAACTGTTAAAACTTTGTCACAGATTGACAGCTGGTGAGTGCAGTCAGAGTCTGTGAGTCAGGCATACACACTAAAGGAGACAAGTTGGAAGGAGGTGGACAGAAAGTGAGTGGCTATTTTGTCTTATCATCATCCTGTGCCATCTCCTAAGGAAAGTTGTCTGCAGTTGATATCTTCAGTTTGCTTGATGATCTTCTGCTGTGATCTTTCATTTCTATTTCTTCCTCTAGCTCACTTATATTTGATGCTTTTTTTTTTAAATTATATTTTATGATTTCAAGTGCAGTATGCCAAGCCTCAAGCTTATAATAGCAAAGTTGAGAGTTTTCTTTTCAGTTTTCTCTGGGGTGGTACATATAAAATCAGCCCCACCTAGAAAATAGTTTTCATAGCTGGGATTGGTTTTATGTGTACCCTCTATAGATGTGATTAAAATCTTTGCTTCAGACAGTTGAGATACCTGAGTGTGAGTTTTGTAATTCAGACTATACAGTTACTGGTTTTCTTTCACAAAAGGTCTAAATCTGCATATTATTTTCTCAGATTTATTGCAACTATTTCCTGCAGTTTTTGTAAGTGAATTAATAGTTAGGCAGGAGTGAAACATAGAGGGTGATGTGATTGAACAGTTAGGCAGCAGTGAAACATAGAGAATGATGTGACTGAACAGTTAGGCAGCAGTGAAACAGAGAGGATGATATGACTGAACAGTTAGGCAACAGTGAAACATAGAGAGTGATGTGACTGAACAGTTAAGCAGCAGTGAAACATAGAGAGTGATGTGACTGAACAGTTAGGCAGCAGTGAAACGTAGAGAGTGATGTGACTGAACAGTTAGGTAGCAGTGAAACATAGAGAGTGATGTGACTGAACAGTTAGGTAGCAGTGAAACGTAGAGAGTGATGTGACTGAACAGTTAGGTAGCAGTGAAACATAGAGAGTGATGTGACTGAACGGTTAGGCAGCAGTGAAACATAGAGAGTGATGTGACTGAACAGTTAGGTAGCAGTGAAACATAGAGGGTAATGTGACTGAACAGTTAAGCAGCAGTGAAACATGCTCCATCATGTTATTGAGACACCTAGATTTATGGTATTTATGCCCATATTTTCTTTGACTCGATGACATACAGGATGCTGATGTTGTCAGAACCACTTCTGACTGCCTTTCCTCGACTTGCCACATACTGGAGAGTGATGTGACCAGCACCACACTTGGCCACCTTTCATTCTTCCTGGATATAAACAACACAATACTGCATACATTGTGTCTCAACAACACATTAGTTTTTATAAACAATCCACCTTTTTTTTTTTTTTTACTTCAGCCACCGGTGCTCTGAAAAAATGCTGTTACAGGGACCAAATCCACATTAACAAGACTGGCAGCAGCATCCTTGCTAAAAGTATCACATATCCAGTAAGAACTGAGCAGACATAATACATTCAAACAGCCACCCACAG
Organism: Achatina immaculata; assembly: GCA_009760885.1. Taxonomy (NCBI): domain Eukaryota; kingdom Metazoa; phylum Mollusca; class Gastropoda; order Stylommatophora; family Achatinidae; genus Lissachatina; species Lissachatina immaculata. Next base: position 55,039,090 of record CM019692.1, read on the forward strand.
CTGGTAGCTCCAGCAACACAAACTCCTATACCAACCACAAAGCTCTAAAGACCTGCAAAAACATTACCCACTGCCCCGCAGCCATTGCCCATTCCATCCACTGGCCCTTTGTATGAATCCATGTTCCTGCTGCTGCCTGTCTGCCAAGCTTCAGCAATCATACCAACAGTTACATAGTGAACAACATCGAAACTCCTGTAAAACCAACATTTAGGAATATCACAACCACTTTACATTAGCACCAAAAGCCCCACATCATCATCCATGGAACTTATAACCACAATATCTAATTCTGTTTAGTCCTGCAGCTCTGAGCCACATATATAATGCCCCATTACACAGTCAACACATAACATCCACAACAGACACCAGATAGTTTGAAACTTCCATCAATTTTTTGAACTTATGTAAACAAATCAAACTGAGAAGAAACAAAATGTGTTTCATCAGAACACAGGTCTCTTAATGCTAGCTTACAGCTAATATTTTCATGTATAAAATAGGAGAAAGTAGGAGCAGCTTTATTACTTAACGATTACAAAGTTGTGACGTTTCGGCGTGAGCCTTAATCATACAAAAACATACAGGACGAAGAAATAGAGAGAGGAGATAAAGTATAGATTCACATGAATACTATTTTTTAAAAAAACAAAATTTAAAAGAGTACTTAGCTATAAATTGTAAGGTATGGCTTATCTGGCGGTGTGTGTCAGGAATATTGTGTAGCTAATATTTTCATCCAGTCTTTTACTATTTATGCTTACATAACATTAATTTGTTGGTTTTATTTTTTTTAACTTTCTCCCTTATTCATTTGTCAGTGTCTTGCATATTTATTTAGGTTCGCTGTTTCTGCAGTTGTGAACATGAAAGTTTGCTGTTGATTGTTGTGTGAATAGGTCTAAGTGATCAGTTATTTTATATTTGCTGAAACCCCACCCGAATTTTGTGGATATGAGAATGTGAGAGTCTGCTGTTTGATTTGTACTTTATGTATGAGTTTTGACATAGTTTTACTAAGCTTAACATATTGTTTTTACTGCATTTATATGCAAGATCCCACTTGTAAACAATTATATTGTTTTTTTAACCTCTATCAGTTGTTATAAAATGACCAAAGAGGCAGAACGAGTGGCTGTGAAGTGATGGCCTACATGTTGGCCACTTAAATGTTAATCATCTGTTAGGAAAAGTCCCAGAGATTACAGATATACTTCAGCAACATTTTCATATTTTTGGCTTCTCTGAATAAAACATTGCTGATGACAGTATCATGGACAGTATCATCTGCATCAAGTATGTCATCGGGTAAAAAGAATATGAGCATAAACACCATATCTCTAAGTGTCTCAATGACATGATGGACCATGTTTCACTTCTGCTTAACTGTTCAGTCAAATCAGTTGTATCAAAAGTATTTTGCAAGGTTATTCTGAACAGAGTTAAAGATATAGTGGATGCTGCGATGAGAGAAGAATAAGCAGGATTTCAAAAAGGGAGAAACTGTCTGGACCAGATCTTTACTCTAAGAACAATACTTGAAAAACATATTGAAAAGCAAAACTATTAATCCTGAACTATTAACCCTTCATAGACTTTAAAAAGGTATTTGATAGCATACATAGAGATTCATTGTGAAGAATTTTAAGAATATATGGAGTACCATCTAAGATTATCAACATCATTAGGGACGTCTACAATGGACATGTTTGTGCAGTCAACACAGAAGAAGGAATGAGTGAATGGTTCCAGATTGAAACAGGTATGAAACAAGGATGTATATTATCTCCTTTGCTCTTTGGAATTGCCATAGACTTCATAATGAAAACATGCTGCACAGGTAAAACGGGCAATGACTGGTTACATGAAACACAAGATCTTGATTTTGCAGATGACATAACTCTTATCAGTGACAATGTGAAATCAATGCAAGAAAAAAACAGATAACCTGTCTTCAGTGGTTAGTAAAATAGAACTTGAAATTAACAAGGAAAAAACAAAAGTAATGAAAATTCTCATTAACAGTGAAGGTAAAATATACATAGAAGGAACAGCTGTTGAAGAAGTAAACCAATTTGCATATCTCAGCAACTACATAGACCAGGATGGTGACACCAGAAAGGAAGTTAGAATTTGTATTGCAAAAGCAGCATTGACATTCAAGAATCTTGAGAACATATAGCATTCAAAAGTTATAAGCACAAAAACCAAGCTAAGATTATTCAATTCAAATGTAATATCCACCCTCATTTATGCATGTGAAATCTGGAAAACAACTAAAGAAATAGACAACAAATTAGACTTTTGAAAACAAATGCCTCAGGAAAATACTCGATATAAAGTGGAACGAATTCAGGAACAACGCAGAGATAAGACAGATGAGCAAACAACAACCTGTCTCTTGGGTGATGAGAAAAAGAAGATGGACATATGTCAGTCATGTGCTGAGAAAAAACAACCAGAGAATCCCAAAACAAGCTATAAAATAGAACACAAAAGGTTGAAGAAAAAGAGGTTGACTAAGTGAAACTCTAAAGAGGACATTGTTAAAAGGGGCTGGTTTAGTAAGAATAACATCCTTTGATGAGGTTGAAAAGCTCACCGAAAACAGTAAATCTTGGCAAGCTACTATGTGATGTTTAGCAGCACGTTAAGGATGTAAGATGTAAGAAGATGACAGTATACAAATACATGGTTTCAACACGGTTAAGTGCAACCAACTAATAAGCTAGAGTAGTTGTATACATATCTAATACACTTAAATTTTATCAAAGACACAGCTGTAAAACACTAGAGGTTGAAAGTGGTACGTTAGAAATTAAATTATCAAATGTCAGTTCTAATTAGTTTTATATATCGAAATCCAAATGTTCTAGATGAGTGGCATGATTGCTTTATGATGAACATGATAGATGACACTGATCTATAAATTCAAGGACGTAATCATTCTTGGCAACTTCAACATAGATTTCATGCATCCTAATCCCATGTGGAAGAACATTTTAACATCCTACAACTTCTCACAAATTATCAACAAACATACTGCAGTAACTGAATTGGCATTAACATTAACAGATAATATGTAGCTGATCCAGAAAACATTACTGAATGTGCTGGTCCTCATATGTCATTGAGTGATCATTATCTGGTCTTTTGTATGTGACTGCATAAGGGATGTAAAATGCCTAAACAAACATATCTTACATCCTTCCTGTGCCATTGGGTGTCTGAGTGGCAAAGTGGTTAGTGCACTGGGCTTTCATGGCGAAGGTCGGGGGTTCGAATCCGGCCAGCGGCACCCCAATCACCCAGCTGTAGAAATGGGTACCTGATTTCTTCTGGGGTTGGGGAAGGAAAAGGCAGCCAGGCGTGATACTGACCATATCAACCTCTAGTGTGCTGACAGGTCAAGGAAAATATTGGCACTAACACCATATCCTATGTGCCTCTAAGGCATGACAGGGTTACCTTTACTTTTTTTTTTCCTGTGCCATTAAACATCACATAGAGCTCGCATGCTAGTTCACCAAGTTTTTCTGTATTCAGTGAGCTTTTAAACCTCATCAAGGGATTTTATGCCTAATAAATTGGCCTCTCTTGACAATGTCTTCTTTAGAATTTCACATAGTCGACCTCTTTTTCTTAGGCTAGTAATGTTAAACACAAACATACCAGCATCAAAAATCAATCAATCAAGTGCTGTGCTGTGTGGCATAGGTGATCATTTCTCTCTACAATTTCCTGTCTTTAGACTTGATTATGAGATCTGCTGGTGACTTTCTTCCTAGCCACACTGACAGTCCATCCAGTAACTTCTCTCTTTGTCTCTTCTTCCTCCCCCTGGGAACAACTGTGTTAAGAGCACACTTATCTTAACATAGTGTTTGTGAGACAGGGAACATAGATCTGTTTGCTTAAAAACTCTGACCTACCTCTGTAGCCCAGAAACTTGTAGCAATCAACACTAATTGTAATTGTTATTTTTGTAAAATGTAATGTCAGGTTGGTGGACAGATGGGGACATGGAGATCTCTGGCAGGGATGAGGGAAGTCTGGTGTGAAACCAATGAATCCAGGACGTGACAAGCCTATGGGTCTTTACAACAATGGCTATCAGAATGATGTAAACAAAACAGAGCCAGTAGACTATGGGTGGTGGGGAATGGATATCGTTGAAGCACTCATCAGGTTCCTCATCTCAAAGTCAGAGTGTCTTTGTGGAACTGTCTCAAAACCATCTGACATAGAGAAGGGGCTTAAGTACAGCCACCAGAGGCTGGAAAACAAAGTTTTGGCCAGGCCAGCCACACTGTCTTCATGGCAGTCCGAGCAAGACCACAGTCTGCCCTAGCAAGGAAAGGTGCTGAAGTCGGAGTTACCCAGCCAAAAGGCGCATCGCAAAAATCAGGGTAACATGCATTATCGCTAATGAAATGTCTCTATCTGCAGTTTTCAAATATGGTGCTCGCCCTGTGAAGACTAACCAGGCAGGTGCAGTGCCGGGCCCCCTGCCTCGAAAGGGTCCACCCAATGCTACTGGAGGTCCTCTCAGTTCGTCTTGTGGAGTCAGGAGACATGAGAGTAGAGCTACTGGCCAAAAAATACAACAGAAGAAAACAGCCAAAAAGCAAGAACTTAAAATAATGCAGTGGAATGCTGAGGGTGTCAGCAGTGTTAGAGATGGCTATAGCAAAAAGGTTGAACTAGAGAACATACTTTTTGCACAGCAGGTAAGTATATGCTGCATACAGGAGACACACCTAACCAAAGATGCCGCTTTTAAAATCAGAGGCTACCAGTGTTTTAGATCAGACCGACAGGACAGAAGAAAAGGAGGAGTACTCACACTTGTTAAGAATAACATCAGCGCATGTCAGGTGGGAGTGTACATGGAAGGAGCCGAATACCAGATGATCCATCTAAAAAGTAGTAATACAGATTTCCACCTCCTTAACTATTACTGTCCTAATGACCGCCCACTTGCTTTAGGAACAATCCCACACAAAGAGAGACTGATGGTCTGTGGTGATTTTAACAGTCATTCCCAGAGCTGGGGCTATGACCACATAGACAAGAGAGGAGAGGAAGTTGAGAGCTGGCAGGATGATAATGGACTTCTCCTGATCAACCAGCCAATGGATGCCCCAACATTTTACTCAAGGGCGTGGCATACAAAATCAACACCAGATCTGGCATTCCACTCTCCAGATCTGAAGTGGAACATTACACGTGAAGTTGGAAAACAACTTGGAGGTAGCGACCATCGACCAGTCTTCCTGACAATAGAAAATGAACTCCTTAACACCAGTAACCCTCTCCCCAGATGGAACTATAAAAAAGCAAGCTGGACAATGTACAGACATCGTACAGGTATCCTGGTGGGACAGCTGTCTATAGAAGGTAAGGATATTAACAGCATAGTGAAGGAATTCAATGCTTGTATCCTTCAGGCCGCTCATGAAACCATTCCCAGAGGAGCTCGCAGGGACTATAAACCATACTGGTCTAGTGAGCTGGGAAAACTCCATGATGACGTGGAAGCAGCTCGAAAGCAAGCAGAAAATAGACCATGCCAAGAACACCACAATAATTACCAACATTCTAAGGCCAAATTTCAGAGAGCAAAGCTGCAAGCCAGACGGGAAAGTTGGAGAGAGAAAACAGAGTCCCTAAACTTTGAAAAGGATGGAAGGAAACTGTGGAAACTAATCAAACAGTTAAATGATGAGAGTACTGGAAGAAGTACAAAGGTTACACTAATAGAGATGGGAAAACTCTTACAGGTAAGCAGGTAGCAGATCACTTTGCTCGCATGTTTGCACAGGACTGCAACATTGATATCCATCCAGAGAAGGAGCGTACAGTGTGCATCGAGCCACAGAAAGAGGAGGAACAAGTCAGAAAAGTGGAGGTCATGGATGCACCAATCACACGCAGTGAGTTAGACCTAGCAGTTAGTAAACTGAAACCAAGGAAATCACCAGGACCAGATGGAGTGTCCAATGAAATGATCAAGAACCTGGGAATGGCAGCAAGGGGAAAGCTGTTGGATATTTTCAATATGTGCTGGAGCACAGGTAAGTTACCTCAAATCTGGAAGGAAGCAAGCATGGTACCACTGCTAAAACCAGGGAAAAACAGTGATACTGCCTCCAGCTACAGGCCAATCAGTCTCACTAGCTGCCTATGCAAAACGATGGAACGCATCATTGACCTGAGGCTAAAATGGTACCTAGAAAGTGAAAACCTTCTCGTTCCACAACAAGCAGGATTTAGGCAGTACTACAGTACGGAAGATCAAGTGACTTATCTCTCTCAAGAGATTGAGGATGCATTCCAAGAGAAAAACCTTGTACTAGCAGCGTGGATAGACCTGAAGAAAGCCTTTGATAAAGTATGGAAAAAAGGTCTGCTGTGGAAACTAAGAAACTGCAATGTGAATGGAAGACTGTACAACTGGATAAAGTCCTATTTACACAATAGAAGAGCTAGAGTAGTAATGGATGGACACAAAAGCCAGAAAGTACTTCTGCGACACGGTGTACCACAAGGAGGAGTCCTTTCACCTACACTATTCCTTGTATTCATTAATGACCTGGTCAAGGAACTTCCCTATGGAATCAAAGCGGCACTGTATGCAGATGATCTGGTCATGTGGTGTACAGATGAATATGCGACAGTTGCTACACAGAGACTCAAAAGAGCAGCAGACATCTTGACATCATGGACAAACAAATGGTGTGTAAGTATCAACACAGAGAAATCAAGTACCACTCTGTTCACCCTCTCATCTAAACAGAAAGCAGGTAAGATCTTTGTAAATGAAATACCCTTAAGGATGGACAACCAACCCACTTACTTAGGAGTGACTCTTGACTCAAAACTGACGTGGAAGCAACACATCAACAGTGCAGAAGCAAAAGCCAGAAGAAAACTAGCCATATTAAGAAAATTGAGTGGAACCACATGGGGAACTAGTGAAGAATCCTCAGAATGTATATCAGCAAAGTATTCTACCACATTTAGAATATGGCTCAACATCTTTTTGCACAGCAGGTAAGTATATGCTGCATACAGGAGACACACCTAACCAAAGATGCCGCTTTTAAAATCAGAGGCTACCAGTGTTTTAGATCAGACCGACAGGACAGAAGAAAAGGAGGAGTACTCACACTTGTTAAGAATAACATCAGCGCATGTCAGGTGGGAGTGTACATGGAAGGAGCCGAATACCAGATGATCCATCTAAAAAGTAGTAATACAGATTTCCACCTCCTTAACTATTACTGTCCTAATGACCGCCCACTTGCTTTAGGAACAATCCCACACAAGAGAGACTGATGGTCTGTGGTGATTTTAACAGTCATTCCCAGAGCTGGGGCTATGACCACATAGACAAGAGAGAAGGAAGTTGAGAGCTGGCAGGATGATAATGGACTTCTCCTGATCAACCAGCCAATGGATGCCCCAACATTTTACTCAAGGGCGTGGCATACAAAATCAACACCAGATCTGGCATTCCACTCTCCAGATCTGAAGTGGAACATTACACGTGAAGTTGGAAAACAACTTGGAGGTAGCGACCATCGACCAGTCTTCCTGACAATAGAAAATGAACTCCTTAACACCAGTAACCCTCTCCCCAGATGGAACTATAAAAAAGCAAGCTGGACAATGTACAGACATCGTACAGGTATCCTGGTGGGACAGCTGTCTATAGAAGGTAAGGATATTAACAGCATAGTGAAGGAATTCAATGCTTGTATCCTTCAGGCCGCTCATGAAACCATTCCCAGAGGAGCTCGCAGGGACTATAAACCATACTGGTCTAGTGAGCTGGGAAAACTCCATGATGACGTGGAAGCAGCTCGAAAGCAAGCAGAAAATAGACCATGCCAAGAACACCACAATAATTACCAACATTCTAAGGCCAAATTTCAGAGAGCAAAGCTGCAAGCCAGACGGGAAAGTTGGAGAGAGAAAACAGAGTCCCTAAACTTTGAAAAGGATGGAAGGAAACTGTGGAAACTAATCAAACAGTTAAATGATGAGAGTACTGGAAGAAGTACAAAGGTTACACTAATAGAAGATGGGAAAACTCTTACAGGTAAGCAGGTAGCAGATCACTTTGCTCGCATGTTTGCACAGGACTGCAACATTGATATCCATCCAGAGAAGGAGCGTACAGTGTGCATCGAGCCACAGAAAGAGGAGGAACAAGTCAGAAAAGTGGAGGTCATGGATGCACCAATCACACGCAGTGAGTTAGACCTAGCAGTTAGTAAACTGAAACCAAGGAAATCACCAGGACCAGATGGAGTGTCCAATGAAATGATCAAGAACCTGGGAATGGCAGCAATGGGAAAGCTGTTGGATATTTTCAATATGTGCTGGAGCACAGGTAAGTTACCTCAAATCTGGAAGGAAGCAAGCATGGTACCACTGCTAAAACCAGGGAAAAACAGTGATACTGCCTCCAGCTACAGGCCAATCAGTCTCACTAGCTGCCTATGCAAAACGATGGAACGCATCATTGACCTGAGGCTAAAATGGTACCTAGAAAGTGAAAACCTTCTCGTTCCACAACAAGCAGGATTTAGGCAGTACTACAGTACGGAAGATCAAGTGACTTATCTCTCTCAAGAGATTGAGGATGCATTCCAAGAGAAAAACCTTGTACTAGCAGCGTGGATAGACCTGAAGAAAGCCTTTGATAAAGTATGGAAAAAAGGTCTGCTGTGGAAACTAAGAAACTGCAATGTGAATGGAAGACTGTACAACTGGATAAAGTCCTATTTACACAATAGAAGAGCTAGAGTAGTAATGGATGGACACAAAAGCCAGAAAGTACTTCTGCGACACGGTGTACCACAAGGAGGAGTCCTTTCACCTACACTATTCCTTGTATTCATTAATGACCTGGTCAAGGAACTTCCCTATGGAATCAAAGCGGCACTGTATGCAGATGATCTGGTCATGTGGTGTACAGATGAATATGCGACAGTTGCTACACAGAGACTCCAAAGAGCAGCAGACATCTTGACATCATGGACAAACAAATGGTGTGTAAGTATCAACACAGAGAAATCAAGTACCACTCTGTTCACCCTCTCATCTAAACAGAAAGCAGGTAAGATCTTTGTAAATGAAATACCCTTAAGGATGGACAACCAACCCACTTACTTAGGAGTGACTCTTGACTCAAAACTGACGTGGAAGCAACACATCAACAGTGCAGAAGCAAAAGCCAGAAGAAAACTAGCCATATTAAGAAAATTGAGTGGAACCACATGGGGAACTAGTGAAAGAATCCTCAAGAATGTATATCAGCAAAGTATTCTACCACATTTAGAATATGGCTCAACATCTTGGTGCACAGCATCAAACACTACGCTTCATAATCTAGACAAGGTTCAAAATCAGTCACTACGGATTATCACAGGTGCCATGAGGTCCACACCAATAGTAGAAATGCAGAAAATAGTTGGTGTTCAACCGCTAAAGGAATGTAGAGACACAAAGGTCATGACCATGGGAGAAAAATTCCTTAGCTCTGTAAGCCATCCCCTGAAGGAGAGATTCAATAACTTGGCATTAGGACGGCTTAAAAGAAGCAGCTTCATTCATCAGGCAAAGCGTATACGTAAGCTGATACCTGACCTTCCAACTGTAGTCGCTCCATTATCATCTGTACCAGAGCATACACCATGGAAAGAAGCAGATTATACACAAATAACTATTCAGACTGAAGTGAAAGGTGTGCAGAATGGTGAGATGCAGAGCAGTCTTGTAAGATCAACAGCCACACTTAGTGTTCTAGATGACAAATATCCATGTGACACCTGGATACGTGTGTATACAGATGGATCTGCACATAATGCCATAAAGAATGGAGGGGCAGGAGCATATATTGAATATCCAAACAACACCATTGACAAGATTTCCATACCCACTGGTAAATACTGCAACAACTTTGATGCAGAAGTTAGGGCAATTATTGCTGCAGTTGAAAAACTATCAGACTCCAGAATTGATATATGTCCTGTAGTAATTCTCACAGATGCAAGATCAGTACTGGAAGCTCTTCAGTGCAACAAACTACCAGACCTTAAGGATGCCTTGTCAAAAATTGGCTTACAACATGGAGTCACTTTGCAATGGATTCCCTCCCACTGTGGGATACCAGGCAATGAGAAAGCTGACCATCTGGCCAAAGAGGGCACTGAAATGGAGCAACCAGACATACCAATCACTTATAATCAGAAGAAAAGCATGATAAAAACCTACAGGAAGCCACAAACACCACCACATGATGACTATCACATGCTAAACAGAAAGGAACAAGTCACCATCTTCCGTCTCCGAACAGGACACAGCCGACTCCGAAGTCATATGTATACAAAGTTTAAGGTTGGTACTACTAATCTATGTACATGTGCCCAGGTGCCCCAAACTGCGGAACATATCCTCTAGAACTGCATCAACTACGAGACACTGAGAAATAATTACTGGCCCAGTGAAACCACTAAAGAAGATAAGCTCTACGGTTCCATACATGAATTACAAAAAACAGTGAAATTTATCCAAGAGACAGGACTGCAGATATAGACAGACAGTGCGAACGAAGAAGAAGAAGAAGAAGAAGTCTCTTCTTCCCTCAATTTTTCCAGTTTCCACAATGAGTTCCAATTTTCCTCTTCTCGGAAATGTCATACAAATCTCGCTTGTCTGCCTCTGATATTTGCTGCAATTTGCCTTTTAACTCCAGCCTCTCTTAAGAGTTCTTCGTTGGTCTTCTTAGCTGTCCATGATACCTTCAACATCCTTCTTATGAACCACATTTCCATGGCCTCCATTTCTCACTGTACTCTCTTATTCATGGACCATGCTTCACATCCATAAAACAAAATTGGCTCGATGTAACATTAAAGTACTCAGAATCTTGTTTCCATTGATATGGATCTGTTACACAAGATGTGTCTCATTGTCTGGAATGCTGACTTGGCCTGAGCATGTCTGCTTTTTATTTCGTTGTGATATTTCCTATCAGCTGTTATAATTGTTCCTAAGTACTTGAATCTATCAACTTGTTTCAGTTCTGTGCCATCGATGGTGGTATTCTTTTCTTCTTATTATTCAGGCTGATACCTTTACTTCTACTTTCACGAACCATGATGTCCAGAAGAGCCTGTAGCTCCCCTTCACTTTTAGCCATCAGATCAGAACTGTGTCATCTGCATATCTTAAGTTATGGTTATACCTGCCAATTGATATTCCTGGCAAGCTCTCTATATGTCTCATTATCTTTTCACTGTACAAGGAGAAGAGGTCAGGAGATAGAACACATCCTTGTCTCACTCCCAAATGTATGTCTTGGAATGCTCCTATTTGGTTGTCAATATTCATTGTTGCTGATTACTGCCAGTATATGTTTTTGATGAGTTTCAGATCTTTCCCATCTATGTTGATGTCTCCCAGCATTCTTATAATTTCTGTGTGTCTCACTTTACCAAATGCTTTACAGTAGTTTATGAAGCATAAGTATAGGTCCATCTTTACTTCTATTGATCTTTCCATCAATGTTCTCAACATATATATATATATATATATATATATATATATATATATATGGCATTACTTGTGCCTTTTCCTTCAATGAAGCCACACTGTTCTTCAGTGATTTCTGGTTTTATTTTGCCCTGACTCTTGTCATGACAAAATGAAGCAGGATTTTGGTAACATTGCTCATAAGACTAATGGTTTGATGGTCTTCACATTCAGCTGCACCTTGTTTCTTTGGTAGGGCAATTAAAATTGATTTCAAAAGGTCTGATGGGACATATTTACTGTTATAGATGTCATTCAGCAATCTGGTAATTATTTTTATGCCAAGCTCTCCTAATGCTTCCAATTCTTCCTTGGTGATTTGATCTGGTCCTGGTACTTTGCTGTTCCTCATGTGTTTGATGGCTTCTTCCACTTCTGCTTTTAATATAGGAGGCCCTTCTTTATTATTTCATATATCTATTTCACCTCTATTGTCCTCATAGAGTTCTTGAATGTATTCACACCATCATGCCACTATTTCATCTCTCCCCATTATTGTATGCCCCTCCTTTGACTTCAGGCAACCAGTCTTGTGGTATACCCTTTTGTTGGTTAACACCTTTATTTTTTTTTTTGTACATATCTCTGGTGTTTCCATGATGGTGTGTCTCTATTTAATTACATTTTTTATTTAGCCACTCTTCTTTAGCTTTATTGCATCTGTGTCTTACTTCTTTATTTATTTTGTTATATAAATCTTTATCTTCCTTTAGACTTCTCTTCTCCGATCCATTAGTTGCAAAATTTCTTCTGTCATCCACTCATGTTTAGTGTGTCGTTTATTTGGAGGTAGGATTTCGATAGATGTTTGCTGAATAGAGTTTTTAAGCATATTCCGTTATTCATCAATCATTGCAATCTTCTCTATAGCATTTTACCTATTATGTACTATGGTCCTATGTTGTTCTTGCATTACCTTATCTTTCCATAATTGCTGTCTATCTAGTTCTTTGTTTTTAGCTGCTACCTTTAACCTCTTTAGCCTGATTCTCACTTTTCCTACAACTGGGATGTGGTCACTGTTGCAGTCTGCGCTTAGTCTTGTTTTCACAGATATTAGTGAGTTCCTGAAACAAGTTGAATTCTTTCCAGACTAAATGTTTACGAAGAATTAGAAAAATATTTTGGCCAAACACTATAAGAAATAACATCTTATTAGCAGAAATGCAGATGAAACCACTGACAACAATTATTGAAGAAAGACGCTGGCGATGGTTGGGACATGTGCTCCGAATGACTGACAACTCACTACCAAAAATAGCACTAAGATGGACACCACAGGGGAGCAGAAGTAAGGGTAGACCAAAAGAGACATGGAGAAGAACAACAGAAAGGATGTTGAGCAATAGAGGGCTCACCTGGGCAAGAGCAGAAAAAAAGGTGAAGGACAGGCATTTGTGGAAAACCCTTGCGGAAGCCCCATGTGCCCTGGGCACTTAAGGTTCAGAGAGAGAGAGAGAGAGTGAGTTCCTGAATCTTCTGTTGATCATAATGTAATCTGTCTGGTTACGTATGTTACTATTTGAGCTTTTCCATGTCAATAGTCGCCTTGGGTGTTATTGAAACCAAGTATTTCCTATTATCATTTATTCTTTTTTGCCCACTCAATCAACATTTCTCCTTTTGTATTTCTGATACCTAGTCCATACTTGCCAGTACCTTCATTGTCTTGTTCAGTCCCTAGTTTTGCATTTAAATCACAAAGTTTACTTCCCATGGTTTGCACTGTTTCATTGCCATGTCTAAAATGTTGTGAAATTCTTTTATCTCATCGTCAGAGCTTTCTGAAGTTGGTGCGTATACTTGGATGAGATTTGTGTCTATTGGATGGCCCTGTAATTTAACCATTAACACCCTGTCTGATATGCACCATTTACCTTTAACAGTTCTTGCTGTCTTCTTATCTAATATTATGCCAATTCCATTTCTACACCGGTTTCCCCCTGGAATATATTATTTTGAAGTCTTTATGATCTCTGCTTCCTGCTCCAGTCCATCTCATTTCACACAAACCAAGGATGTTATTTTCATTCTTTTCACTTCTTCTTCGATGTTTTCAAAGTTCTGTTAGTGTTCTAATGTTCCATGTTGCAATTAATGTGGTGTTACTTGTGTTTTCTTTGTGTACAGTAGTTGGGTGACGACCTGGTATCACTTGTCGCACGTAATGGTCCCTACCTGATGAGGTGGTTCCACTAGAACCCTCATTAACGTTGTTATGATTCAAGGAATTGTGGATTGTCATGATTGTTCTTGGGAATGTACAGTGTTGGGTTCCCCTTGCCTTCCACCAGTTTGTTTATGGTTTACTCCTCTAGCCTTTGACTCTGGCCAGAGCCTACCCTACAAGGCAGCAGGGGGTTTGAAATCAGTTTTCCTTCTCCTAGATGAGCTACCAACCAAGACTAACAAGTCTCATCTATCCAAAGCATCTGGTTTTCAGGCGTCAGATACTCACCTTTTGCCCCTTCTCCTGTTCCACCATGAGAAGGCCAGGAGCTGGACTTGGACTGTCAGAGACTATTTGAGACCACGCCTTGGAGACATTTAATTGGAGTGGAGAGCTTATCCTCTGTTACAGTCCTTAGCATCAAAAATAGGAACTTTAAAAACTTTAACTTTGATTTATTTTTAATTGATCTAAAAAATTCACCTCTTACATAGGTTTACCAATTAACTAATCCAGATGAGACTATTGAATACTGTACTGAAATATTCCAAAATATTTTTGACAGGCGTGTCCCCATCAGAGACATGAAGATGAAACATGTAATAAAATCTCTGTGGTTAACTCCAGATGTACTGAATCTCATGAGGGGATTGGATGACACTCAAAAAAGTAGGGATTTCAATAGCTCTCATATACTTACAAATAAGGTGCAGTGTTTGATAAAGCAGGAGAAGACAAATTACTTTAGAAATCTAGTGAAAGACAAAATTGATAGTAGATCAATGTGGAAAACAATAAATACTCTTGTAAGTAAAATAAAGCAGTCTGACCCACAAACTCTTAATCATGAACATGTCCTAACATCAGTGAATGATTGTTACTTTTCTAGGTGGATGTCTGAAGAAGACTTACTCAAGGAGGAGTGCCTGTGTGCCTTCCTAAAGTCTGGAGGTCAGCACAAATCAAAGATTTTGACAACCACCTGGAGAGCATCAGAAACAACTGGAGAAACCTAGAGTTGAATGACATGATAGCATGATGTACATAAAATCATGTCTTATATATTTATTATGAACAGTTTTTTTTTTTATGTTAATGTGAATCTCTTTCATATCATGCCTGTTTTATCTGGTAGGCTTACTTGTATGAATCAAAGATATCAGAAAGTTTTAACAGATATGTGATCTAAACCAAGTGATGAATTAAAGGGCATTTTAATAATATCAGTATGTAAATGTCTTCAGTGGAAGGCCAAAATGAAGATGGTGAAATAGTACCAGTAATGTTACCAAACAGACACAAGGTGACTAAATAAAAAAAAAGAACTCTATTGTTTGGCTTGAAGATATTTCTCACACATTTCTATGTATAGAATCTTGTGTCTGGCTTCAGAGAAATTCTACACTCCCCAGAGTTATAGTTTTCCAACAGGCAGCAGATATGGTAGAAAGCAATATTCTTGCTGAAAGAGAATGCACCCTTCAGTCATATGACATTGTGTTAGGCAGAAGTGTAGTTGATGTATGGTTTTATCATCATTGTCATTATTATCACTCACAATTCAGCAGTTTTTCTGCGATTTTCAACAGTTTGTCTTGTAAGGAGTTGAGGTCTGGCCAGGCTCTCTCTGAGAGTGGATTGTACAGCTGGCAACCTATGGTGAAGAGGCAGCTCCAAGTGATAAATCTGCACAAGTGGTGCCAAGAGTCCTTAGAATCTGGCAGTTTGTACAATAAAAATCTGCTGGTGTAAATGCTTGACCCCCCCCCCTTTTTTTTTAAACACCATCTTTATGATACGTTATCATATCCAAAGCACTGGATACATAAATTTTCTGAGACTTCAGGACTTCTCAAATCAAAGATTGTCTCTTGTGTTAAAAAATACAGCCCATCATCTGTTACAGGACTGCTGTGCCATATGAGAAGCAAAGAAGGTGCACATGATGATTATCAGTTCAGTCTAGAACCAAGCTGTATTGTGATGCTAAGAACTTGAGATTTGCTGCTGTGTTCTTTGAAGATATCCAGTTTGACATCTGAGAATATTTGAAGAAGAAAAAGAATAAGAAGTAGAAGAAGAGGAAAAAGAAAAGAGTGTTAGTAATAGTAATGATTAGTTATGGTTCTTTATCTTGCTAGACAGGGTCTGGACTGAAATTAAAATAATATAGAAAAACCTGGCACTATATTTTGTCTGAATTGTTTATATATACAGCTGGAGGCTGTACACTTGATAAGGAGTAGAAAAAAAAAAAAGAAATGAAACAGTGAGAAGAAAACTGAATTGAATGAAGAGTGAAAAATTGGACATGGATATGCATCTAACATTCTGCCCTTCAACTATCATTCTAATGCGGGTAAAGAGCAATACTATATATGAATAGAACAACTTTTACATAAAGAAACTTTTACATAAAGCAATTTTATACAGAAGGCAATTTAAGGAGTTTTTGAAAGTTGAGCACTAAGAAGAATATTTGAAACTAGAAGGAGTACATTGCTTTGCTCAGGTAGGTTAGGTGCAGGATGAAACTAAGCATCATTTGGTGATAATGTGAGAATGAATACTTACCACCATGTGTGTTTGTCCATGAAATATAGAACAGCTGTTCATTTTCAGTCTTGTTCCCTATGAATTGGTAAAAAAAACTAACATAATACCATGAAGCAAACACTGTGTTAGATAAGATGTTTAGTTCCACAGTTCAAATATCTTGTAAGATAAATATTTGGTCTGGCACTAATGACTAAACCACAACAAAATGAATCAGATCTCATGAATATCATCATCATCATCAGGTGTCGTGCTGACTGGTGTTGGCTATTATGCTTCTCTATAGCACACGATCCTTCATGCAGGCCATCAGCTTGGTTGGTGATTTCCTCTCACACCATCCCGTCAAACTGTCCAGTATCAATTCTCTTGGTCTTTCTCTTGATCTTCTTCCCTCTGTTTTTCCTGTTGTTATAATATTTTCAATGCCCCCTCTTCTCATTATATTGTCTCTCTCTTACTTTTTTGACAAGATTTTTTGTCTCTCCAGCTGTTCTCATACATTCTTCATTAGTTATTTTTACTGTCCATGGAATTCACAACATTCTTCTAATAAACCACATTTCTGCTGCTTCCAATGATTTTTGTGCAGACTTGCCTATTGTCCATGATTCACTTCCATATATCAAGATAGGTTCAATGTAGCATTTTAGGACTCATTTTCTAACATTCATTGATAAGGATATGTTGAATAATATGTTTCTCATTCTCTGAAATGAGTCTTTGCTAGGCCTATTCTGTTCTTAATTTCTGTTCTGCATTTCCCATATGAAGTTATTACTGCTGCAAGGTATTTTAATTTCTGCACCTGCTTTAGAATAGTTCTGTTTAATTTGATACTGCATGTTGGTGCATTCTGTTTCCTAGATATAACCATAGTCTCTGTCTTTTTGATGTTTAAAGTAAGGCCTTTCTGTTCACTTCCTTTAGCGACTTTATTCAAGAGATTTTGCAGGTCTTGTTGGTTCTCAGCTATCAGTACTGTGTCGTCAGCTTACCGAAGGTATCCTCCAATTTTTATGCCTGGTTCTGTGATGATTGTTGTTAGAATATTCTCGCTGTACAGAGAAAAAAAGGGCTGGAAATAGTACACGTCCTTGTCGCACCTCTTGTTTTATCGGTTGATATTTTCCAGTTCTATTTTCAACTTGAATTGCTGCTTCATGCTGCCAGTATAGATGTTTTACAATCCTCAGGTCTTTCCTGTCTATACTGATGTCTTCAAGCATTTTAATAATCTCATCATGTTTCACATTGTTGAATGCCTTGGTGTAATCAATGAAGCATAAGTAGAGATCTTTCTGTACTTCTAAAGCTCTTTCTGTGTCACACGAATAGCGAGATCTTTTATGATCCGACTGATGATAATTTCTTTCCTGCATGCCCCCATTGGGCCAAAAATGTGTGGGTCTGAATATTGACAAAGCAACTTCTTAGTCAAAAAGGTGAGATGTGTACATTTTTTGTGAGGACTCATCTGTACATTATTACTGTCTTTATGTGTTTTAAGTGCTATCAGTCGAAAAGCGAGATTCACACTTTCCCCACTTATTACAGCATAGCAGCTACATTAATGCTAGTTGTTCATATCAGAAAGTGGGAAAGAAGATAACAGGTGGATATACACTCAAGCAAAAGCCTTTATTATTTTTAAAAGAGCAGGTGTGTGAGTAAAAAGTAACGTCAAGTAAAGTGACATAATCATGAAAATATGTGAAAAGACTCCAGGCGAATCAAACACTCGAGTAGATTTTTAATGGTGCATCCATTCATTTGCAGGTATCTTTCCACTCATGCTCATAAAAAATATCACAGTGTGAGTGTGTGTGAGCATGTGTGTGTGTGTGGGTGGGTGGGGTTTTTTTTGTTTTGTTTTGTTATATATGTGCTGAAAGTCTACAAAGACAACGATAGAGATTTTCATGGAGGGGGGGGGACAACAGTTTTTCACACTTTGAGTGAGGAGAAAAAGCTGGTCTTCAGTTCTTCATTTGCAGAAGCCTGCCTGGAAGTTACAGAGTGACCCCGAGGACTCCAGTCAGCAGTACAGCCTATTGTTAAGCTTATCAGTGTTGGAAGTCAGTCAGTGAGATTGACCTCAAGCTTTTAAGGTCATCTTCTTCATACTTCCATTTTTTCAGAATAGGTCTAACTGTAGCTGACTTTCAGGATTCTGGAAGTATTCCACTTCGCCAGGTCTTAGTAATGAAGTTAAGCAGTGGTGACTGCCCTATAAGGCCCAGATGAAGGATCATTTCATTTGATATTTTGTCTGGAATATGTGCTTTTCTTAGCTGTAGCTTATCCATGACACTCTGAAGTTCGTTGATGGTAAAGTTTTCCTTAAAAAGTGAAATGTTTGATGAGCTAGAGATCTCTTTTCTGAACTGTTCCTAACCCCTTGTCAAGTACTTTCCTGTTGTAGGATTTGTTGGTGGCAGCAAAGAATTTGTTAAAGGTACTGGCTTTGTCTGAGTGGTTGGAGAGGACTCGACGAGAGGTTCATATTGGTTTAGGATTTTTTCTGGCATGTTGTCTAAACGTTTCCAAGCCTTCTTCCTTTCATTTCTGAGAGAGCCATATCTTTTGATATGTTTTTACTAATTTAATTTGTATTTTTGTACTAAATCAAGTGTGTGGAAAGAATGAAAGATGGAGTGATGAAGGGCAGAATGTAAGACGGGCCTGCGTGCCCAATTCTTTACCCTTGAAAAATAAAGATTATTCATTCATTCATTCATTCTGAGGCTGAGATTGTTGCAAATGTTTAATCATGTCCCTTTGCTTTTTTTGTTTTGTTTTTTTTTTAAAGTCTTACCTTAGTTGTTAGTTTGTTATACTCTATTGTGTTTTCTCGGGATAGGATTTTTCTCTGCTTTCTTCCTGACTGCTGTGTGTCTCCCAGAGGGTTTTGACCAAAAGGAGCTATATTTCTTTCTGCATCCTTGGATAAGCTGTTCCAAGTGTGGCTTGGAATATGTTTTTGTAGAGTGTGTCAGTGTTTGTTTTGTCATCTGTAGGTTGTCATCTGTTTTGTGAATTTTTCTCAATTTGCTTTTCTTTTATTCCGGTGGGGTGATTTTCACACTCTTTGGTTTCATGTGTGAGAGATCTACAGTAGGATATCAGACACAGATTGCAACTGTCGTCGTGAATGACTGCTGAGACAATGGTGACATAAGATCTATATGTACATTGTGTGGCTCGATGGAGGGTTGTTGGTCAGAGAGTGGTCATCTGAGCTATCTAATCGGGGAGTGATCATCTAAGCTACTTAGTTGAAGACTGTTCATCAGAGCAAGTTTGTCAGAGCGGTCATCTGAACTGGTTAGTCAGAGTGTGGTCATCTGAAGTAGTTAGTTGGGGTGTGTTCATCTGAAGTAGTTAGTCAGGGTGTGTTCATCTGAAGTAGTTAGTTGGGGTGTGTTCATCTGAAGTAGTTAGTTGGGCTGTGTTCATCTGAAGTAGTTAGTCAGGGTGTGTTCATCTGAAGTAGTTAGTCTGAGTGTGTTCATCTGAAGTAGTTAGTCAGGGTGTGTTCATCTGAAGTAGTTAGTCAGGGTGTGTTCATCTGAAGTAGTTAGTTGGGGTGTGTTCATCTGAAGTAGTTAGTCAGGGTGTGTTCATCTGAAGTAGTTAGTCTGAGTGTGTTCATCTGAAGTAGTTAGTTGGGCTGTGTTCATCTGAAGTAGTTTAGTTGGGGTGTGTTCATCTGAAGTAGTTAGTCAGGAGGGATTCCAGGCTCCCCATGATGCTTAGAACATGCATCAATGATCTGTGACGCTATTCAACAGGCGAGAAGTGGCAAGAAAGATCTGCATGTGATATGGCTCGACCTAGTAAATGCCTACGGTTCAGTGCCACACCAGATGATATGGCTCTCACTTGAAATGTATCATGTGCCCGAAGGAATTATTAACATGGTGAAGTTGTACTTCACAGGCTTCGTTATGAGATTCACGACGTCAGACTACACGAAAGAAGTGGATTGAACTGCAGATGGGAATTGCAATGGGCTGTACAATATATCCAGTTCTTTTGTATTGGCCATGCAGGTAATCCTTAAAGCAGTGGAAGACATATGAGATCCTCAACTGGAAGACAGGCTGTATATGCCATCATTGAAAACATTCATGGACGACACGACAGTATTAATAAGTGAGACGGATGCACGAAGGATATTAGCAAGACTGGACAAGCTTGTCATCTGGTGTTGCATGAGCTTTAAGCCAAAGAAATTCAGAACTCTGGACCCAGGAAGTAGAAAGTAACTGTAAAGTTTACAGTAGCTGACCAAAAAGTTCCAACAGTTGAGGAAGAGCCTGGGAAATGGCCGAAAGTAGATTGGAAATCATAGATAAAACAAAATTCAGGGTACATTCAAGGTGTGGTGCCTCCAGTTCATGCTGATAATTAAACTTCTGTGGCCACTATTCGTATACGAGATCAGCATTAGTACAGTCGAGAGTGTTGAGAGGAAAATCAGGAAGTACACCAGGAAGTGGCTGGGCGTGCCAGTGGGGCTGACGGACGTTGCATTGTATTGCAA
Organism: Achatina immaculata; assembly: GCA_009760885.1. Taxonomy (NCBI): domain Eukaryota; kingdom Metazoa; phylum Mollusca; class Gastropoda; order Stylommatophora; family Achatinidae; genus Lissachatina; species Lissachatina immaculata. The sequence goes on from CM019692.1 coordinate 55,059,972, forward strand.
GACGAACAAGCTGGACCTAGCACTCAAGTCTGTGATAGAGGAGTTTAAAGCAGGAAAAGCAAGACTTGCAATGATATTGTCTGCGTCCACCGACACGGTGGTACGACGAGTCCAACCCACACTAAAGACTGGAAGAAAATAGCGAGTACACGAGGAAGTGGCTACAGTGAGGAAGGCGCTTGAACTGAAGGAAGTGGTAGGTTACACTCAGACTAATAGAAAAGGGTTTGGTCATGGCGATATCAAGCGGTGGTCGAAGGCCTTCAGGAAACAGCGAAGAGACATGATCATCAGCGAAAGAAGAAGCACAGAAACGGGTCCAGTAAGCAGTACAGCGAGCTCAATAAGGCAACTGGACAGCTTGGGAAGGCGCTTCCCAATGATCGCTAACATAGAACGATACTTTTGAACATGGCGCCTCTGGGACTTAGTTTCATTATCAGATCTGCGTATGACCTGCCGACAGGTGCAAACCTGTTCAAGTGGGGCGAAGTGGTGGATCCTATATGTCCACAATGCGGCGGTCAGCAAACCTTGGAGCATGTTCTGTCAGCATGTAAGGTAGCACTGACACAAGGCCACTACACATGGTGACACAACTGAGTGCCGCAAAAACTAATCGGTATTGTAGACAGAGCAACAGATGTGGCAAACACCAGGAAAGAAAACAAAACCCTTCCAAAGTACTTCACTGGTGCTGGAAAATTATCCAGCATCAAAGTTCTTAACACTCCCTTGCCCTCACTTCTAGATGGAGCGAATGATTGGGAGATCGCAGGTGACCTACCAGGGCGAAGAAAATATTCCGCTTTCGTTAAGGAGACAGGAATGCCACTAGACATTGTAGTGTACTCGTCCTCGAAACAGGACTCAATTTTATTCCAACTTACGGTCCCTTATGAGTCCAGAATAGAAGAACAAAACATGTTCAAAAGTGCAACATCTGGTGATCTGGTCGAACAGGTAAAGCATAAATCTAAAGTGATTGCTGTTGAGGTGGGGGCAAAAGGATTCGTCGGGATATAAGCGTACGATGTGTGTAAATAACTGGACATAAAAGGACAAGCAAGAATACACGCACTGAAAATGCTCTCAGAAAAAGCAGAGAAGGCCTCGTGCTAGGTATGGTGCAAACGTGGATAACAATGACCCGTGAAGACTGTTAGACAGGGCTGCCCCCTCTCTCCTTTCCTGTACGTACTCACTCTAGAACTTCTAGAGAAAATCAGACAAGACACAACAATCCAGGGAACTTTCATACCTGGTGGGGGAGAGAGAAAGATGATTGCGGATGACACCATCATCTTCCCACCAACAGACAGATCAATAACATACATCTTAGACTCCTTCACGGAGTTTGGTAAAGGTAGCGGAGACAAACTCAACGTACAGAAATCAGTTGTCACGAGAATAGGCAAATGGCGAGACAAAAAGGACTTCCCCTTCCTGACATTTCCTGGAGTTACGTTTTCATGCATTTGATTGAGCTTGTGTGACACCTAGAAATTATCTTGTGAGCGAGTTTGCATATTGGCATGCTTTATGTCTGTGGGCGCGTCGGGGGTTCGAGGTTCGCATAGCATCTCTTTGAATATGTACGAGTATATTGTGGGCGGATTTCCTCGCATGACAACCACAACCAGTGTTCAATGATGCTTTCGTGTGACCAAGTCATATTTGTGATTCGTGTGTGGTTTCCTGTGATGTGTTTCGTTCCTGGGTTTTATGTATTTATGTTTTCGCATTATGCCTTAGATCTCTGTGGATGTTTCACGTTTAATCACAATAAAGCAGTTTAGAGCTGCGACCAATATAGGAACTAAATTGTAAAGTACTTTAAGTAAACATCAGATTTTCTTTATTTTACTGTCATTTTTGACAGGTTGTAATACTTATCTTAACATAGTGTTTGTGAGACAGGGAACATAGATCTGTTTGCTTAAAAACTCTGACCTACCTCTGTAGCCCAGAAACTTGTAGCAATCAACACTAATTGTAATTGTTATTTTTGCAAAATGTAATGTCAGGTTGGTGGACAGATGGGGACATGGAGATCTCTGGCGGGGATGAGGGAAGTCTGGTGTGAAACCAATGAATCCAGGACGTGACAAGCCTATGGGTCTTTACAACAATGGCTATCAGAATGATGTAAACAAAACAGAGCCAGTAGACTATGGGTGGCGGGGAATGGATATCGTTGAAGCACTCATCAGATTCCTCGTCTCAAAGTCAGAGTGTCTTTGTGGAACTGTCTCAAACCATCTGACATGGAGAAGGCGCTTAAGTACAGCCACCAGGGGCTGGAAAACAAAGTTTTGGCCAGGCCAGCCACACTGTCTTCATGGCAGTCCGAGCAAGACCACAGTCTGCCCTAGCAAGGAAAGGTGCTGAAGTCGGAGTTACCCAGCCAAAAGGCGCATCGCAAAAATCAGGGTAACACGCATTATCGCTAATGAAATGTCTCTATCTGCAGTTTTCAAACATGGTGCTCGCCCTGTGAAGACTAACCAGGCAGGTGCAGTGCCGGGCCCCCTGCCTCGAAAGGGTCCACCCAATGCTACTGGAGGTCCTCTCAGTTCGTCTTGTGGAGTCAGGAGACATGAGAGTAGAGTTACTGGCCAAAAAATACAACAGAAGAAAATAGCCAAAAAACAAGAACTTAAAATAAATCAGTGGAATGCTGAGGGTGTCAGCAGTGTTAGAGATGGCTATAGCAAAAAGGTTGAACTAGAGAACATACTTTTTGCAGAGCAGGTAAGTATATGCTGCATACAGGAGACACACCTAACCAAAGATGCCGCCTTTAAAATCAGAGGCTACCAGTGCTTTAGATCAGACCGACAGGACAGAAGAAAAGGAGGAGTACTCACACTTGTTAAGAATAACATCAGCGCATGTCAGGTGGGAGTGTACATGGAAGGAGCCGAATACCAGATGATCCATCTAAAAAGTAGTAATACAGATTTCCACCTCCTTAACTATTACTGTCCTAATGACCGCCCATTTGCTTTAGGAACAATCCCACACAAAGAGAGACTGATGGTCTGTGGTGATTTTAACAGTCATTCCCAGAGCTGGGGCTATGACCACATAGACAAGAGAGGAGAGGAAGTTGAGAGCTGGCAGGATGATAATGGACTTCTCCTGATCAACCAGCCAATGGATGCCCCAACATTTTACTCAAGGGCATGGCATACAAAATCAACACCAGATCTGGCATTCCACTCTCCAGATCTGAAGTGGAACATTACACGTGAAGTTGGAAAACAACTTGGAGGTAGCGACCATCGACCAGTCTTCCTGACAATAGAAAATGAACTCAACACCAGTAACCCTCTCCCCAGATGGAACTATAAAAAAGCAAACTGGACAATGTACAGACATCGTACAGGTACCCTGGTGGGACAGCTGTCCATAGAAGGTAAGGATATTAACAGCATAGTGAAGGAATTCAATGCTTGTATCCTTCAGGCCGCTCGTGAAACCATTCCCAGAGGAGCTCGCAGGGACTATAAACCATACTGGTCTAGTGAGCTGGGAAAACTCCATGATGACGTGGAAGCAGCTCGAACGCAAGCAGAAAATAGACCATGCCAAGAACACCACAATAATTACCAACATTCTAAGGCCAAATTTCAGAGAGCAAAGCTGCAAGCCAGACCGGAAAGTTGGAGAGAGAAAACAGAGTCCCTAAACTTTGAAAAGGATGGAAGGAAACTGTGGAAACTAATCAAACAGTTAAATGATGAGAGTACTGGAAGAAGTACAAAGGTTACACTAATAGAGGATGGGAAAACTCTTACAGGTAAGCAGGTAGCAGATCACTTTGCTCGCATGTTTGCACAAGACTGCAACATTGATATCCATCCAGAGAAGGAGCGTACAGTGCGCATCGAGCCACAGAAAGAGGAGGAACAAGTCAGAAAAGTGGAGGTCATGGATGCACCAATCACACGCAGTGAGTTAGACCTAGCAGTTAGTAAACTGAAACCAAGGAAATCACCAGGACCAGATGGAGTGTCCAATGAAATGATCAAGAACCTGGGAATGGCAGCAATGGGAAAGTTGTTGGATATTTTCAATATGTGCTGGAGCACAGGTAAGTTACCTCAAATCTGGAAGGAAGCAAGCATGGTACCACTGCTAAAACCAGGGAAAAACAGTGATACTGCCTCCAGCTACAGGCCAATCAGTCTCACTAGCTGCCTATGCAAAACGATGGAACGCATCATTGACCTGAGGCTAAAATGGTACCTAGAAAGTGAAAACCTTCTCGTTCCACAACAAGCAGGATTTAGGCAGTACTACAGTACGGAAGATCAAGTGACCTATCTCTCTCAAGAGATTGAGGATGCATTCCAAGAGAAAAACCTTGTACTAGCAGCGTGGATAGACCTGAAGAAAGCCTTTGATAAAGTATGGAAAAAAGGTCTGCTGTGGAAACTAAGAAACTGCAATGTGAATGGAAGACTGTACAACTGGATAAAGTCCTATTTACACAATAGAAGAGCTAGAGTAGTAATGGATGGACACAACAGCCAGAAAGTACTTCTGCGACACGGTGTACCACAAGGAGGAGTCCTTTCGCCTACACTAATCCTTGTATTCATTAATGACCTGGTCAAGGAATTTCCCTATGGAATCAAAGTGGCACTGTATGCAGATGATCTGGTCATGTGGTGTACAGATGAATATGCGACAGTTGCTACACAGAGACTCCAAAGAGCAGCAGACATCTTGACATCATGGACAAACAAATGGTGTGTAAGTATCAACACAGAGAAATCAAGTACCACTCTGTTCACCCTCTCATCTAAACAGAAAGCAGGTAAGATCTTTGTAAATGAAATACCCTTAAGGATGGACAACCAACCCACTTACTTAGGAGTGACTCTTGACTCAAAACTGACGTGGAAGCAACACATCAACAGTGCAGAAGCAAAAGCCAGAAGAAAACTAGCCATATTAAGAAAATTGAGTGGAACCACATGGGGAGCTAGTGAAAGAATCCTCAAGAATGTATATCAGCAAAGTATTCTACCACATTTAGAATATGGCTCAACATCTTGGTGCACAGCATCAAACACTACGCTGCATAATCTAGACAAGGTTCAAAATCAGTCACTACGGATTATCACAGGTGCCATGAGGTCCACACCAATAGTAGAAATGCAGAAAATAGTTGGTGTTCAAGCGCTAAAGGAACGTAGAGACACAAAGGTCATGACCATGGGAGAAAAATTCCTTAGCTCTGTAAGCCATCCCCTGAAGGAGAGATTCAATAACTTGGCATTAGGACGGCTTAAAAGAAGCAGCTTCATTCATCAGGCCAAGCGTATGCGTAAGCTGATACCTGACCTTCCAACTGTAGTCGCTCCATTATCATCTGTACCAGAGCATACACCATGGAAAGAAGCAGATTATACACAAATATCTATTCAGACTGAAGTGAAAGGTGTGCAGAATGGTGAGATGCAGAGCAGTCTTGTAAGATCAACAGCCACACTTAGTGTTCTAGATGACAAATATCCATGTGACACCTGGATACGTGTGTATACAGATGGATCTGCACATAATGCCATAAAGAATGGAGGGGCAGGAGCATATATTGAATATCCAAACAACACCATTGACAAGATTTCCATACCCACTGGTAAATACTGCAACAACTTTGATGCAGAAGTTAGGGCAATTATTGCTGCAGTTGAAAAACTATCAGACTCCAGAATTGATACATGTCCTGTAGTAATTCTCACAGATGCAAGATCAGTACTGGAGGCTCTTCAGTGCAACAAACTACCAGACCTTAAGGATGCCTTGTCAAAAATTGGCTTACAACATGGATCACTTTGCAATGGATTCCCTCCCACTGTGGGATACCAGGCAATGAGAAAGCTGACCAACTGGCCAAAGAGGGCACTGAAATGGAGCAACCAGACATACCAATCACTATAATCAGAAGAAAAGCATGATAAAAACCTACAGGAAGCCACAAACACCACCACATGATGACTATCACATGCTAAACAGAAAGGAACAAGTCACCATCTTCCGTCTCCGAACAGGACACAGCCGACTCCGAAGTCATATGTATACAAAGTTTAAGGTTGGTACTACTAATCTGTGTACATGTGCCCAGGTGCCCCAAACTGTGGAACATATCCTCCAGAACTGCATCAACTACGAGTCACTGAGAAATAATTACTGGCCCAGTGAAACCACTAAAGAAGATAAGCTCTATGGTTCCATACATGAATTACAAAAAACAGTGAAATTTATCCAAGAGACAGGACTGCAGATATAGACAGACAGTGCGAACGAAGAAGAAGAAGAAGAAGACAGGTTGTAAGTTGTACGATAACATAAAAATTCTGGTTAAGGATCTTTTCCTTATAAAAAAGAAATCAGAGCATTTCTAAACATTAATCAGCCAGGAACCGTGTAAAAATACTTCGTGTTACCCAAAAATAAATAAATAAATGCGCTCTCCCCCCCCTCTCTCTTTCTCTCTCTCTCTCTCTCTCTCTCTCTCTCTCACACACATTTGATATGATTGATCATGTAATCTTAGTTAGAAAGTTTGAGACTTATAAATTACATCCGGACTTAACAACATTTATTACATCTATTCTTTCCAACAGAACGCAGGTGGTTTGCCTAAAAAACTCTAAAGTCAAGTTCATCTGTGGTTGATAATGGTGCTCCATGAAGGTCTGTTCTTGGTCCTCTCCTTTTCACAATCTACGTCAATGATCTTCCACTTCATCTAAAAAAATCGTCTTGTGATCTTTTTGCTGATGACTGCACGGCTTACATTATTGACAATGACTGTATTAATCTTGAGTCAACTCTTCAATCTGAAATAAACAGTCTAATTAACTACAGCAACAGAATGCTCATTAACACCAGCAAAACAAAATCCATGCTCATTACAAAATGACAGAAATTGACAAATTCACCATTAGCAACACTACACCTCCATGCTGGTACTTCAAAGATAGATAATGTTAGTGAACATAAAACTCTAGGTCTCACGACTGATCATTACCTCAGCTGGAGTCGTCATGTAGACAATATAACCAAACTCATCGCACAAAAAAATTTACCAATTTGCCAAAATTAAACACTTTCTTGACACAGACACTAGGAAAATATACTACATATTACAAATACAAACATACTTGGACTACTGTTCCACAGTCTGGGATGATTGCTCCATATCAAACATGGAAAGACTTTACTCACTCCAAAGACGAGCAGTAAAGCTTATAGACAACAAACATGTAGCACATGTTACAAATAAAGGCAAACATCTTCATATTCTACCTCTCAAGAAGATATTTCTATTCAACAAGGCTAAGTTAATTCATAAAATTCTATCACACAATGCTCCACCCTATTTATGGTCATTGTTCAAATCCAACCTAAAACACAGTCAATGCTTAAGCAATTGTATTCTCCCAAAACCAAGGCTTAACATGTTTAAAAAAAGCTTCTCTTACTCAGCTGCCCATCTTTGGAATACTCTACCCGCTCATGTAAAACTTATAAGTAATATTCATTCTTATAACTTCAAACTTTCTCAATATCTGTTTGAGATGGACTATATGCCTCCTTAATATGGATTCCTAATATGTTTGTGCATACTTTATATATATATGTATGAATAGGTATAGGTATGTATGTGTGTATACATGTATATCGGTATGTATATATGTATGTGTGTACATATATGTGTGTTTGTACATACGTGCATACATGTATATCGGTATGTATGTTTATATATATATGTATGTGTTTGTATATACGTGTATATATATGTATGTGTTTGTACATACGTGTGTATATATATAATATATTTATGTGTTTGTACATACATGTGTGTATGAGCACATCTTCATGTGTATATACATACATATGTGTATGCACATGTCTATGTGTATACGTGTGGATATATGAGTGTATACGTACATGTGTGGAATTTGTATATATGTGGTATGTGTGTGTAAATATATTCATCGGTGTCTATTTGCTTTATGAAAGTTGTATGATAAAGGGCAGAATGGTAGACGGGCCTGAGTGTCCAATTCTTAACCCTTTGAAAATAAAGTATGTTCGTTCTCTCTCTCTCTCTCTCTCTCTCTCTCTCTCTCTCTCTCTCTCGCGATAGTTCGACTTGCGATATTTTCAGCTTCGCAACATAACCCCATCTTGTATCGAGGAACATCTTATTTTAATCTGCTATGAGAAGTGTGCGCGTTCTGTTGATTGGGGCACAGCAGAAAACAAAAACTCCAAATCAATGAAAAAAATGTTTCTCACGAAAATATGTTATCTGTTTCCACTGATTTCCATAACATTTTGACAGGGCACAGAAATAACATTTACTTTGTTAACGGGGTCATATTTATGCTGGATGATTCTGAAAGTCAGAGGTTAAAAGTTAATTATTTTAGACTATACTGCATCTGTATGAACTACATAATTACCGAATAAATCAATCACATACGCAAAATTTAAACATTTATAATACCTATTTCTACCTTCTATCACTCCTTAAACTTATTCTGTGGTTGTGCATATATAGGTAAAATTCCCGTTTCAATGCCAGTAAGGCATATTGGGGAATACGGTGTTCATTCATTTGCATGTCCCTTGCGGAACTTTGCCTCCCAAACAGCACTATTGTAGGCCTCTCGGTTGTGAGCAAGATGGCCTGCTGCTGTTGCATCCATTTCCAGATTGTCAACGATGTCTTGCAGCCATCTTCGTCTTGGTCTTCCTCTTTTTCTTTTTCCCATTATGTATCCTTCCAATACGGTCTTCTCTAAATTATCATGACGTTTAATGTGTCCAAAATATTTCAGTTTTCTCTCTTTAATCCTCTTCACTAGCCAGCCTTCTTCAATATTAAGCTCTTGTAGTATAGATATATTTGTTCTTTTTTGTGTCCACGATATTTGGAGAACTCTTCTGTAGCATTTACATTGAAAGGCATTTATGTGTTTCTCAGCTGTTAGGTCCGTATTTTCCATGACATGAAAGTGTGATGTGGTCAGTATCACGCCAGGCCCTTTACCTTCCCAGATTTCTCTGGTACCCATTTTTAGAGGTTGGGTGAACCCCATGGCCTTTTCTGTCTGCTGGGACTGAACCTGGTACCACCAGGCTAGCGAACCTAGCGCCTGACCACACGAAATAAATAGACTTGAATATAAAACACTGCGAAAAAAATAGGCAAAAATTATGATAGTGTGCAAAAAATATGTTATATGTACAGTTATTAATACTTTCGTGAAATAATGCTATTTAAAGAGTGTTATCTTTCTACTCATTCTTTGACTGACCACGTATGTGTCTCTGTGAGTTCGCGTGCGTATGTGCGCAGATCCGTGCCTGTAATAGTTTTTAAATTAAAAAAAAAGAAACCAGCTACTGGACGGTACATCTTGACATGCCATACTCCCTGTTCCTGTACCTGTCACTTTGACCTTCCAAACAGACACCGTTTCGTGCCGCTAGTCCTGGTCATGCCCCCAATCTCGGAGACGTGCACTAGATTTCAGACACAAAGATCCTGTTTCAAGGGCAGAGAAGTCACTGACCTCGACTACAGTGACCTGGCACGGAGTGCATTTGTCATGTCAGGATCAATGGTTCAAAGTATGAGCTGAAGAATTGTTTTTTTTTTTTAAAGATTGCGTACTTTAGATACCTGAACATGCACATGAGATAAGAGAAAGGCATGTTATTAACATTTCAACATTGCTATGTTTAATAACTACACTGTACAGCGGTTCTAAAAATTGTGCTTGTCCTATCAGATACTTTCACCGCATGGCAAAGTATATTTATATTTTCCTTCCATTCCCTGTTATATAAGTGTTGTGGCTATGTTTGATACTTTTTATCTTACCAAGGACCGTTATATCACAGTTTTAAAAATGAATAAATAATAAATAAACCTATGAACTATTACAGAGGTTCGATTTTTTTTTTATTAATATAACCGGTTTAATATTTAATCCAGTGGACAACCCGGTATTTCTGCATACCTCTTTTACCAGATTGTCGAAATAAACTTCTTCATTAATACTATTATGTGTGCCGTGTATGTTTTACGTGAAACTTCAGAAGATAAGGATGCTGAGGCACAACATCGTTTCGACTTGAAAGCCGGTTATGGCGGCTATTTCTTCAGTTACTGAGTGGGGCTAAAAAGCAAGGGTTCTGCAATACTTCTTTAGCAGACTCTACCACCATGGGAACTACGACGACGTTTGCCAGGCTAAGCCTGTGTCTGTGGGTCCTAAATGAGATGTGTGACAGGGTCTTGGTCAGCTATGGGTCACTGACTGCCACATTAGGCAGCATCTTCTAGCATGAATATCGCATATCTTCAGAGATCGAGGCATATATCCTTGTCATTTGAGTCCCATACCTCAAAGAAGGATATACTCCACCGGTTAAGAAACCCTGATGTACTATGTGACAACTTTTTACTGTGGGCCTACATTCGTTCTGTCTGTCATAAGAAAGCTGTAAAAAGCTTCACTAGATAGTGGAGTATCACACTATATGAGAGCTGATAATGTAAAAAAACTGTTGCATCTTAGTAGAAATTACAGCACTATACTACTTATATTTGGATATTTTCATGTTTTATACAATTTTATGGTTTAAACATCTCCATTCAATATAAGCGTAGTCAGCTTTATATTACTTATGGAAAAAAGTAAGCTTGCAGTGGTGTCAAGCGCACCAATCACGTTGTCATCAGTGAAATGAAATCAAATTTGGCACGAAGTTTTGTCTGAGTGTTGTCCACTTCCCCGTGATGCACGAAGCTGATCGCACTATTCATGGGGAGATAAACACAGCTCCAGTGAAATCACATGCAGTGATCCATGATCGGTTACTGACCACTGATAAAATGAGGGTAAGTGTGTAATTCTGTTCTCAGAATTTTTTTTTCATCACGTAATCGTTGAAGAAAGGAGTAATGGAATTCCAACATGAACATCTTTTTTATTATGCCAAGATTGAACAAACATCAGCGAGAAATAACTGTTGGGATGTTAATTGCTGGATCAACAGTAGCAGCAGTATCTCAACATTTTAATGTTCAGAGAAACACAATATCATGCCTTCAGTCGTTTTAACCAAAATTGTTCCACTGCTGACTGCCATAGAGGCGATAGTCCACGAGTTACCACCTTGCACAAGACCTCTACATCCACCTCATGTACCTTCGTAACAGGTTTCTCCAGGCAACATGGACTGCCAGCAACATTCCAGGTTTAAGACGTGTGTCGGGCAGGACAGTGCGGAACAGACTCAGAGTGGTAAATCTCTTACCTCATAGGCCTACAGTTAGACCAGTACTGACAGTTCGCCACAGACAAAACCGCTTGACCTGGGCCAGACACCATGTGGCATGGCCCTATCATCATCATTGGAAACGGATATATTCACTGATGAGTCCAGATTCTGTCTGGAAGGCCACGATGGTCGTGTTTTAGTGTACAGGCGAAGAGGAGAACGTTTTGCGAATAACTGCGTGCTATAGGTGGATAGGAGGAGAGGAGGCGGTGTAATAGTTTGGGGAGGAATTTCCTATGCTGACCGAACAAATCTAGTCTTCCTCAATGGCAACCTTACAGGTTTATGATTAGGGACAAAATTATTGCACGCCACGTAATGCATTTTCTGGATGCTAATGGGCAAGGCGTGATACTTCAGCAGGATAACACTCATCCACATGTTGCACGTGTGGTCAGGGACCACTTTCAATAGCATCAGATTACTGTATTGCCATGGCCATCAGTTTCACTGGACCTGTCACCTATCGAGCACATTTGAGATGAGCTGGACCACAGGTTGCGAAGACAACACACTCGTCCCGGAAACCGCCAAGATCGGCGGTTAATTAACATTAACCCAAGCGTTGCAAGAAGAATGGAATAACATGCCTCAACAATTGATACAACGTGTCATTCGTTCGATGAGAAGGCGGTGTCAAGAAGTGATAACTGCCCGAGGAGGACACACACGATATTGAAACCCTGATTATATTTTCTTAGGGTGGTCAGCCACATTAGATGAGTTTTTTTTTTTCACTTTTTGTAACATGTGACTGCCTGAAAGCTATCGTTTTATCAGTTATTGGATAATCAAACATAATGTATGACACATTTTATTTCAATAATCAACTGAGCACGTTCATGGTGCTTTTTAAAGCACTGTACATTTACTTTTTTTCCATGAGTACATCTACGTGCCCCTGTCATAGCACACCATTAACCCCCACCCCCACCCCACAGATATTTCGAATTCCACAAGCACATATTTAAGCCTTGTTGGTTTCATGGAACTCTGAACAGTGTAATGTAACAACTGTTCTCCCACTGCACAATGGACATGTTCTTGATATTTTAAATGTGTCGAAATAAAACCTCGAGAATATTTTACTACAATGCGTGATAAAAGCGAACTGGCAAGTCTTTTCTTTATAGTACTTTAGTGTCTACTTCATTTTCCTTACCTCTGTTTGTGTATACTTTTACTTTCGTCACTATACTTTTACATTGGCTTGTGTTAGGGCAGCTGGTAAAGCAATGTTCCCTCTAAGGGCTTGCGGTTTGTGTACAAATGTTCAGCTCATGTGGAAGAAAATATTATGTGCGCAAATGTGCGTAGTAACGTGTGTGACACACACACACATACACACACTGTAAAGGTCTGTACATTTAATAGCAGGATAGACCTGCTTTACTTTTCAGCAGTGGAAATTCATCTGCTCGTTTATTTTAATTACCCTCTGTTCTCTGTGTGCCCACTTGCCTGGTCACGATTCTATTACAGCACTACCAAAACTACGCCTTAAAGTCCAGTTGAAATATCCTATCCGAAAGTAATTTCTCAACAAGAAAGAAACAGTAAATGAAAAGCATGTACCATCATTGTATATTTTATCTTGGTCGCAATTATATACCACGGAGTAACATCTGGAAACTGGAAAATAAAAGTAGCAGTTTCATTTTTTTTTTTTGTGCGCGGCTTCAAAAATGTTGTTCTCGTTCGATTTTTTTTCTGTGCGCGGCCGTACAGCTTAGAGTGAACAGTGTCTATGACTTTCTTCTATCAAAAGAAAAAGAAAGAGATTTTCACCGTAAAGCACATGCCCACGTAAAATAACTTCCAAACCGTTCTCCCTTTAAACAGTGGTATCGTCCTTCTCTCATCCTACCTCTACCTATTTTTGCCTGCTAACTTTGATATGAACTCTGCCGTGTGGTATATGCTTGATCGAGGTTACTCAGAATAGCAGGAGTTGTCACGATCGATAAAAATTATCCCCTGGGCCTGCAAATGGTAACTATCTGGTTGATATCAGCGTGTCCTGGTTACAGGAAAGATGAGGGGGAGTTGATGAAAAAATGTAAACGGAAAGATAAGGAGGAAAGAGTGAATGGAACAGTGATTTATATTCGAAAAAACACCTACTTGAAGGATACGATAGTCTAAGGCACCAAGTTTATGTTTATAACGGGAAATATTAGTACAGTAATGTGGAAATAATATTTAGACAATATACGATATTAGCACCTTACCATGCTTAGTTATACGTAAATTAGCATCTGAGAGTTGAGTATTAATACATTTAGATAGACAGATAAATAGACAGGTAGGTAAGTAGATAAATAGACAAACAGATAGAAAAACAGTAAGATACTCGGTCCTTAGAGAGAATGGTCATCTCGCTTGACGAGTTAGCAACACAAAAGTTGAACATGAAAAGAACGATTCACGCACGCACATAAACAAAGATCCCTTTTATCTTGTTCTTGTTCTGTCTGCCTGGAAGTGCCAGCAGCTGTTATTTGCAGCCGATGCAATGAAGTTGTTGAAGCACAGCATCGTACCGACTTGGAAAAGGATTACGGTCGCTACTTTTTCAGTCCCTATGGGGAGTTAAAAAGTATGGACCATGCAATACTTCTTTAATCAGACTCCATCGTCATGGAGACTAAACTATCCTTGCTCCGTTAGCCAGACTTGGTTTGTTACCGGGGGTACCAACTTGAGAGGTGGTACAGGGTCTTGGTCGGCTAGCCAACCGTGGTGCTAGCGTGTAACTAACAGAACTAGTGATGATAATAATTTCGACAATGTGCCGAATGGTTTATGGGAAGATATTAAACAGTCCATTGAGTGACTGTACATATGAAATGGCCAGCCTTTTCTATGGTCACCAACACTTTAGTTTAATTTTTTTAAGCAAAAAAAAAAAAAAAGAAAAAAAATATTTCCTACATTAAAGACTTACTAATTAAAGGACTTCAGTCAGTCATTTGCATGTCCCTTGCGAAGCTTTGCCTCCCTAACAGAGCTCCTGTAGGATAATCATTCAAATATTTCTAAAACGTGGCTCCGGCACATGGCTTCATGTTCATTTTTTCGCATAAATTCGTGCAGAAAGTTGACATACGTGATCAGCTGATCTTTTATTTGTAAACAAACTAAGTCATCAATGTCAAATGAATGGAGTTCAACAAGTATTATACAATTAATATATGTAAAAGTATTTTCTTTTCGCTATAAGAAAAAGCCAGGGAATTGTGCATGCTAAATGAGTTTAATGACAGATTCCATGAATCAGTTACAAATATGTTGACATCTGACCTCGATAATCGCTCAAGTTTATGAACATAAACTTTTTTTTAATGAAGGGCGTGATGATTAGCTTCATCTTCATCTCTAAGTCTGTTTCAACTTATGGCACATACAAGCCATGTTTGAATAACATTTATACAAAATATCTGTAGAAAAACAAAGTTTAAATTCAATAATGTGAATGTAAAAATATTCATGTATAATAGTTTCCAACTGTAAATAAATGTACATTTTGCACGAACAACATGGTGGACTATACCGAATGGAAAATATAAACTATTAATCATATTAAGCTGAAACTACGATATTTTATTAATGTTGATTTATTTTTATTCTGGAAGCCGTTTAAGTGCTTTGTGTTATATTTATAATACAATCTGAGTGAGTAAATGACTTGTTTTTACTCTGCAGAAACATTAGTTCAGTAAAAACAAATACAGTGTTTTGCAGAAGTTTTTTTAATGTAGTATTCAATACAAGTTAAATTCGAATTCTGCATTCATTTACTCTGACTTTCTTGTATCATACATGTTTCTTCAGTGTGTAAAAACAGAAACACATTTTGCCTACTTTTCACGATAAGAAAAAAAAAAAATTCTGACAAAACTGCTTGTACGCTAGTGCAGGCAGTCCACAGGTTACGAAAGAGTTCCATATCTAAGCTTCTTCGTAAGTCGAATTTGTACTAAGTGGAACATTTTGGTACGGTTCATATCTAACGTCAGTTATATATACAGTATATAGTGTACCTTTCTATGCATTAAAGAAACCGACGAATCTCTGTACACCTCAGTGTTTTGTACATAGTAAAGTAACAACGGTTTGTTATTATCAACCATTTATTTTATAACAGACTTTGTGGTGGGTATTTCATAACTACGGATTGTACAGAAGTCGAACGTTCGTAGCTCGGGTATTTCAGCCTACCACTCATTCACTTTTGTGACGTGCCGTTTTGTTGTATTGTCATGGGAATTATATGACCTGTGTGTACAAACATTAACCTGTTTGCTCTCATCGTTTTTCCACTTTTGTTTTGTTAAAGTGCATTTGTGCCTTCTATTATTATTGATACTGGAGATGGAAAGTCAGGGGCGGAGAGGAATGGAGATACATTTTATTGCAATATTGAAGGCTGGGGGCTTGTAAAGCTCAAGTGTGTGTGTGTGAGTGAGTGAGTGAGTGAGTGAGTGAATGAGTGAGTGAGTGAGTGAATTACTGCAGTCATCATCACCACTATTATAATTACTATCATCATCGTATTAACAGGATGGCTTTTCTCGACGACACGTCATCATCATCATCATCATCATCATCATCATCATCAGTTTTGTCCTTCTGTTTTTTAGAAATGTGCGAGTTAAATATAGTGGTAGAAGAAACCACAAAGTTGTTGCAATAAACTTCGACTCCTCTATTTTTACTGCTCTTCCACTTCATCTCCTTCATAAATAATATATACCAACCCTCACTCCAACTCCATAAATAATACATACCAACCCCCACTCCAACTCCATAAATAATACATACCAACCCCCACTCCAACTCCATAAATAATACATACAAACCCCCACTTCGCCAAAAATTGCTACCTAATCCGTCTCGTAATGGACGACCCCTACATCAGCTCTAGAAAAATGATCACTAAAAATACAAATATTTAGAAGATACTCGGGGAGTATCTTTCTTTCCTTCTTTCTTTCTTTCTTAAAATTCTCCAAATTCATTCATTGAAAACCGGAAGGGGGGAGGGAGAACTCATAACGTCATACAAGAAATGAATATTAAAGTTGTATTGTACTTGTACGAACTCCCTGTAACTGCGAGCTGTTGTTCTTTGCAGCTGATGCTGTAGAGATGTTGAGGCACAGCATCGTATCGGCGTGGGAGTGGGTCATGTCGGCTACTTTTTCAGTCCCAGAGTACAGCTAAAAGGCAGGGGGGTGTGCAACGCTTCTTTAGCAGACTCCACCACCACGAGGACTATGGCGATCCCTGCCCCGTTAGCCAGGCTAGGCCTGTTACTGGGGGTACCACGGAGAGTTGGGACAGGGTCTTGGTCAGCTATGGGTTCGCTAATCCTGACGCTGGCATATCAGCTATGGGCCGCTGATTACCTTATAGGGCGACATTTATTAACAGAGAACAGCAACAAATTAAACAAGCTAGGAAAGAAAAACACTTTTAAAAAAAAAAGGAATTCACAAACATAATTATTACTCAAAGCTTTCTACAAGAACGTTACTGCCATAGCTGAGGGTTGTCTTCAAAGTTTCAGCCAATAAACAGCTGCTTTTATTTTTCCCTACACCAACGTCGCTGCGGTAATCTCCGCCACTGTACCAAAATACCCGTGAAAATCAAAGTCAGCGTCATCATTTTCTCAGGTATGTCTTCTCGTCTGGAATAATTACAGGTATAAAACATGGCAGAGCAGTGAGCTACAGCTGACCTAGAGAGTCGGGGGGGGGGGGGGATTGAGAGAGAGAGAGAGAGGGGGGGGGCCGCTGAGCATGTCTGATGACCTTGCCCTTGAATGATATTTAAGGAAAAAGGAAAGGTTTGCCCCAGTCAAGGTAAACAGAAATAAAAATAAAACTGTTCTAACCCGTTTTTCCTTGTCTTAAATGTAGGGCACATTTTCTTTTTTGGATTTCCTTTGTTCTCTCATTGTTAACCGTAGCGACTTCATTAAAGAAAGGAAATGATTAGTTTTCACTAAAAGTTCAGTTTTGAAAAGGACGAGGTATTTTTATATTTAGTCTGTTTAAATATACGGTAGTTAAAAGTGCATTTCTGTAACTGGATTTTGTTAGCAAGCAAGCCTGCACTCTCTTTGTAATGTAACGATATTATATACCAGAGTTAAGCTTCTTGGCGTTTGCATGTACTTCGGGCTAAGTGCAAAAGGTTTATAAGTACTCTTATTATTAGTACAAGTAAACAAATGGCGGTCATCGCGACACAGGGGGAAGTTTCGTTTTGAGAAATAAGAGTGCTGTGGTTGGGGTTAGAGAAAATAAGAGGTTACGTTTGGGCTTTTTCAGGACGGAGAAAGCTTTCTTTATGCTGGGGTACATTTTATGTCAACAGCTTTTCTATTTTTTTTTTCAGTCTGTTTAGAAAATACGCAAGTAAGTTCTAGGAAAAGTTGAAAACTATTTCTTATTTCTTCATCATTTTATGTAGCCGTTTGAATTCTTTGTTTGTTTGTTTGTTTGTTTCTTTCTTTTGCAAAAGAAAGTGACAACAAGGTTTATATATGAACCTGGAAATATACTGACTACCCTTAGCTTATAAGATCTGAGTATGTAGTGGTTATCTTTAGCATATAGATCAGAGTATATTGTAATTATCTTTAGCTTATAGATATATGGGTATATTGTGGTTACCTTTAGCTTGTAGATCTGGGCATATAATGGTTATCTTTAGCTTATAGATCTTGGTATATAGTGGTTATCTTTAGCTTATAGATCTTGGTATATAGTGGTTATCTTTAGCTTATAGATCTTGGTATATAATGGTTATCTTTAGCTTATGGACGTGAAGATGTAACTGATGTCTTCATCTTTTGGACCTATATCACATTCAGATTTTAAGCTACCGCATAAGTAAACGGGGGGGGGGGGGGGACGACTATTAACAGTTTAAACTTTACAACTTTAATATTCATTTCTTTTCTGATGTTATGACACCCCCCCCCCACCAATCTCCTGTTTTGAATTACCTCTAGCAATTTGGCTGTAAAAAAAATGGTGGCTCTTTTTATTGTAAAATTTTTTATAGGCTCGGAATTTTTGTTTTGGTAGTGAAAGATTTTAAAAATACACTGCTTTTGCACAAAGCAGTTGAGTTCAGTATGACAGAATTTTACTTTACATTAGAACTTTTCATTATTACTTTACACTAGAACTTTACATACTTGACACTGTACATTACATTATAATTTGAGAAACAGATTTATCAAACTACTGGAAACTTAATAACACATATTTTGCCTTTCATGTCTAGAAAGGTAATTTATGTTATTCGAGGTATCCTCTACTTTTTATTATATCATCTAGTGCACTATTTATTGAACACTTTAGCGCACTCCTTGTTACAAATTATAATGCAATCTGTATTATAGCTTCTAGTGCATTCTTTAGTGGACCTTTCAGTGCACAGTGTATTACATCTTTTATTGCACTCTTTATTCTGCTTTCAGTGCACTCTTTACGGTATCCTCTAGTGTACTCTTTACAAT
The DNA here is from genome assembly GCA_009760885.1 of Achatina immaculata. Taxonomy (NCBI): domain Eukaryota; kingdom Metazoa; phylum Mollusca; class Gastropoda; order Stylommatophora; family Achatinidae; genus Lissachatina; species Lissachatina immaculata. Next base: position 55,078,894 of record CM019692.1, read on the forward strand.
ATCTTTCAGTGCACCCTTTACGTTAACTTCTAATACACTCTTTACTATATCATATAATGCACTTTTTATTATGCATTGTACTGCATTCCTTACTACAGCTTCTACCGTACTCTTTACTACATCTTCGGCTGTATTCATTATTACATCTTCTAGTGCATTCTTTTCCTAATCTGCTTCTGCACTCTTTACTGTATTTTCTAATGCACTTTACTAGTCTAACACTAAACAGTGTGACAAAACAGATAGTTAGAAACTATAATAGATTATCGTAAAGATAAGTATGCTTTAAGCTATTTTTATCAGACCTCACAGTGCGTCATTATTTGCAGACAAACGAAGAATACAATAAGAATATAATAATAGAATGAGGAAAAGGGGTTTAACCAAAATAAAAACAAATGGATTGAATGTGAATGTTTATCTTTAGGAAATCTCAAAACCTGTTTTTTTTTTTTTAATTGTGATAAAACTGCAGGGAAAATCTTCTAGTCAATTACATTATCTGTTGACTGTAGGTGTAAACTCTTTGCTTCTGCTTCATCTCCACCCTCTCTCTCTCTCTCTATATATATATATATATATATATATGTATATATGTATCAGCGGTCCTGGGCATAAAGGGACAAGCAAGAGCAAGGGCATTAAAAAGCATTTTAGAAACAGCAGAAAAGGCCTCATGCTGGCATTATGCGAAACAAGCATTGACAACTTAAATGATTTCATTTGTCACATCTAATGCCAGTCCTGCTTAGATGAATGGCTGAGATGCATTTCGAAGATGCAACTGGAAAATTGTGGATTCAATTCTGGGGCGGGGACAAAAAAAACAAAAAAACAAACAAACTCACAAGACCTCTGGGAGTCATGACCCAGAGGAGCCCATCCCCGCCCCCTTAGAGTGTCAGGAGTTTAATAGGGCCGAAATACTTGTCCTATGATGATCTGAAGTTGTTTTGTTTTCCATTGTCTACAGTATTTTATTTTGTTGCTTTTTGCGGCATATAAAATTTCATGCTCGGCATTGATGTTTTTCTTTGTGTGTGCAGTTGCGCTGCCGCGCAGCTTAGAGGGAACATTGATATATAAGCGGTTTTAAGCAAATTGCAGACATCTGGGAGTCACGATACAGAGGGGCCCACCCAACTTAGAGCGTCAGAAGTTTAACGGCTGGAAACGCGTGCCTGATGGAGTTGTTGGGAGGGGGGGGGGGATAATACTCTGATAATCTGAGTTGTGTCGTTGTTTCGCTCTCTATAACAGTTTCCTCTCTATATATGACATACGCGTATGTCCTCTCTCTCTCTCTCTCTCTCTCGCCTCCTAGAGAAGGTGGTGAAAAGATTTTCCCCACCCCCCCCCCCCTTTAATATGTTTTTATCCAGCTGGCCCATACTTAAAAAAGAGGAAACTCTCCCGGTCTCGGAGCAGTGCACCGGTTACATTGTTCATATTTATATGTGTCTTAGGAGAAGGCGTCCAACAGGTGCGCTGCTCTGATAGAGGGCACCCCGAAGGACCGCGGAAGGGGGGAAGGGCCCCAGGTCAGTTAAAGAGAGGGCCAAGGACTACAAAAGGTGATCAGTGCCGGGGACCCGCATGACATATTTATACGCACACAGTGTGATAGGTCGTATGGGGAAACAAACGTAACTGTATTTTTGCGTACATATGCAATTTAGAAATGATACATCAGCAGTTCACACATAACATACACAAACTAAATACTGACCCAGTACGACGCCTCACAATCATCGTTCGTGAATACATCTAACTTTTCATATGTGTTCTTTGTTCACCACTGAGATTGTTCCCTCCCTCCCCTTCTTCAAATTTTCTAACGTAGACCAATATTTAATGGGTCATCGGACGAACTCATTTTTTTTTTCGGCCAGCACGCGATGTTCTCGGCGTCGGACGATCCCACAATTTGTTACCTTTTCTTCTCTGAAATTCCGGGCAAGGACGATCCCACGTCCCGGAAATCGTGACACCAGAAGATCTCATTATCTGGGGGGTAATATCTGACTTTGAAAAACTAAAAAAAGATGGCATAATAATATAATCAGGCTGATCTCAAGAATGGTAGCGCCATCGATTATTTTTCTCTTTCGGGAATTGTACAGGAAAGCTGAAAGAGCACGCAGTTACGAGGGGTGACTAATAAGTTCTCGGCATAAGGTACAACGGATTATTTGTGGATAACTTTTTTGGGTTATCTCTCAACATAGTCCCCTTGCAAGTTTAGGCATTTAGCCCAGCGATCCTGGAGCATACGGATCCCTTCTTTTGTAAAAGTCAGCATCTTGTGCCAGTACAAAGTGGTCTACAGCATGAATGACGTCATCATCTGAAGCAAATTTGCAACCACTGAGCTCCTTTTTGAGTTTGGTAAACAGGTAATAGTCCTAAGGGGCCAAATCTGGAGAATAAGGAGGATGTTCAAGAAGCTGGAAGCCGCATTCGTGAATGGCAGCATTGCCACCTCCGACTTGTGGACTGGAGCATTGTCTTGATGAAAGATGACTCCTCTTGTTAGTTTCCCTCGACGCTTTTCTTTCAATTTGACCTGAAGTTGCTTCATAAGATTAGCGTAATAGGTCCCGGTGACCGTTCAGCTCTTTTGAAAAATCCACCAATAGCACACATTCTGAATCCCAAAAGATGGAAGCCATCAGTTTGCTTGCAGACAGAACCACCCTTGCTTTCTTTGGAGATGGGGAACCATGATGTTTCCACTGCTTTGACTGTTCTTTGGTCTCTAGTTGAAAATGATGAATCCAAGTCTCATCCATAGTCGCAAATTGCTGAAGAAACTTTTCAGGATCTGCAGAAAAATGGCCAAGATTGTATCTTGACATGTTGAGTCGCTGTCCTGTGTGATCAGCTCCAGGAAATGTCGGGACCCATCGAGCAGAGATCTTTGTCATTTGAAGATGAATAATGGCATGAACACGTTCCTGGGAGATGCCGAACTCAGTAGCAATGTACCGCTCAGTTAGTTGTCGATCCTCCATTATATTGTCATGGATTCTGCCGGTGGTTTCATCTGTGGTTACCGTTCTTGGTTTTCCTGGACGGGGATCATCTTCCAGACTCTCCCTTCCATATTTGAATTGAGCTGCCCATTTCTTCACTATGCTGTAAGAAGGGGCACTCTCCACTTGAACCTCTACCATATCTTCATGGATCTCCTTCCATGATAAGCCCTTGATGCAGAGGTAACGAATGACTGCTCGATGCGAAATTTTATCCATTTTCTCAATTTCTGCTACCCCTCACCACTTCAGTAGCCTGTAAAAAAAAAAATTGGTTGCAATTAATTTCTTGAAACTTTGTGTTTAAAGTTACATTAACCTGATATACAAATACACCTAATATCAACTGCGTGTTTCAAGTATTTGTACATTATGCCAAGAACTTATCAATCACCCCTAGTATCTTCCATCAGTTTTCATCAGGGGAGATTACCATTTGAATTTGAATCCAGCATTTGTATCCCATTATTGTTGCAATGTCTGCCTTGTAATGTCTGCATGAAATATGTCACAGACACGTTATAGGCGGTTTTGCAGCTTCTATCCTCCCTCCCTCGCCAAATATTAACTGTGAGAGCAAAACGTACACATCAAGCAGATTAATACAACCAGCGGTTTAGGCCACGATCAAATTACGATCACGCTGGGTATCTGAGGTATGTTCGCAAGAATAGATAATGAAAAAGAAAAAAAAACATAATTCTTCCCCTTCTTCTTCTACGTTCGAGGTTGTTGATCACATCAGATCCTGATCCCTGCCAACATGGCAAAGACCGCGGTTCTCTTCAGATCCTGATAGGACCCCCAAAGCTTCGGCCCCAAGCTTGTGTCGTCTGGCCATGTCTCTCGTCTCGGGTCCGCATGGCTTGAGCACTCCTGAAGGGTGTGTTCTGAAGTCTGAACTCCAGTGCCGCATGGACACTGGTCTGTGTGAGATATTTTGAGTCGATGTAGGTGGCTCAGTAGTCCACATTAGCCTGTCAGTTGGCGAAAGAGGATGGTTTGCTGATGTTTTTGTAGTTGGTGTATCGCGTCTGGTTCGTTGTTGCATTTCATTTCTTTCTTCCATTCAGATCTACACTGGTTACTGGTACACCCTGTGAACAAAAGAATTCAGGAGTCCACAACAACAACAACAATAACAACAACAACAATAACAACAACAACAAAACAGACTGAAAAGAACCAGCTCCAATAATCTGACAACACAGCGACAACAACACTACAACGATCTCCTTCCTACCTCTCCTGAAGAAATTGAACCACTCCATATTGTGGAGGAGCACAGTCATTGTGAAAAGATAACAGTCCTCACAGAGGTACCAGGCATACACAAATGGGACTACCTAACAACACTTCAGATGAAGACAATGACCTAGCAGCTGATTGACAGCAAATACAACCCAGCTCAATTGACACGTATATACATGAATGGATCTGCAGACAAAGCAGTGAAAAATGGAGGTGGGGGTGTTTACATAAAATACACAGAAGGGAGACAAACCAAAAAGGCCTTCGCGACGGGAAAGATTTCCTCCAACACCAAGGCAGAAACAACAGCCCTCCTCGAAGCCCTCAGAACACTTAAAACAGAAAGCCAGCACCCACCACACAAAATAGCCTTCTTCGCAGACTGCCCACAGGCAAACATACAGGAAATCACAATAGAACTGAAGCACCTTTTATTTGCCCCGTATGCAAGTCTAGGCTTGTTACTGGTGATACAACGGTGAGGTAGGACAGGGTCTTGATCATCTTTGGTTCGCTAACCCTGACGCTAGCATGTCCGCTATGGATCATCGATTGCCTAGTTGGTCAGCGTCTTCGTCCCTTAACGTTTTAACTAAGCGAAAGGTCTCTGGATCAGTCCAGAAATTTAACTACGGTTACTTTCATACATTCATTCAGTTGCATCATAACTTTTGTTGTTTTTAACTATAAATTATGGACACACTTAAGAGCTCTGGGAAAGCTGAAAAACCTGACTGGCTTGTTTTAATGTATCTTTATTATTAGGATCAGAATATAGTGTTCGTACAGTTCAGAAAATATACCCATTGCACTATGGATGTGTAAAAATGATTTTCTTTGTGCTGTAATCTCTCTCCTTCTCTCCGCTTACTTTATCACGGACTAAACGGCTTCTTTGTCGGTCATACTCTTCTAACTTAATCTGTTACGTTAAGAATGACGCAAAGGCTGAACATGAACAATTTTAGCAACTCCAAAAATAAACAGAAGAGCAGAATTTAAAAAAAAACCCGACGTGGAGAAAAAGAAGTTTTTATAAAAATGAGGTTCCTAGGCCAGGGCTGACTCCTGAGCACTTGCTGAAGAGCGCTAGAGTGCGAGGGGTCCGCGTAAGAGAACAAGTGCACTTTAAAGCGCTGGTTCAGTACACGAGGTTGTCTCGGAGTGCAAACTGCCCTCGCCTGGTGCTGGGAAAGTTCACAGTTCTAAGCTGTGAGTTTGTCTGCCAGATCCGCACTGACGAGAGCTGGGGTCAAAATCTGATGTCAAGCTGGCTAAAAATATGACATCTAACCTACTTTTTTTATGCTTCTTTCTTTCCTTCAGCTTAAATGTCGGAGATTCTTGACAATAATAACGTGTAATGATACTGACATGACCAAAGCGTAGCTAAAAGAATTACAGACCTACGCTGTAAGGTAATGACGTAAAAGTGAAAGTTAATGATCGTCACTAAGTCATGTGTACAACAATGGCAGGTGTCATACACTGTTTCTAGCATTATACAACAGGTGTCATACATTTATTTCTAGCGTTATACAACAAAGGCAGGTGTCATACATTTGTTCCTAGTGTTAGACAACAATGACAGGTGTCATACATGTGTTCCTAGCGTTATACAACAATGGCAGATGTCATATATTTGCTCCTAGCGTTCTGTGGCAGGTGTTATATACTTTAAAAAAAAAAGAAGTTTGCTGATCAGACAAGGGTAAATTGGCTGAAACGTTCATCAACTTCACACACTGACCTGAACTGTACCCAGCAGATGGTTCATGAGTACAGAAAAGCGACACTAGTCAAAACAGCATTTTTGACAATAACTCATGACAGGTTCACAAGAATCCCGTGAAACGTACTGAACACAAAACTCACTGACCATGTTATTGAATGCCTATAAAAGATTGACGCTCCTCGAATCAATTCATATGAAAATTCAATGCGCAATTATGGCTCATCCCACTACAGAACAGTGGAAGACCCATAGTCACAACTCCTTCATACGACTGCGTCACCTCAGGAATCGATTTGCATCTGCGTCCTCAAGAGCCAAGTCAATTACAGCAGCTCGTCGAATCTCAGATCAAATGGTTAGGAACCAGCTGGTCTTTGGGCTAGAAGACCCTACAGAGGTTCTGTTCTTACGGATCGGCATCGCCAGAACCAACTGCAGTGGACGAACCAGCATCGTCAATGGACCGTTGCGAATGATTGGAGAAGGGTTTGGTTTAGTGATGAATCTTTCTTTCTGCTCCATCCACACGATAGACGGAGAACAGTTTACCGCAGAGTCCGTGGATGGCGCTCCTCCATATGGTGGTGGAGGTGTACTGGTGATGGGAACAATCAACTTCACTGGAAGAAGTGACCTGGTGCAAATTGAAGGATGCCTGACTGCTCAACGATACTTCGCTGAAATTCTTCGTCCTCACGTCCTTCCACTTCTGACTGCACCAGGTTAGATTTTTCAGCAGGATAACGCTCGACCTCATGCGGCACAACTCACCACCTAGTTCCTTGCTGACAACAAACGTCAAGACAATTCCGTGGCCATCCATGTCATCAGACATGAACCCAATAGAACACTTATGGGATGAACTCAACAGACAAGTCAGCCAGTGAGACGTGGCGCAAACCAATCTCCGACAGTTATCTCTTGCACTACGGGAAGAGTGGGCAGCCATCCCACAACAACAGATCCAACGGCTAATCGGATCCATGTCAAGGAGATGTCGTTCTCTGATACAGGCCAGAGGAGGCCATACACCGTACTGAAACGGAGGCTGAGTCGCGAAGAATAAAAGTCCAAACCAAAATTAATGAACATCATTTCATTGTTAAAGTTTCTTCATGCCAAGACTGAAACATTAATTTCGTAAAATAAAATGTTGATACAAGTTTGAAATTTGGTATCCATAACGACTACAGTAGTGTTGCGTTTCTTTTTTTTTTTAACAGTATACGTTTGTTCCTAGCGTTATATTACTATTGCAGGTGTCATACATTTGTTTCTAGCGTTATACAACAATGGTAGATGTCATACATTTTTTCCTAGCGTTATACAACAATAGCAGGTGTCATACGTTTGTTCCTAGCGTTATGCAAAGGTCACAACGGAGTCATTTATGTCTTAACTCTTTCTGTGCCAGAGGAAGAAACGCGGACGTTCAGTTGGTGCCGGGATAAAAGCGCGGGTCTTGATCTGTATAGGGGGTATAGTTGTAAAATGAATGGAAAACAGTATTTACATGTATTTCCGTGTACTTATTATGTTTCAAAGTATAACTAAATGTGAAAATTTCATAAATGCAGAGTTTCTAAGGAAAAAGGAAGGAATGTGATGTTTTTAGACAATGATTGTGCCCAGCTCACCATTGGCTAGGTCTAGATATACACCACTTACCAATTGAGATGTCTAAATCTACTTGTCGATCTTGTATTATGATTCTATGTTGCATTCTGGCTAAATTAATGCCTGAAAGAACCTCCTAACTACTTCTCCAGTCGTCTGAATATGTCTAGATCTACTTAGGATACATTCAGTGGGGTGGTCACAGCCCATGTTCATACTCCTATCTAATCATAAAAAATTGAAAATTTTCGATGTTTCTCTTCCTTTTTCTCGCACGGCATGGCTCGTAACTAGGGACTCTTCCACCATTTTGAAAAGTGTCATCGGAAACGCGAACGAAATATGTATAATCTAATTGTTACACCGGTTATTTTTATTGAAACAAACCAAAGTCGAATTTTCGACCATGGCACGAAACGGGAGAGCCGGAACTATAGAAAATTCGACCAATGGCTCTGTAAGAGTTAAATCATTTACAAGAAGCAAAATATTCAAGTTATGTACACTAAAGTATTCAGAACAAACTGATGCCAATAAATGAAAGGACCAGCGATACACGCAAATATAATTTGGTCCCTTATATGGTGGATAAGGAGTTATTACCGGGATGACTACAGACTTGTGTTTGGGATTATGATCATGCTGAAAACAGGCTTGTGTCTAGGAACATGAGTGAGATACAAACAGGCGTATTTGGGATTATAGCTGGAGTAAAGCAAAACATGCAACTGGAAGTGTGAACGACTTGACAAACGACGCTACATTATGACCGAATTTACAAGATGAAAACATGCAACTGGAAGTGTGAACGACTTGACAAACGACGCTAGATTATGACCGAATTTACAAGATGAAAACATGCACGTGCCTTGGCTTCTGCCCAGCCAGAGAAGAGGGCGGCTAGAACAAACCAGACCCTGTTAGAGTTCACCAGTAGATACGGCAAGCATAACTGCATTCTGCGGAGGCTGCGCGCGGAACATCAATAATGTGGCTATTGTTGAATGGGGTCAGGGGAAGGCAGGTTAAAACAAAGTGCAATAGCTTTTAATGTATGGAAACTGGACTTGGGGGGGGGGGGGGATAATAAGAGCACCATGATATGCAGCCGGTTCTTAACCTAATTTCTTTGCCGTGGGCCCTATTTCTGGTCAGAGAACAGCTGTGGGTCCCTTGTTAAAAAAAGCAACAAATAGAACCAGGTAACGCCAAGCGTGTTTTTTTTTTATTTGAGCATATCCATTTTCAGGTCCATGGATCTTCAAAAATACCACCTTGGAGTCTATGAACTCCAGGTTAAGGACCACTGTCGTAGTGTGCCTCTGTATGCTCTAGTCCAGGGATGTACAACCAGAGCCTCGAGAGTCATATGCAGCCTATGGAGACTATTCTTGAGGCCCGCGAAGTTATTACGTAATTTATTTCATAAAAGTTAATGTTGATAGGAAAGAAACCAATGAGCCTTATTTTGATGCGACAAAAGAAAAAACTCATCATAGCTCCAAATGACTGAACAGTTAATAGTATAATTCCCTGAAGAATGTTGTGTAATTAGGCAAAAAAAAAGCAAAAAAAAAATCATCACTGATTTAGATAGGGCCAGCCACTCGACAAGTTAATACAAATGTGGCCCTTTGGTTTTTGTGAAATTTGACACCCATGCTGTGGTCTTTGAAAATGAAAGAATTCAGTTATATGCGAAAACAACATACAGTTATACATCAAAGACATGTAGGTTTGTTGGAAGATTTGATACTTTAAATAATGAGCTGTAAAGAATCAGACTCATACTTTAAATTATTTTTTCCACGGTCGTATCTCACGTATCATTGTTGGTCTATGGTCGTGCTAAAAATATTGAGAACCTCTGATGGCAACCAACAGCTCTTGAAGTCGTGAGTTAAATTGATGTAAACCAACATCACGTAAATCTGTTGAAGTCGTGCTGATGAAAACCAAAAGCTTGTAAATCTCTTGGAGTCTTGCGTTAATTTGATTAAATCCAACTGCTTGGTGGAGTCGTGAATTAAACTGATGTGAACCAACAGCTCCCTCAAAAACTATTTTCGCTGAGTTAGTTCTGATGCTTCCCTACCGATCTTTTTTGTCTGAAAGAGGCAGGAATTCCTGGATCTTTACACAGTTCAGTTTGGGAACCACTGAGTTAAATACATCACGAAATGTGAATTAACATCTGCAGCAAATGTCCAAGGGAAGGCTGTATAGTTGTAGGAGTTGATTTATTTAAGGGGAGAGAAAAGAAGTAGGTCTGTGTGTGTGTATGTGTGTGTGCGCGTGAGAGAGAGAGAGAAAGGGAGAGGGGGGCTTGTTTTTTATATGTTTTTCTATATAATTTTTTTTTTAAGTGCCAAGAAACGAGTATGTAGGTAAGGTAAAAGTTGTCCTTCTATACCACGAAGGGACCCAAGTATTACAATATTATTTTCTGTATTTTACTTGACCTGTAGCACGCCAGAGAGCGATGTGGTCAGCGCGCTAGAGAGCGATGTGGTCAGCACGCCAGAGAGTGATATGGTCAGCACGCCAGAGAGTGATGTGGTCAGCACGCCAGAGAGTGATGTGGTCAGCACGCCAGAGAGTGATATGGTCAGCACGCCAGAGAGTGATGTGGTCAGCACGCCAGAGAGCGATATGGTCAGCACGCCAGAGAGTGATGTGGTCAGCACGTCAGAGAGTGATGTGGTCAGCACGCCAGAGAGCGATATGGTCAGCACGCCAGAGAGTGATGTGGTCAGCACGCCAGAGAGTGATATGGTCAGCACGCCAGAGAGCGATGTGGGCAGCGCGCTAGAAAGTGACGTGGTCAGCATCATCCTTGACCGTATTTCCTTTTCCAGCTCCACAAAAAACCAGGTACCCCTTTTCTACAGCTGGATGATTGGGACTACCCCCCACCCCCCGGGAGCAACTGTGTTAAGTTCATCTCACGGGCAGTCATCCCCATTTCACATCATTTCAATCAACTTTGTAATTGTTGCTTGTTGAACGCAAATAAACTTTTTTTTTTAATGTTGGCTAAGGGATCTTTATAATCAAAATGTAATGACTTGTCAAGTGAGGAGTGAATGCTTTTACCAAAAGAAACTCACAAAGTTTAGCATTTCACAAAACTCGTTTATTAATCAAGGATTCTGCTTTCAGCAACTACCTAACACTTAACGCTGCAGAGACTCCCAAGGCGGTTTTTTGGTCAGAGCCAGGAGCGGTCTTTTGATCTCTGATAAAAACTTTGACACCGAAAGCTAGTGTAGTTTACATTACCTAGTATTACCTTATGTGGGTTGGTCAGAATTTAAACAAATAATTTGATTGACCAGAGTCTTGTGACAGTATTTGGTCAAGGGTTTCTAACTCTTGATATAGTTCTGAATTATTGTTTGAGAGTTCTGCCCATGATAACATCTGTGTGCAGAATCTTCTAGCTGAATTGTGAAGTCCGTGATTTTCAAGTCATTCGTTGCTCGTGAAAAGTATGTTTCGTGGTCTAGGTGTGAGTGGAAAGTTTTAGATCATTCGGAGTTTGACTGTTGAGAGAGAAGGTGTGTAGTTTTTAAGTGTTAGAAATGTGATGGTAAAAGCAGTCGTGTTAATGTTTTTCTGTTTGAATTCTAATGGCGCTATCTTAGTAACATAGCAGTCTGAAATTATATTGTGTGAGTATGCATGATGCTAAGCAGTCGTCTTGTGATATATTTTCGTCGTCAACTATCACCATCATCATCATGTTCACGAAATAAACGGATGTGAGTGACATGGTAATGCAGTCTTGATAGATTATTCAGTGTGCAAGTTTGTGATTGTCCTGGGTGTCCTGTAAAGAGTGTATCATTCCAGGGAATGTTGCGCCGTCTGTGTCTGCACATTTGCAAAGTAATCACCGCAGTGTGACACAGTCAACACACGTGTTTCAGCACGTAACAATAATAAGTAACAATTCTCTTTCATTATAAAACCGGACCAGTGAAATGTAGCTGGTGGCAGCATATGTCAGTTTATATACCGATGGTCAAAGAGTGAACAAAACTTGCAAAACTGAACAGGAGCTAACAAAAAAAAACTCTCTCAGACAGATCAGTGAAGACATCTCAGTTTACAGATCAGCATGGGACTTTTAAGTTTTGGTTTGGAACCAGTGCAAGAATGTAATGGATTAATAACGTCTTGTGAAAATGAGTTTGAATATAATTGGTGACTTATAAGGATAATTTTGATGTGTAACAAGTCTCTGTTGCTGCCTATTGCTGCGTGACAGAATGAGTGAATTTCAGACAGTTGATATGTACATACCGTACAGTAATGTCAGCATTGAAAAAAGAGCAACGAGCATTAAAGTTTCATGAACATTTAAAAAAAAAAAAATGTTGGCTCTTTAAGATGTGTTTTCTGCCGCACAGTTCGCACTTCCTACCAGACTATTAATTTGTCCCAGCTCCAGTAGTCTCCTCACAGCTACATTGTTCTTCCATTCCCGCTCTTCATTTTTTCACAGTCTATCAAATACGGCTGTAGCAATGTCGCCCTTGTCCATTCCCAGCCTTCCCTTTTATCTATCCTGTCCAGTAAGTCTGTCGGCCACTTCATTGCCATGTATCTCCGCATGCCCTGGACAATAAAGCCACGTTAGGCTTGCCACAGCTGACTGGCTTAACAGATGGACCCATTCTTTTTCGAAACATTTTTTTTCTCAATCTTACGAAGCATACATTGTGAATCTGCCACAATGGCGCCATGAACTACATCATGGGGGTAGCTCTCCACAATCTAATCTAATTTATACCGGTTATCTATTAAATCATCAAGACTGCCTCTGTGTTTTAACTGGGGCTTTTTTTTTCTTTCTCTCTTTCTGAATTGTCGCTTGCGTACACCTTGAGACGTGAATTTCTCCATCTTCTACCCCTTTCTTGACGGAGCCTGGATGGCAAAGTGAATAGTCCAGTAGCCCCTCAAGGCGAAGATCGGTGGTTCGATTCCGGCCGGGGGAGTCGGACTTTTGACTTTTCCAATCCCCTGGTTTACGAGTTTTCACTCTTTGTCCCTTCTGCCGGATAATGAAACGTATAGTAATTAGTGTATGAGTATATAACTATTCACGGAGCCACTGCAGTAAAGCTGTGATACCAGAATATATAAACTAGGAAAAAAGTAGGAGCAGCTTTATTACTTAACGAATACACAGTTGTGACGCTTCGGCGTGAGCCTTAATCATGCAAAAACATACAGGACGAAGAAATAGAAAGAGAGGAGATACAAATATAAATTCACATGAATGCTATGTTTTAAAAAATGAAATACAATGAATAGAGCACTTAGCTGAAACTTGTAAGAAGCTGTGGCTTGCCCGACCCTATGTGTCAGAAATGCGCATGGTGGAATGAAGACCAAGGCGAAGATGGTTGCAAGACATCGTTGATGATCTGCACATGGATGCATCAGCAGCAGGCCATCTTACTCACAACCGATAGGCCTACAGGAGTGCTGTTTGGGAGGCAAAGTTCCGCAAGGGACATGCAGATGAATGGAATGTAGAGAGTATTTAAATGGAGACTTGGGATGTGTGATAGGTGAGTAGTAACTGAAGGTGGTGGGTGGGGAAATCGTGAGAGATAGGGGAAAGAGAGTCTAGCCGGGAGAAGGTGAAATATGTGACTATAGCAGGGGTAGAGGGGTTGTAATATGATGCTGTGAAGAGGTTCTAAGCTTTGTGTAACAAATGAGAATGGAGTGGAACTTAATGTGGGGGGAATTATGATTGTGGAAGAAGAGAATGTTAAGTGTAGCTCAATAACAAGTTCAAACCATGTGGTTTCTGAATCTCAGATTCCTGAATATAGCGGTTCTCAAGCGCTAAGCGGCTTGTGTCATCTGCGTGACACTGTTTGATGGCTGTTACCAGAAAGTCAGACTTGCCTCTATGGTTGGGGCCATAGAAATGATTCAGGACTTTCGAAGCATGCTGGGTGATATCGTACAGATATTTTTGCATGCCAGTTTTACCAATGTATGTTATTCTGCATCTTTTGCATATAGTGACATAATATCACATTGCGAGACTCGCATGCGAATCCCTCATGGAGAGTGGGGATAGTTTGGGAGAGGTGATCGTTTTCGTTTTCAAGACCACAGGGGAGGTAACACAACGAGGGCGGTTACATTTTCTGGTGTCAACATATTCAAGATTCCGCTTCAAGCGGCTATGGACGAGGATGTCCTTAAGATTTGGTTCTCGTTTGTTTGCTAATAGGGGTGGATCAGAGAAAATGTCACGAGTGTCGAGATCGAGTTGGATTACTGGCAGATGACTATATATACAATTTTCTTAACCATGTGACCATGTGGATGAAAAGGAAGTTTCATTTAACTCTGTCAGATAGTGTAACAGGTTTTTTCCTGAACGCTTCTCTGCAGTTCACTAGTTGAATGCTGTTGAATGTTTTCCGAAGGACATTTTCTGATTAGTGGCGATGACGGAAAAAATTCTAATAATTTGTTGGACTGATCTAAAAGTCCACATTATCCTGACATAGGCGGCGAAGGCGGAGGAGTTGGGAGGATGGGATGGAGTTCTTAAAAGCTTCAGAATGAGAGGAGGTGTAAAGTAAATACAGAGGTGACAAGCCTGTCTGTGCCAATAGATATCTTGATGTCCAGATAGTTGACAGACTTGTCAGAAATTTCGTAAGTCAATTTTATGTTCCTATTGAGTAAGTTGGCGAATTCAATAATTTTTTTACTCGTACAGTGGCATACTGGTGACTCCAATACCATCATCGATGTACCTTTTATAAAATTCTGGAAGTCTGCCAGTGTAGGTTTCCCATAATTTGACTTCCAGAAAACCCACAAATAAACATGCAAAACTGGGATCCATTTTCGTTCCCATGGCGACACCGCTGATTTGATCGAAGTATTCGCCGTTGAATTTAAAAGAGTTTAGGTTGAGTACTAGCTGTGAGATTGCGGTATCAGTGTTAGTGGTGGGGTGAGGGTCTTTGTCAAGAAAATAGCGGAATGCTATGAGTCCATCCTCATGGGGGATAGAGGTGTAAAAGGGGCAGACATCAAAGAGAAAGATGTGATAGGAGTGGTGTTGAGAGAGTTTGATCGCACCAAAAGTTGTTAAGGCGTGGTTGGTATCTTTCAAGTAAGAGGGCAGTTTGTGTACTAGCGGCTGGAAAATGCTGTCTAAAAAGTCAGAAATGTGCTCAGTGAGGCATGACCATGCTGATACAATAGGATGTCCAGGATGATCGGGTTTATGGATTTTAGGAAGAAGATAGAATGTGGGTTTGCCTAAGCAGCTGTCCTTGATGTGAAGAGAAACAGCTTGGAGTGGGAGGCCACTTTCGTTAATCAAGTCTTTGATGGTTGCTTCCACTTTGTCATTATTGGAACTGAGGGCATAGTTTTTACGTGAGGCATAGAATTCAATAGAATATAAAGAATTCAAGCAGACTAACACCTATAACATTAACACGATTACTATCACGACCACATTTCTAACTCTTAAAAACTACACACTTTCTCTCTCAGCAGTCAAAACTCCGAATGATCTAAAACTTTCCACTCACACTCAGACCACGAAACATACTTTTCACGAGCAACGAATGACTTGAAAATCACGGACTTCACAATCCAGCTAGAAGATTCTGCACACAGATGTTATCATGGGCAGAACTCTCAAACAATAATTCAGAACTATATCAAGAGTTAGAAACCCTTGACCAAATACTGTCACAAGACTCTGGTCAGTCAAATTATTTGTTTAAATTCTGATCAACCCACATACGGTAATACTAGGTAATGTAAACTACACTAGCTTTCGGTGTCAAAGTTTTTATCAGAAATCAAAAGACCGCTTCCTGGCTCTGACCAAAAACTCCGCCTTGGGAATCTCTGCAGCGTTGAGTGTTAGGCAGTTGCTGAAAGTAGAATCCCTGATTAATAAACGAGTTTTGTGAAATGTTAAACTTTGTGAGTTTCTTTTGGTAAAAGCACTCACTCCCCACTTGACAAGTCATTACATTTTGATTATAAAGATTCCCTTAACCAACATTTTTAAAAAAAGTTTATTTGCGGTCAATAAGCAAAAATTACAAAGCTGATTGAAATGATGTGAAATGGGGATGATTGCCCGTGAGATGAAATAATGAACTGGTAGGCTTTTACAAATCATGAGATGATAGTGATTCGTATAATAAAGTAATAAATTTATATGCGAATCGTACATTTTTGACAACAAAATGGAGTGCACAAATTTCATGACCCTTAACCAACATTTGATGGGAACTATTAGCAGACACACTCTTGGACAGACGCTGCGGCATGCGCTGGAGCATATATGTGGCTGTCCTGAAGTGACGCCGGAGTGTGATTTTGAATACTTGAAACTCTGGTGTAAATTATTTACAACAAGTGAATTTAAACTGAGTGCTTTTCACACTATAAACAAATGGAACCAGACATTTAAATTATTTCATAAATTGAGTTCACTGTTCCACGCAAGCAGTTGACAGAGTAACCCTGTTAGATTTAGAAGTTTATTTTCAGTTATTTCCCCTTCACAAGTATCCCAAAGCTGAATTGCGACATTGAAAAATAGTTGGCAATCAAGTGCAATCTAAGACAGTGTAAGTGAATGTTCGTGGCCCATGATTTAAAACTAGAAAAATCTCTTCTAGAGCTGTGTTTCTCAGACTCATTGACATATTCACTTAATTCTTGTACAAGTATCTATGGATAAAAAATATGTTTTTTTCCCTACTAGATTTATTTGGGACATATGTATGTGATGCTACAGTGAATGGCAAACGCCGAGTGTACAGAAAACATTATGGACAAGCTTGACCGTAATTTGCAAAAAAGTTGTGAATGGTCGTTTCTCCACAATCACTATCCACTTCATTTGATCTGCTCAAGATCCACGACGTTAGACTCTTCTCTGAGCAAGTACAGACCAGGCCATAGCTGTTGGAAATGGAGAAAAAATTCACATTAACCAGCGCAGATAGTCCCAGAGGGAGACGTGCTAATTTAGTGTCGTCTAAGTTCAATGCTAGCAGCTTTGGAAGATTATCGAAAACATGTAATGAAATCACAGCAAGTGGGTTGCTTTCTAAATCTAGGGAGGTGATGTTGGAGTTCTTAGGAAAACTATTGTCTGTTAACTCTTTGACAAGATTATATGAAAGATCAATGTCGATAATCCATGGCGAAAAATCAGTATCTCTGATTTCTGTCACTGCGTTTCTCGTCATTAATACATCTGTTACGTAAGACAAACTTTTGAAAACTTCCGGAATTCTTGTGAGCGCATTGAATCCCAAATATAAGCCATTGAGTGTTTTAGGCAAGGATCCAGGGCCTGGAAGAGAGATCCAGTTGTGTGTGAAATCTAGACCATCAACCTTTGTCAAGAATGACAGGTCTGGAAATTCTGTAAGGTGGTTTCCGTTTAACGTTAATTCGGTAAGCGAATCGGCAAAGGCAGGGAGAACACTGCTTAGCTTAGTGCTGTCTGCAATACTGTTAAAATCTAGAGCTAGAAGAGACAGTTTGCTAGATCGCGGCAGCCATGTTATGTCAGTTATTGAGTTGTTGTAAAGCTGAAGCGACTGTAAAGCTTTCAGGCTTGAAACTGTCTTTGGGACAGAAGTCAGGTTGTTCATACTGAGGGACAGACCTGTTAGCCTGCTTGCTAGCATGTCCAGGGCGTCGTCTGGTATGGAAGAAATAAATCCACCTTCTAGGCTTAGTTCCGTCAGATTTGAAAAATACTGGATCCAGACAGGCCAGCCCTTAAAACCAACGTTTTGGAGAAACAGTGTCTCCATCCTTGGACCAATATGCTTCATAACATCAACATTCCAGTCTAGAACAGTCGAGTCGAAAATAGTTAAATATCTTAGATTATTTAAACCAAGAAAAGCGTCGGGAATTCTGGTCAAGCGAAATCCTGAAAGCAGTAGTGTGTCCAAAGTGGAGGCCGACCCATCGAAGGCGGAGTCGTCTATAGTTGTTATGGGGTTGTTTAGCAAGGACAGCTGTGTCAAGTTCTTTGGTAAAATACCAGCCGGTATTGTTGTGATCTGGTTTGTCTGTGGATAGCCACAAAAAAGATGCCTGTCAATATTTTCCACTCTGGTACTTTATTTGAAAATCAAGTTACTATTTACTAGAGCATTCATTCGCTCTACAGGTTGTAGCAGAGAGAGAGAGAGAGACAGAGACAGAGACAGAGACAGAGAGAGAGATAGAGAGAGAGGACAGAGAGAGAGAGAGAGGCTGCCCCTACAAGAAGTAGAAGGAAGAACTTACAGAAGCCTTCAATATCCCATTATATGAAGCAACTCGCCGAGCCGTATCAAGAAGTTTATTTGTCCTCTCAACATTGAAAGTACGCGAGGAAGGAGACACTACAAGCTTAAACAATAGCAATAACTACTATTAATACCACTACTGCTGCTGCTGCTGCTGCTGCTACTACTACTACTACTACTACTACTACTACTACTACTACTACTACTACTACTACTACTGCCGCTGCTGTTGCTGCCACTATTGCTACAATTATTATTATGTCTACTGATACTACCAGAGTTGTGACTACTATTGTAACAGCAGATACTATTATTACAATTACTATAACTACGTCAACAGGTAACACAGCTAATTCAACTGTAGACGGCTCTGGCTTTTGTTCTGTTACTTCTTAATTGCAAATAATCTGCTCGGCTAGGAAAAGCTGTCGGCAGTATTCAGTAGTTTATTTGTGCGGTTCGTAAGATCCATGAACCTCAATGGGTCGACGGAAAGATTTTTGAGAATCTACGGATTAAAAAACAAAATTAGCTGCATGTGAGTTCTACTTACTACTTCATTTTTTTTATTAAGGGTTCACAGCTTTCCTCAGGCCACAGAGAGGGTCCATACCTGTTGTCAGGCCGGAAGGAGGGTCCAGGACACAAAAGAGAATAGGAGTCACTGATTTCATGATAATTTTCAGGATAGGGGTCGGGATGGGATGGTTGGGGTATAAGGTGGAAATTTGATGCTTACATTATTGTAAGGGAACAAACAGTTTCATTAAAAACTCATGGACATTCAAAATTAGTCTCACATCCCAAGACTGTTGCTTGTACCCTTATAAAGGATGATCTCACCTAAACAACAACAACAAAAGTCCAGTAGCATTACGAAAGACAAACAATCTGATTAAAGCCACCACTAACTGTGCAAAAACATGATATCAAGAGTATCAGCACGTCACGTGGCATTTTATTTAAATCTGCATAAAACGTGCTGCTAATAGTGTTAACAATTTTAGTTTATTAAAATATTTCGCTGCGGCCTGGTTAGCTGATGGGTTAGAAGTTCGGTTTACTAATCTGATGGTACCAGGTTCAAGTCTCTGTAGTGAGATTTTTATTCTGGTACACACTAAAAAAAGGTCACGGGGTTCACACAGCCTCTAAAAATGGGTACCAGAGAAATGTGGGAAGGTAAATGCGACCAGTCGTGGTAGTGACCACATCACACTTTCACGTGCCGATGGTCGTGGAAGTACGGGACTAACACCGTACCCCCAATATGCCTGCCTTAATGGAATGGAAAGGAGAACTTTACCTTTTAAATTAAAATATTCAGTACGACCTTTACCTCCTTTGCTCCGGCCTGGCCGTTTTCAGTTGTTGCCAGGAAACTTAAATCTTGAATTGTGAACTTATCAACTATTTTAGACAATATCAGATTTAAAAAAAAACAATGTTTAAATCATTTAATAGCAAAATGAATTAACTAAAAGTATATATATAAATTTAGCCCTCCTATGTCACGGTGACATCTGCAGGATATTGTTTTAATGTCCATATTTTTCTTGACCTGTCGGCAAACTAGAGGGTGGCGTTGTCAGAATCATCCCTGGCCACTTTGCCTTCCCTAGTCCCAGAAGAAGCTAGTTACCCATTTCTACAGCTGGGTGACTGGGGCTTCTTCGGTCGGATTCGAACCGCTGACCTTCGCAATGAGAGACTAATACATTAACCACTTCACCAGTCAGACGACGCCCAGAAATGGACCAGTCTTGCATGAAATTACATCAGGGTTTATATACCTATCCCCAGATCGACGACACTGACACTGACACTGACATTGACACTGACACTGATCTTTTTTTCAGTTAGCAACAAAATGGGAAAAGGTCATCGTCTATTCAACTACAGAGAGACAAAAAAAAAAATCATTGAACAAAAATCATTTTACTGCAGGCAACAGAGTCAGAACAGCAAGCAGTGTTGGTGAAAGTGATTCATTTCACCAACAGTACGTACACTTGATGATGTCCTCTTTCGATTAGAAATTCACACTGCAGACTTATGAATAGCCTCTACCGAATTAAGATATTCCACTTAGGTGAATGAATTTATAGAATCGCTCTCTCTCCCCCTCTCTCTCCCTTTCTCTCTCTCCTCCCCCTCTCTCTCCCTTTCTCTTTCTCCCTCTCTCTCCCTCTCTGTTCCCCTCTCTCTCTCCCTCTCTCTCCCCCTCCCTCTCACTCCCCCTCCCTCTCACTCTCTCCCTCTCTTTCTCGCTCTCTCTCCCCTCTCTCTCCCCTCTCTCTCCTCCCTCTCTCCCTCTCTTTCTCGCTCTCTCTCCCCTCTCTCTCCTCCTTCTCTCTCTCCTCTCTCTCGTTCTCTCTCTCGCTCTCTCTCTCGCACTCTCTTCCTTTCTCTCTTGCTCTCTCTCTCTCCTGTCCCTTGAGTGCCCAAGACACAAGGGCCGCTGGTAGCAAGAGTTTACCACTTTTGTCGGTCCTTCGCCGTCTTCTTGGCTATCTCCTATGTGAGTCCTTTGTTTTACTAGTATTTCTCTGCTGTACTTCTTCACATCACTTTGGGTCGTCCCTTACTTTTTTTTTTGCGTCGCCGAGTTCACAATTAAAGCTATTCATGGTAAGGATCCGTTTGTCATAGGATCGGACGTTTACTACACGAATGTCAAACCCAGAAGAGCCATACACTGAAATCTAGCTACAAGATACAGAATCCGAGACTGAAATATTAGGACTCTCAAGAAAGCCAGTAGAAATCTGCAGCAGTCGGACTCAGATTTTAGCTATCACTTGGAGACTGAGGAAGACGAAGCAGAAGAAAACTAAACGCTGAAGCACAGTCAGTTACTTCTATGAATACTAAAATATGAAGGGACATACATTTCTATACAAAGGAACACTTACATCAAGCAGCAGAATGGGTCTATCTGGGACTGCTCCGTTTACTGGTGGTATTGATACGATGTATCTCCCCTGACAGTTTATTTGGTTTCCGTCGCAGTAACACTCCTGTAGTTAAATGTAAGTTTACTTGCAGAGTCTATCTATCTATCTATCTATCTATCTATCTATCTATCTATCTATCTATCTATCTATCTATCTATCTATCTATCTATCTATCTATCTATCTATCTATCTATCTATCTATCTATCTATCTATCTATCTATCTATCTATCTATCTATCTATCTATCTATCTATCTATCTGTCATTCTATCTATCTATCTATCTATCTATCTATCTATCTATCTATCTATCTATTTGTGTATCTGTCTGTCCATCCATCCGTCAGTCGCTTCGTATGTTCCTATGCCCGTCTATCCATTCATCATTCTTTCTTTCTGTATGTGTGTATGTGTGTATGTGTATGTATGTATGTATATATGTATGCATGCATATATGTATGTTTGTATGTATGTGTGTATGAATATTGGTATGCTTGTGTTTATGTATATATGTATGCTTTTGTGTATGTATATATGCATGCTTGTGTATGTATATATGTATGCTTGTGTTGATGTATATATGTATGCTTTTGTGTATGTATATATGCATGCTTGTGTATGTATATATGTATGCTTGTGTTGATGTATATATGTTTATGTATGTATGTATGTATATGTATGTATGTATGTGTGTGTATATATATATATATATATGTATGTTTACCTGACGCATTCTTGAAGCTCTCACGAATAATTACACTCAAAATCAATCACTTACAAGGAGGAAATTTGAAAAAAAAAAACATTTCAATTTAAAATGTACACAAAACGTATAAAACATTTTATGACCTCGTAGGGGCAGCCATAAACATGAACTGCAAGCCACGAGCAAAGAGAGAAGTACACCGCGCCCAGCATCTTATTGATCTCCTGGTTGTGAGTAGTCTGGAAAAATTCACCATTTTTGTCATGAAAATATTTTGGAAGAGAATGGCAAGTATGTTTTTGTGAAAATATAATATAATATAATATAATATAATATAATATAATATAATATAATATAATATATGAAATGGACACTTCTGTTTTGTAATGAGTGTGTGTTTATTTTTTTAAAGTTTCGATGCAGTATGTACTTTATAACATCGATGTATATAATAACATTCAAATGACAGAGCTGGGTAATGCAGGCTCCAAGTATTTGAGGTACGTGTATTAGCAATGGACTAGGAACAGCACTGCTTATGTGTGAATGATAGGCTTGAGATAAAGCAAATTCTTTAACTTGGTGTACTGGTGTGCCATAAAGTCGCTATGTAATGAACATCAGATAACGAGATATCAAAAGAAACTAGGTCGAGAAAAAGACTAATGAAAAATAATAAAATGAGCTCTAAACAACACTTCGGTTGTCTAATAATGAAATCAAGGTAGAGAGAGGTGTATGGTGCAGTTTTTGCAACACTTGTCCGTTTGTTGTCGAGGCTAGCCAAATCTCCTTCCCTAAGTCCACGTTATCAGTTCTGGAGGGTTCACCTGTACTTCACGCAATGTTATTTATGCTATTATGTGCAAACGTTGCGGTTTGAAGTACATAGGGGAGACTGGCTTACGGTTAGGAGATCGATTTCGCCGGCATCTCAATATTTCTAAGAGGGCCTGGACACCTATGGCTAAACATTTTTGCCTTAGCTACCACAGGGGTAAACAGGACATTTCTGTTAGTGCGATCCGCTCTTGTTCTGCTGATGTACGATCTCGGAGGGTCCTAGAAAAGCGCTTTATTTTCCAGACTGGCTGTCTCCACCCAGCTGGAATTAACAATGTCTTCAGCTTTCTGTAACTTCTTTATTTTTCTACTTGCCTTTTTTTTTAAACTCTACTTTCTTTCCCTCCCTACCACCACCCTATTTTCTTCTCTGCCAACATATTGGTGTCTATAGGGTCTTATCCTATTCACTAGTTTCACATTTTCTCCCTGCAGGTCTTTATGTTCTTCATCCATTTTCTCTCCGCGTCCCCTTTTCCCTCCCCTCTTACACCCCCCCCCCCTCCGACACCTCCTCTAGCGGCTATCATGTTTCTATTGTCTTTCCCCCCACCCCTTTCTCCCACTTGTTCTCCTCCTCTCTCTCCACCTCTTCTTTACGATTGGCTCTATCGGGCATCCTTTGTTCTTTGCAGCGTGGTCTTTCCTTCTCCCTTCTACTACACACATTTCTGTTTTCTACTTCTGGAGGAAGACACATTCAGATAAGTTCTTAGTTTTTTTTTTTTTGTTTTTTTTTTGTGTCTCGTTGTGCATGTATCCTCAAAAAAGGCTCACGCCGAAATATCGGATGTTGTATGTTTTTCATTTATACATTCTCATACTTTCTATTCGTTTTTTTTTCTCACCTTACTCACTCCCTCCCTCACTTTGTAAAACTGCACCATACACCTCTATCTACCTTTATTATTAGAATCAGTTTTACTGCAGTCGCCATCTCTTTTAATAAAGAAATCTGGCGTTAAGTCAATATAATGAAAAGCTTACCTTTATATTAGTTGCAAATTAATCTGTGTCGCTCTGTGTAAATAAGCAGATGTTGGCAAACAGGCGATTCAGAATAAGAGTGATCCCTTTTTTTAAAAAATCGTTGTTCAGAGTTTCCAAATTCTTTATTTAAACTTCATTTCTGGGGAAACGCTGATAGTCGTCCCTGCCCTAGTGTTCTTTTTAACCTGGCGAAAATAGCAATGAAACGATAAAGTTTATAGACACTCGGAAGATTACTTACAAATCAGAACATCAAGAAACAGACAGGTCTAATAGAAATAAGGAGATAAATGTTGTGCAACAGACACATGTAGCAGTAACTGAAGATCTAGTTCCAAGTACCGGAACCGCATCAGACTATTTCCGCGCCACAGACAAGGCACAATGACCAGGATAAAACTGCGTTGTCTTAAACGTGACTACCACGCCTCTCTCTGGTGTGCCTTATACCAGTGGCCCCCAAACTTTTTTTACATGCAGGGGGCACTTTCTCAAATACGTTGCGCTCCATCAGCTTTTATGGAGTATTGCTGTCACAAACGCTTAATTCTTTTCGGTCAATAGACGGCCAGTGACCGCTCTAGGACTCTTTTTTAAACCGATACAACTGTATCTGCCTTTCATCTTCCATGAAGTACTTACCGAAATACAGCTTTTCTCAATACAACATCCGGTACTATGTACTGTTCTTTTTTTTTTGCTTTTTAATGTAAAATTAAACATATTCGACAAACATCTTCAGTCTGCTGGCCTTTATCCTCCACCGGATTTCGCTGGTTTCTTTTTATAAGGATTTTGGTACTATAAACTGGCTACGGTAACCGACATCCTTCAAAACATTTTCGCTTTTCCTCTTTTTTAATCGCTAATTTACCGGTAATTGCTGGTTAATGCTATAACTGATAGATAGCACATAATATCATATTAATAGCTCAGCCTCGGATCACGTGATAATGCGCCACCGAACAGTTTGAGAGACCACTGCCAAGTGAGTATAATCATAGCAATAACCCTGTTCATGTGAAATTAATTGGATAGTCACGTGTTATGCTTTGCATAAAGGCCAATATAACGTTATCATTAACGGATTATCGACCTGTGTCTTTCAACAATATAGCTTTTCCCCCTAATATTATGAGATGTCCGCAATTTAAGTTGCTTTTTGTTTCTGAAGTAAATAACTGAAACTGAAGTTATTATGTTTTAGCTTTAAATTATAGGCATGTTCATCTAGAAAGATGTGAATTACCTCTAATACAAGATCGTTGTGTTTGTGCTTTCATAAATGTGTACATTTTTAACAAAAAGTTAGACGTTAAAGAATTTGGAGAACTAGGTAAGCATCCAAAGGAAAACTCTCATTATACGAGGACATGCTCACACATGTTCTCACACATTTTTTTCATTGTTTTTGTCCCTTGATTTACTTTGTGTATGTTTTTTATATTCTTTTATTTATCACTGACGGGTAAATTTGACAGATGAGGTAGTGCAGTGAAGGTAAACTGATTGACAGATTTCCGTAGTCAGTGAATTAAACGAAGTCTCTCTGATGACATTTGGCCTCAAACCCAGATCTGAGGCTTATTTTCAGGTGTTACTTCGGTGTAGCTGGGGTAGTCAGCAAAGACTGAAAGAAGACACCTGACTGGTCGGTCGGTCTCTTTGACAAGACGCGGTTGACAACAGTTAGAAAAACTGTGTGAACTCTAAAGCAGAACGAACTGGAGTTACAGTCGGAGCTGAGAAACCGAGAGCCGTGTGGAATGTTGTAGACGAAACTACTCGACTTTTGACGACTGTCTAGTAAAAGCTTCCCTCGGCCAAGTCAATAAGCATAGCCTTTCTCAACCTTCTTGCCCTTGCGGAACCTTTCTAAAACACACACGCATGCCTACCCACCCATCCACACACACACACACACATATATATATATATATATACATATATATATATATATATATATATATATATATATATATATACCTTTTTTATTCCTGTGGAATCTCTGGATTAAAATATTTACTGGCGTTTATATTTCGCATCATACGTTCTCCGACTCCCAACCAATAAATAAACCAATTCTAATAAAGTTACTAGCGTAGGCAGAAAAAAAGTATTTTTTTTTATTTCAATTCATCCAGTATATCGCTACTGAAAAAAAAAGTAATAAATGAATAGTATAAAAATGTTAATCTGGTATGGCTTGCAGTACATGGTATGTGGCAATAGTTGTTTTTGTGGGGTTTTTTTTTGCCTTGTGTGGAACTAAAAATGACTTATTAATGAATCTGTCTTACACAAAAGCAAAAGCAAATAGCAAAGCTCTAAAGGTCCGCGAGAAGTTGCGATATCTAGTGCAGATCCGTCGTGGAATCCGGGTTGAGAAACCCTGCATTAGCATATTATTATATCAGTTCAAGGAATTATAGATTTTGATTCGAATCATTAAATGAAAGTGACCTACTAACGCTTATACTGTATGGTGAATGAAATCCTCCAGCGCCTGTCAGGCCGATGACTAAATAAACAAGATTCTCAACTAAGCTCATGGACTTGTTAATTAAATAGCTTCACTTGTTTATGACTGAAGTACAATGATATATATATATATATATATATATATATATATATATATATATATATATATATATATATAAAAGACAGAATTATTCAGTCAAGCGAGAACTATAAAAGAAAGTGTTAAATTTGCAATAATTTTAAAAAATAATTTTATGGAAGATTACTCAGATAAAGCGGCTGTAGCAAATCCTGTCACAACAAATACATAGATAAAGCGGCTGCAGCAAATCTTGTCACGATAAATACATAGATAAAGCGACTGTAGCAAATCTCATCACGACAAATAATCATACTTTTTAACAGACAACTTTAGCTTTATTCATTAATGATGTATATGATGTTTTTTTTTTTACTTTCCGACACAGCAAAACATAAGTCACAAGATAAGTAACATTCTATCTTCCCCTTGCGCCACAAGATAAGTAACATTCTATCTTCCCCCTAAGCCACAAGATAAGTAACATTCTATCTTCCCCCTAATCCACAAGATGAGTAACATTCTATCTTCCCCTGAGCCACAAAATAAGTAACATTCTATCTTCCCCATAAGTCACAAGATAAGTAACATTCTATCTTCCCCTTGCGCCACAAGATAAGTAACATTCTATCTTCCCCCTAAGCCACAAGATAAGTAACATTCTATCTTCCCCCTAATCCACAAGATGAGTAACATTCTATCTTCCCCTGAGCCACAAAATAAGTAACATTCTATCTTCCCCTTAAGCCACAAGATAAGTAACATTCTATCTTCCCCTTGCGCCACAAGATAAGTAACATTCTATCTTCCCCCTAATCCACAAGATAAGTAACATTCCATCTTCCCCCTAAGCCACAAGATAAGTAACATTCCATCTGCCCCCTAAGCCACAAGATAAGTAACATTCCATCTTCCCCCCTAAGCCACAAGATAATTAACATTCTATCTCCCCCCTAATCCACAAGATAAGTAACATTCCATATTCCCCCCTAAGCCACAAGATAAGTAACATTCTATCTTCCCCCCTAAGCCACAAGATAAGTAACATTCTATCTCCCCCCTAAGCCACAAGATAAGTAACATTCCATCTTCCCCCCTAAGCCACAAGATAATTAACATTCTATCTCCCCCCTAATCCACAAGATAAGTAACATTCCATATTCCCCCCTAAGCCACAAGATAAGTAACATTCTATCTCCCCCCTAAGCCACAAGATAAGTAACATTTCATCTTCCCCCCTAAGCCACAAGATAATTAACATTCTATCCCCCCTAATCCACAAGATAAGTAACATTCCATATTCCCCCCTAAGCCACAAGATAAGTAACATTCTATCTTCCCCCTAAGCCACAAGATAAGTAACATTCTATCTCCCCCCCCCCTCCACCTCCTCCCGTGTCCAGTACGTTTCTAACTTGTGATATGCCATATACGCAGGGCCTCTAAGAGGAACTTTGACAACTGGTGCAAGAACTATCCATCACCGTCCTCGTTTACCAAATAGGTTAGTGTATCATTCTGTTTTCATTCATTACGCCCCCCCCCAACCCACCCCATCTGCCCCTTCCCGAAGACCCCACGGGGTCTCGCTTGTGACAGGGACAGCCTTCTGGGCCTCAGAGCAATGCACCTGCTGGATCTCCTTCTCACGGAGACCCCATATATGGAATCGAGTCTTAGTCTCTTGTTTCTGTCTCCCCCCCCCCCCAAAATCTCTGTCTTCCCCCCCCCCCCAACTCCGTATTGTTTTGCACGAATAAAATAAAATTCGAAAACCTCAGTTCTCCTAGAACTAAATGTTGGTTCTCGAGAACTTGACCTTGTTCTGGGAAAAGGACATCTGTAAATCTTCTTGTCTCATCTATCGTCTTCGCGTCCCTTTTGTCATTTCATTTCAAGCTATGTCAATGTATGTTTGAGATGGACTATATGCCTCCTTAATATGTATATGTTTTTGTGCATACTTTATATACACGTATGAATAGGTGCAGGTATGTATATGTGTGTGCGTATAGAGCTAATGTGTGTATACATGTGTATCGGTATGTATGTTTGTATGAACATATATGTAGGTGTGTATGTGCACGTGTTTTTATGTATACATACGAGTACATACATCTGTGTGTGTACCTATGTGTATACATGTGAATATATGTGTGTATATGTGCATGTCTAAGTGTGTTTGTTTATAATGTGGTATGTGTGTGAGAATAGATGAATCGGTATGTATTTCCTTTAAGAATAGTATAGGCATATGTGCTATCAAAGTCTAAATTAGGATAATCTATGACTTGACTGTTGTATCTATTATATTGCTGTTCCTAAAATGAATGTGAGAATGTAGTTAAGTTTACTTCATATAGTTGCATAAAGCAGAATGTGGAGTGTATGGAAAGAAAGGGTTTATTAATTATTTACTTATTCATTTTATTTTTTTTCGAGCATATTATATTCAATAACAAGTGCTGAAGATCAATGACTGAATGAAAGTTGTATGATAAAGGGCAGAACGGTAGACGGGCCTGCGCGCCCAATTCTTAACTCTTCGAAAATAATTTTTTTTTAAGACGACGAAAACAACAGGCCGTGACCTGGTGGTACTGCAAACCGGATCCACCCGTTACGAGATGTAGACCTTACCCCAGGCATTCAATGTGCAGGGCAGGCCTCAGGTTTGTTCCAAAGTAAACAAAGTGTAATTCTACAAAGCGTAGAACTACACTTTGATCTTAGCCAGAAAATAAAGTCTGTTCGTTCGTTCAAAATTTCATCCACAGTTCTTACCTCTCTTTTCCTACAATCTTTTTTTTCTCGTTTTTCCTGTTTATGTCAAGTATTCTCAAATATAATTTAATAGAAGCTCGCTCTGTTGGGGTTTCAAAGAGTTAGGGTATTTTGAGTCGCTCTGTCGGGGTTTCAATTTTGAGGAAAAGTAAAGGAGGAGAGCTATCTTCTGCTTTAAAATTCCAAGGAGAATTAGTTATATTTTATTTTCTGTGGGTTATCTCCCTCGTCGCGCGCTTAAACACTAGCACTGATCTGTCTCACAGATGTAACAGTTTGTCTCAGGCTTTCAGCTTCCTCTGTGGGGGGGGGGGGGGGGGGCGGCTGGGGTCTGACCAGGTCCTTTGTCTGAGCGGATCGTGTGGATGGCAACTCTGAAGATGTGAAGTGGCGTCTGTTGCTCTCTGCTGAAGACACATTTGTCTGTTGCTCTCTGCCGAAGACACATTTGTCTGTTGCTCTCTGCCCAAGACATATATGTCTGTTGCTCTCTGCCCAAGACATATATGTCTGTTGCTCTCTGCCGAAGACACATATGATATATGTCTGTTGCTCTCTGCCGAAGACGCATATGTATGTTGCTTCTCTGTCGAAGACATATATGTCTGTTGCTCTCTGCCGAAGACACATATGACATATGTCTGTTGCTCTCTGCCGAAAACACATATGTCTGTTGCTCTCTGCCGAAGACACATATGTCTGTTGCTCTCTGCCGAAGACATATATGTCTGTTGCTTCTCTGTCGAAGACATAAATGTCTGTTGCAAGGGTCTGAGGTGGGAATTATGGACTAGTGATTTTTATACTGTTCAAAAAAAAAAAAAAAGAAAAAAAACGCAACAAATACGATGTTGCGATTTAAACTGAAGTTTGCTGATCAGACAGGGGCAAATTGCCTGAAACGTTCACTTGGACATCAACTTCACTTGCTGACCTGAATTGTACTCAGAAAATGATTCATGAGCACAGAAAAGCGACACTAGTCAAAACAGCATTTTTGACAATAATTCATGACATATTCACGAGAATCCCGTGAAACTTACTGAACACATAACTCACTGATCATGTTATTGAATGCCTATAAAAGACTGACGCTCCTCGAATCAATTCATTTGAAAATTCAATGCGCAAGGATGGCTCATCTAACCATAGAACAACAACTCATCATCATTTGGACGTTTACAGACTGGACAGTCACAAAATGTAGTGGCCAGACAATTTAATGTGGTTAGAAGCACCATTAGTCGCCTTTGGAGACGATTTCACGAAAGTGGCTCAGTTGCAGATGGGCGGCGCAGTGGAAGACCCATAGTTACAACTTCTGCCGATGATCGCTTTATACACCTGCGTCACCTCAGGAATCGATCACTTATAGGATGAACTCAACAGACAAGTCCGCCAGCGAGACCAATCTCAGGCAGTTGTCTCTTGCATTGCGGGAAGAGTGGGCAGCTATACCACAACAACAGATCCAACGGCTAATCGCATCCATGTCAAGGAGATGTCGTTCTCTGATACGGGCCAGAGGAGGCCATACACCTTACTGAAACGGAGGCGTCAGTCGCAAAGAATAAAAGTCCAAACCAAATTTAATGAACATCATTTCATTGTTAAAGTCTTAAAGTTTCTTCATGACAAGATTGAAACATTAATTCCGTAAAATAAAATGTTGGTACAAGTTTGAAATTTGGTCTCCATTACGACTACAATAGTGTTGTATTTCCTTTTTTGAATAGTATATTTTATTATTCAATATGTAATTAGACGGAAAGATTTTCTTTGTTTTCTTTCCGTTTCTAAAATTAGAAAACACTGTAAACATAGCTAAAAGTGTGTAGTAGCCACGACAAGTAATGACTGACGCATGGCAAGTGACTGACAGGGAGAAATAGTACACAATAGTACTCGTCATACACAATTCTGATCTTATCAATGTGGGTCGAGCTGTCTACACACTGTGTTATTTCAATTTTCTTGAAAATATTGGACGTGACTGCGTCTGTAACACAGATGACAACTCAGATCAAACTGAAATTGTAACATAGATAAGAATTGTAGCACAGATTTGCAGGCGTAACATGGGTGACAACTGCAGCACAGATGGCATCTGTAGTGCAGATGAAAACTGTAACAGAGATGAGAACTATAACACACGTGGAAACTATAGCATAGAAAGGATCTGTAACTCAGGTGGCATCTATATCATAGAAGGAAACTGTAACAGAGACGAACTATAGCACAGATAACAACACCGATGGCAACTGCAACACATGGCGTCTATAACACAGATGAAAATTATAACGGAGATTGGAAGTGTAGCGCATATGGCGTTTGTAACACAGATGGAAATTAGAAGCATATATTGGAACTGTAGTATGGACTGGAACGGTAACACAGGTGGAAACCATAACACTGATGAAAATCGCAAAACGTGTGGAAAATGTAACATAGATGGAATAGATGGAAACAGAGCATAATCATGAAATATTCTATAGTCTTCGCTTATCTTGTCTGTGATGTAAAACTTGCGGGAAGTTTTGGCTGAGAGAATCTCTTTTAAAACAATGTCTTGGTTCAAATACTTTCACAGTATAATTAGTAACAAATGTTCCGTCAAGACATAACTTCTGAAATATCTACAAAATAAAAAAATGATAAAAATGACCATCGCTGATAATAACTCACAAAAATGTCCACCGGTTACAGTTTATTAATAAATCCATTAACAGATCAATTACTTCAAGAAACAATTTCACCACAAATGTCTGTCACCTTTTATATTAAATCTGCAGTTGATGTATTCGTACACCACTTTGCAACAGTCGATGAGACGAATCAAGTAGTTTGACTGTATTTTCAGTTACGGACAAGTCTGACTGTATATGGCAAAAAAGTCGTGAATGGTCGTTTCTCCACATTTGCTTTCCTGTTCGTTTGGTCTGCTCAAGATCCACGACTTTAGACTCTTCTCTGAGCAAGTGCAGACCAGACCGTCGCTGTTTGAAATGGAGAAATAGTTCACATTGGCTAGTGAGGACAGTCCTAGAGGTAAACGTGTTAATTTAGTGTCTTTTAAGTTCAGAACTAGCAACTGTGGAACATTATCAAAAACGTGTAAAGAAATCACAGCAAGTGGGTTACTTTCTAAATCTAGGGAGGTGAGGTTAGAGTTCTGAGGAAAGCTAGTGTCTGTTAACTCTTTGACAAGATTGTATGAAAGATCAATCATGTAGAACCAAGGAGAAATGTCAGTGTCTTTGATCTCCGTCACAGCGTTTCGCGTCATCAGCAGCTCAGTCACGTGTGGCAAACCTTTCAGAAAAGTTGGAATTCTTGGCAACGCATTATGTCCCAAATATAATCCTATCATATCATTCGGCAAGGACCCAGCGTTTGAGTCTGATATTCTGTTGTACATTAAATCTATACCATCGATGTGTGTCAAGAACGATAAATCTGGAATCGTTGGAAGATGGTTGCCTTTCAGTGTGAGGTCTGTGAGTGAGTCAGAATATGAACGTAACGCGTTGCTCAGACTGTAAGAGTCTGAAATGTAATTAAAACTGAGATCTAAAATAAACAGCTTACTTGACTTCGGCAGCCACGTTAGGTCAACGATTGTGTTATTATTTAGTGTCAGCGAGTTCAAAGCTTTCAAATTTGAAATTGTCTTGGGAACAGATGCCAGGTTGTTATTGCTAAGAGACAGGCTAGTTAGGCTATTTACTAGCATGTCTAAGGCAATATCTGGCACAAACGAAATAGAACCACCTTCTAGACTAAGTTCTGTTAGATTGGAGAAATACTGAATCCAAGAAGGCCAACTGCTTAAACCAACGTTCTGAAGGAATAATGTCTGTACTTTAGGGCCAAGATGCTTCATTGCATCATCATTCCAGTCAACAACGGTGGAATCAAACATACTTAAATATTTTAGATTATTTAAGCGGATGAAAGCATCCGGAATTCTGGTGAAACGAAACGTTGAGAAGAGCAACGAAAAGAGAGTGGACGCCGACCCTTCCAAGGCGTCATCGTCAATGGTTGTTACTGGG
Source organism: Achatina immaculata (assembly GCA_009760885.1). NCBI lineage: Eukaryota > Metazoa > Mollusca > Gastropoda > Stylommatophora > Achatinidae > Lissachatina > Lissachatina immaculata. The sequence continues at coordinate 55,111,765 of CM019692.1, forward strand.
TTATTGAGAAACGACAGCTGCGACAGGTTCTGTGGTAAACTTCCGGCTGGTACTGCAGTTATCTGGTTTGTCTGAGGAGAGCCGTAAAAACACAGATAATGAATCTGTTAAAAGCGAAACAAAGAAACATCAACTCCAACGCTGACCGTTGCTTCTATTTCTTTAACTACTGCTATTACTACTACTACTACTACTACTACTACTACTACTACTACTACTACTACTATAACTACTACTACTACTACTACTACTACTACTACTACTACTACTACTATAACTACTACTACTGATGAAGCTGCTACATATGTTTTCGAAAAAAAATACTTTACCTTGTAAATAGGCTTAAACTGCCTTATTACAACAACAACAACAACAACAACAAAAGCACTGAGGATGTGAAGACACTGTCCGATTTTGTAGTCCATGGCTGACGTGCTAGCGTCAGGATTGTGAACGATAGCTGATTAAGACCTTGTACCAAACTCTCCGCTGATGTGAGCGTATACTCTTATAACCTAGTGTTATGACCGACAACAACAACGGTTTTAGCGTCATCTTAGGCACTCATTCATTCATTTGCATGTCCCTTGGTGAACTTTGCCTCCCTAACAGCACTCCTGTAGGCCTCTCGGTTGTGAGCAAGATGGCCTGCTGCTGTTGCATCCATTTCCAGATCGTCAACGATGTCTTGCAGCCATCTTCGTCTTGGTCTTCCTCTTTTTCTTTTTCCCATTATGTATCCTTCCAATACGGTCTTCTCTAAATTATCATGACGTTTAATGTGTCCAAAATATTTCAGTTTTCTCTCTTTAATCCTCTTCACTAGCCAGCCTTATTCAATATTAAGCTCTTGTAGTATAGATATATTTGTTCTTTTTTGTGTCCACGATATCTGTAGCATTTACATTCAAAGGCATTTATGTGTTTCTCAGCTGTTTTGTTAAGTGTCCAGGTCTCACAGGCATATGTTGCTATGGGAAAGATGCATGCCCTTAAAAATCTTATTTTTGTGGTTCTGTCTGCTCCTCTCCACAGATTCTTTATTTGTTTTACTTTCTGAAGAGCGATAGATGTCCTCCTTTTAATTTCCCTCATTGTATCTCCATTATTAGTTAGTAGCGATCCAAGATATTCAAAACTCTCCACTTCTTCCAGTTTTTCCTCATTGATACATATTTCAGTTGCCTTGTTTGTTTTGTCAGTTGTCATCAATTTAGTTTTCTTTGCATTAAGATAGAGGTTCTGCTCTTCGCTGTTCTTGCGGACTGACATAATTAGTTTTTCCATTCCTTTTTGTGTTGTGGACAGCAATACTGTGTCCTCAGCATATCTAATCTCTGGTATTTCATAACCTCCAACTGTTATGGCATCGTAATATTCTTTGTCTACATCTTCTCTAACATTCCTCATTATATTTTCAGTATACAAGTTAAATAAGTAGGGTGACAATATGCACCCCTGACGGACCCCTTGTTTTATGTCAAAACAACTTGTTGTTTCACCATTTATTCTTACTGCTGCTTGTTGATCTAGATACAGCAGTGATGTTAATTGTATCAAATGTGTTGGAAATCCCATTTTTTCCATTATTTCCCAAAGTTTCTGGTGTTGTACACAATCAAATGCCTTTGAGTAGTCTATAAAAGATAAATATAGATTCACATTAAACTCTCTGCATTTCTCTATTATTAATCTTATATTGAATATATGATCTCTTGATCCTCTTCCTTGCCTGAAACCAGCTTGGACCATATTGACTTCTTAGGCACTATCACGGTCTTAATCGATGCGCTCCCCTTCTCTGTCTAAGGGATGGTACTGATGAGACGATTTCTAACATGACGCATTGGTTGGCCATAACAATAAACACAAGTCCTGAAAGGCAGTCTCTTGTCAGAATCTCAGGTAGGGCGTCTCATAATGCGTCGTACAATCCGAATATAGTTATTCACCGAGGCCGAACAACATCGACATTGAATGGCCCAGAATGATGATGAATCGGTTATGGCGATGATCATCCGGACACATATCAGACTGTTCAGGACGATATGGAGAAAACATTTCCGTGTGGCTCAGTCTACTAGCAACCAGTGGTGACACAAAATAACAAGAAATGTAAACTGAACGATGAAGATCCATTCTCTTTCATTCTGACGACAGGTATAGCTTGCAGTATAAGACTAAATCTTCACAGTACGAGAATTCAGATTCTTCCCTAGCCACGGCTTACAGACCCTCCGAGTTCAGCCTCGCACTTTCGAAACACCCAGCCAGAACTTCCGAATCTTTCTGGACGAAGCTTATGAGGATATTAGCTCAAGGGTGCTCCGTGGCCAAAAATATAAACAGCCGCTCACTCAGGGGCGTCACTTAATTAATAACATGTCCTGGGATGTACATCCTGTCCATCACATATTTTCATACATTGGTTACCCAGTGGTAGCCCTAGCCGGGACTGAAACAACAGCCGCCATAATCCTCTCCCAAGCCGACACGATTCTGTGCTTCAACATCTTCATTGCATCGGCTACAAAGAACATCAGCTCGCAGTTCAGTTCCTGTGAGAAGAAGAAGAAGAAGACGAAGAAGAAGAAGAAGAAGAAGAAGAAGAAGAAGAAGAAGAAGAAGAAGAAGAAGAAGAAGAAGGTTGCTTCAGGAAATACCAAAGCTATGCTTACGTCAAACCTCAGATCTGCACCGTATAGAGAAGTTCCGTTTATCGGTGGTATGGCTGTGAAATATTTCTGTTGACAGTCAATTGTTTTCCCACCACATATACACGGATACTGAGGAAAGAAAGGTGACTATGTGCTGACCTCGTCAATCTCTAACTTTGTATTCAGGTGAAGGAAATCGCAGTCAGTACTGCCGTATCCTCCGTGACATAATAGATCTACATTTATCTTCAGCATTTACAGATACATTCCCTTGCATTTGACACTTTAAGATCAGACATTATCTATCTATCTATCTATCTATCTATCTATCTATCTATCTATCTATCTATCTATCTATCTGTCTGTCTGTCTGTCTGTCTGTCTGTCTGTCTGTCTGTCTGTCTGTGTCTGGTGTCTGGTCTGTCTGTCTGTCTGTCTATCTGTCTGTCTGTCTGTCTGTCTGTCTGTCTGTCTGTCTGTCTGTCTGTCTGTCTGTTTCTATCCTTACGTCGATCAGTTTTGTGCTCATTAGTTTTTGAAAATGTTGACTTCATAAATTTAAAAGGAAACTTTACTATAGGCTAATATTAAAAAACTTGTAAGATATGTAACCTGATATGGGCAGCCATCAACCACAGCATCAACAACCCACAAACAGACAAGCAGCAAGATGCGCCATAATGGTTTCATTACTTTCATCTGTAGGATAGATACACTGAAACATACTTACTTTTTTCGTTCTTAAAAATGTTATGGAATTTTAAGCATGGAAAAAATATAGTGAGCAGTCTGATTGAAAATATAAAGCAGGGTTAGACGGAGGTGTATGGTGCAGTTTACGAAAACAAGAAGGGAGAAAAAGGAAGGAAGGAAGAAACGTTAGCAACAAGGAGTAGGAGCAGTTAAATCGTTATAAAATACAACAATAACAACCCAATATTTCGGTACACTTGCCTTTATCAAGGACAGCTGAAAAGACGAAACGGATAAGAGCAAGCAAAGAAGCCTATCTGCATCCGCTCTCTCTGAGGAAACTGGGCAGATTGGCTTCTAACGTGAAGAGTTAGAGAGGCAACCAAGCGTGGAATACGGTCAGCTAGAGATTAGCGCAGTAGGAGGGATAAATAAACTGTGGAAGGGTAGGATAATAGAAGTGTTGAGCTTTGTTATCTCACAGAATAAATGATAAAGTCTATCAGAAAAGATGGGAAAGGATTTGGGAAATGAATATGATTGGAAATAAGAACCCAGCTGTAGTCCAACCAAGGCATGAAAACTAATAATTCCTGGAACAGAAGGCGCTGTTTTAGAGAACGCGCTCATCAGAAGAACTGTAGTGATGAAAATATAGCATTCTATATTTTACTGCCAGCTGGCAAATGTTAACATGAAACAGGTGGTTCCACAGAACATACTGTCCTACATACAGTGCCCAAGTTACAGTTTTATTCTGACGGAACTTTTTATGTATGTTATATGTATTTTTACCAATTTATCTAATTTTTTTTAGTCTGGTTAGTTTATAGGCAGTGGCTGTTCGCTAAAGACAGCGTATGCCGGTCTATATAATGTTCATATTGTCTTTAAGGTAAGCATATCATGTCAAATGTAGCTACGAGATGCTACAGACTACGTTTTCTTGACCTTTCTCCTCTTTAGAGGGCGATGTGGTCCGCATCACTCCTTGACTCCTCCCTCCCCCCTCCAATGAATTCATAAGTCAGGCAGCTCTTGTGTCTGTGTAACAGGCCGGATTCGAACCCCGATGTTCTTAGTCATGAGAAAGATTTTGCTAACCGTTCTGCTGCTCTGGCACTCTGCTATCTTTAAGGAACATTACAAGATATCTTCGAGTGATTTACACACGGGGTATCCAAATCATCGTTATCACCAGGGTCCGTGACAATATCCATAGAGTCTGTGACAATACTGAATCAAGTGTTTATAGAAAATTCACAGACTTTTGACTGTGTACAGTATCTAATGAAATATTCGCATTGCACTGATATACTTAGCAGGGATAAGTGTATTATAAATGATCAAATAGCAGTCGCGTGCTTTAGAGAAAATATAAGGGACTGGCAGGAGTCAGCCTCTACACATGTCACGGATGACAGTATAAGATGAGGATATTTTAACTTCTTTAAAACCTAAAGCTAGTTGAAAATTTAGTATCAGACATTCATGAAGGAGAATTCAAATGTAAAACAAGGCCAGATGGAGATCATCAGTGAGATTAGGCCATTTTGAAGTTCAGAAACGCCTATTAGCTTATAACATAAAAAAAACCCGTTGGAATACAGTGCTGCGGTACTGAAACATTTCCCGTTTAGACCTTACACTTAAAGGCTTACCTCTGTGCTGCCTGCAGGTTCACTTTCGTTGCAGAGAAGATAACAGATGTTCACACATCTACGTTCATAGATTTAAAGCACAACGTAACTATATATTTTATCTTGAAACAGTGTATCGCAGTCTTCTGTTTTTAGACTAAATACCATTAGAAATAGGAAAGAAATACGTGACCTAACTAGTTCGTGACACGACGGTGTGTATTTTATCTGTATAAAACATTCCACCTTTTCGGCAACAAAACAAGAACTTTACAGCTACTTAAAGAAAAGAGAAGACCAATACAATATCACATTGCAAAGTAATTGATGTTCTTTTAATGGCTAATTTCTTCAAACTCATTTTTAGACGTAGAAGAGTAGATTATAGATCGGCATAAATCTTTGCAATCTAAACTTTCTGATCTTTGTCTAATAAACTCCACACACAAACACAAGCAAGCACGTAGCCGCAGCACATATCCGAGTCTCTTCTTTAATCGAAACACTCGATGCTACTAACAGATAGGCAGGTGGTCATAGACGTACAACAGAAACAGACACATGAAAGCATAAACATCATTTACGTATGGGCAAGAGATGCGTAACTGAATAATAAATGTAGAGAGACGAGCTACAAACAGGATAACTAATCTTTCACAACTATGACAAGAATTAGTGAGTCATCATGAGATTTCTACGTGGTCTTCCAGTATGCCAAATAGAGTGGGTTGTAAGGTCGTTTATTATAACAAAAATGTTCCACCTCCATTAGATTTGCTTCGGGTCTGTCATGTTGCCATGTTGGCAGACTGGATAAAATTTCATCGATCATTTCTGAAATATTTTCAGTTTGGACAGTTTGGACTGTAAATGAAAAAAAAGTCGTAAATGGTCGTTTCTCCACATTTGCCGTCCAGTTTAGCTGCTCGGCTCAGAATCCACGACGATAGTCTCTTTTCCTCGCAAGTGCAGACCAGACCAGTTATGCTGGAGATGTAAAAATATTCCAAATTTACTAGAGAAGACAGTCCAATTTAGTGTTTTCTAAATTCAGAATCTGAAGTCGTGGAAGATTGTCCAAAGCGTGAGCAGAAATTACAGCAAGCGGGTTACTTTCTAAATTTAAATTAAAGATGCTGGCATTCCGGGGAAAGCTCGTGTCTGTCAACCCGGCTAGACGATTATATGACAAATCAACAATATCAATCCATTCAGAAAAGTCACTGTCCTCGATCTCTGTTACTGCGTTATGGGTTAATAATAATTCATTAACGTTTGGCAAATCTTTGAAAACAACCGGAATTCTTGTCAGAGAATTGTTCCGCATGTATAAACCACTGAGGTTTTTTGATAATGATCCAGCGCTTGAGTTCGAGATAAGATTGTTCGAGAAATCAAGGCTCTGGACCTTTTCAAGGAAAGATAAATCTGGAATTTCTGTAAGTAAGTTTCCTTCTAAAAACAATTCAGAGAGTGAGCCGGAGAAGGAACGCAAAACGCTGCTCATATACTTAGCATCCGAAATCATGTTATAATCTAGGGATAAAGTAACTAGTTTACTAAGATTGGGAAGCCATGTTATATTCGTGATTTTGTTATTTAGTAAATACAGCGAGTTTAAAGCTTTCAGTTTTGAAATTGTCTTGGGAACAGTGGCCAGGTTGTTATGACTAAAAGACAGGTCATATAAAGTATTAGACGAGCTGTCCAGTGCATCATCTGGAACAGATGATATATATTTCCATCTTGTATACTTAACACAGTCAGATTTGGAAAATACTTAGTCCACGAAGGCCACGGATTAAAGTCAATACTTTCTATGAGGAGCGTTTGCACTGTTGTACCAATATGTTTCATGACTTGATCGTTCCAGTCCAATATAGGAGAACTAGAAATACTGAAATATTTCAGATTGTTTAAGCGCTGTAGAGCATCTGGAATTCTGGTGAAGCGAAACTTTGAAAACGATAGGATAGTTAGAGTTGATGACGAACCATCGAAAGCAGCGTCGTCTATGGTTGTAATTGGGTTGTTTGATAAAGACAACTGCGCCAGGTTTTGTGGTAAAACTATCAGCTGGTATTGTTGTGATCTGGTTGACCTGGTAACAATTATAATAAAAGATTTTGTGAGTACATTTCATTGAGATACTCTTAAAACTTTTATGAATTATTGTTATTATAACTAGGATGCTACACTACTACTGATGCCTGAAGTGTTACTACCACTACTACTGCTGCTACAGCTCTTACAGCTTCTGCCACATGGGGATTGACAGGTGGATTTTTTAGAAGTACGATTTTCTGAATTACTGTCCGTAGAAGCGAATCAGAAATTGTACAGGATACGCATACTTACGAAAAATGTGTGCGACTGGTCGAGTCAATCTCTCTCGTCTGGGTGAACCCGTGACCTATGACCCGAGCACATGACTGAAATAAATTCAGCGACCCGCCGCTGAGGGAAAACTTGGGAGAGAGCTGGGCTGAGTCGAGCCGCCGCTAATCCCAGGCATTACGCCGGAGGGGCCAGTCTCCACTAGAAGACATATCGTGCTTGGGATATCTCGCAGTTACCTGTCTTGAGTGTTCTGTTGCGTTAAGGACATAGCGCTTGGTTTTGTTGAGAAGATAAAGTCTTGTTTATGAGGAGATAACCCTGTTTATTATAGAAATGATGCGGAATTATGGACAATATTCTCCGGTGTGACATCCAGAGTTTCTGGTTAAAATGTGAAATTTCCATGTAAAAGTTTAATAAACCCTGTTGCCTTTGGCAGCGATCCTTTGTATCTCGTTTTTTTCAAAAAATGTATTTATTTTGGTGGAGCGCATGGGAGAAAGAATCTGCTTTGGGCTGTGATGCGGTAGAAACAAAAAGTTACACACCTGAGTTCCTTGGGTTAGGATTAGGCGTAGTGGACGACAATGGGTCAATATCCTCAGCTTCTAGAAGAAGTCACAAGTCGTCAGTCCTTGCTCTGTAAGCAGACCTGTCTACAAAGCCCCACAGCCCCAGCTACTCATCGGTATCACGACAGCAACAACCATCATCATCTCAACCTCAGAAATATAAATCATCTGTCCCGCCCGGGCTTGTTCCCCCTCCCCCACGCCACATTTAGGATGAAATAATTTGGAGTAAACTGAAAGCAACCATGGGGGGGGGGGGGGGGGGCTGAGTGGCCAAGTGCTAAGTGCACCAGACTTTTATAGCAAAGGTTGGTGGTTGGAACTCTACCGGAGCCCCCCCCCCAAAAAAAAAAAAAAAAGTTCGTGAACTTCTGCTATGGGACCTTTTCAGTTTAAGAGAAAAGTGAATGAGAGAAATAATGAAACTAATCTAGTAATGAATTTCTCAGTAAATTTGCGCACCGTTTTTTTTTATTCAGACAGAAAACAAAAGGCGGTTTAATTTTAAAAAAAAACAAACTTGTGAAACATTTTCAAAAATATTTTATTTCCTTTTGAAACCGCGCAGCTTACAGCTTCGTGAATCACATGCCAGCATTATAGATTGCTTGCCTCGGGTAACAGAAATAACCCATGCTACGTTTCAGTTAGATCGATAACTTCTTCCGCTTTTATAGTTTACAATATCATCTGGTGCTGCAGTGTTCACTGTCAGGGACCCCGATGCAGAACACAAAGCAGATTATAGATGGCAAGTAGTTATCAAAGACTCCAACGATGAGTATTGAATCTCCCCATAGAAAATATTTGAACATGGTATGAATCACAAAAGTTCTGCTCAAGGTTTTTACTTTATTTTTCCTTCTCTGAAAAACATAAAACTGTGCAACTGCCCAGATACTGCACTGTTTCTGGTAAGAAACCAGTCGACAAAACAATACTGAAAAAAAAGACGTCTTCAGTTTGTGATTATAATAAATTCTGAATCTGGCAAGTACAGAAATGTAAAGCTTACAGTACAATTTGTTTTATGTAATCAAAGAATAACTTACATCAAGCATAAGATTTGCTCCATCTACAGTTGTTCCATTTAGTGGTGGTACAGCAGTGAATTTCTTCTCTTAGCATCCAATTTGTGTATCATAACAGGAGCATGACTGTATACGAATATAAAAGGTTATCTATCTATCTATCTATCTATCTATCTATCTATCTATCTATCTATCTATCTATCTATCTATCTATCTATCTATCTATCTATCTATCTATCTATCTATCTATCTATCTATCTATCTATCTCTGTGTGTGTCTGTCCGCCTATTTCTATGTCTGTCTTTATTTCTGTCTATCAATTTTATGTTTGTATCTGGTCTTGTAGTTCTTTGCGCTCATCAATTCCTGAAGATGATGACTTTATAAAATTAAAAAAAGAACGTTATTATATTCTAATATAGAGTACATATAAGGCGTGCAACCTGATATGGGCAGCCATCAACCACACCATCAACAATTCACAAACAGACAAGCAGCAAGATGTCCCATAGCGCCTTCATTATATTCATCTGTGGGAACGATGACATTGAGTTAGTTTTTTGTTCTTAAAAATGCTATGGAATTTCAAGCATGGAAAATATAGCGAACAGTTTGACTGAAAAGCAGAGTTAGACGGAACTGTATGGTGCAGTTTACGACAACCGGTAGAGAGAGAAAGAAGAAAGCAAGAAAAGTTTGCAATAATGGGTAGAAGCAATTAAATGGCTATAAAACACAATAATAGCAATCCAGTATTTCAATAAAATTGCCTTTATCAAGGACAACAGAGGAGGCAAATCAATCAAGCAGATAAAAGCACGCAAAGAAGTGTATCCACAATCCGCTCTCTGAGGAAACTGGGCAGACTGGCTGCTGCAAGCGGAAACGTGAAGAGTTAGAGAAGCAACCTAGCGTGGAATACTGTCAGCTCGAGATTAGAGCAATAGGAGGGAAAAATAAACTGAGGAAGAATAGGGTAATAGAAATGTTGAGAGAAGGGACCTTGGGAAATGTACGTGAACGGGGATAAGGAACCAAGTGTAGTCAAACGGAGGAAAGAATTATTAAGCAATTCTAAACTAAGAATTCAGACTGGCTGCTTGTAAAACATCTGGCCTGGAAGATGCCCTGTAAGAACATATGAGAAGAACAAGAGCGGGCGACAGTGATGAAAATAAAGTGTTCTTTATTTAACTATCAGATATAAAAAATTAAAATGAAACAGGTTGTTCCACAGAAAATATTGCCTTATGTACAGTGCCTCATTCACATTATATGCTGACTGCAATTTTTATGTATTCAACGCTTGTGTGATCCATTTAGAGTGGTTAGTTTTTATGCGGTGGTTGTTCTCTTAAAACAGCTATTCTGTGGTATTTACCAGTCTATAGAATATTGATCGTGTCTTCAAGATAGTCACATTATGTCACAGGTAACTAGGAGATGCCTTCATTTTCTTGACTTTTGCTTCACTAAAGAGTGATCTGGACCGCATCACGCCTTTGATTTCTTTTTTTTTTCCCGAAATTCCTGAAATCAGGCACATATTTTTATGTCAAAGTCACTGGGTCGTCTCTGACGAGATTTGAACCCACGATGTTCTTCGCTTTGAGGGACGAGTGCTCTAACTATTTGGCTACTCAGACACTGCTTTTTTAAAGGAACAGTATAAGATATCTTTGCATGATTTTACACACGAGGTATAGAAATCATCATCGAGTGTCATAACAACATCCATACTAACGTCATGTGAATTCAGGTTTATAGAATACTTTTTTTTTATAAATAGTAAACAACTCTGCTTTCATACGGTAAAGTAAGAGAACACAGTTTTGTAGTTCTTTCTGGGTGTCACGATGCCTCGTATCAACTGAACAGTTACTAATGACTGGGCCTACAAACACCTTATTTTAGAGATGCTAGTTGGCTCAGTTTGTTGGTACGCTGTTTTCTCGTGGCTAGACGGCTGCTCGTCCTACCAGTCCGTGTTATATTCCCATGTAATTCTCTTGTGATTTTTCTTTCTCTCACATCTCACTAAAGTATTTTGTCTACGATTTTTCCGAGGTCTAATACTACAAAACTGTGTTCTCTTACTTTTTGTTTACAGAATAGTTCATTTGAAAACTTTCGACTGTGTGAAATATTTAACAAAATATTCATATTACAAAGGAATTTTTACCAGTGATAAGTGTGTTATGAATGATCAAATACCAGCCGCGTGCATTAAAGAAAATGTATTTATAAAGGCATAGGGCAGTATAAGATGAGGATATCTTAACTTCTTCGAAAACTTAAAACTAGTTGAACATTTAGAATCAGACATTCATGAAAGAAGAAAATTCAACTAGAACAAGGGGAAATGGAACAACTAGTGAGAGCACGGCATTTTGAAGTTCAGAAACGCCCATTAGCTCAAAATAGGAAAAAAAACCCGCTGGTACAATATGCCGCCGTACTGAAACATTTGCTGTTAAGAGCTTATAATTAAAGGCCTACCTCTGTGCTGCCTGCAGGTTTACTTTCGTTGCAGAGGAGATAACAGACGTTCACAAGTCTACAGTCATAGATTTAAAGCACAACGTAAGTACATATTTTTGTCTTGAAACAGTATATCGCAGTCTTTTGTTGGTAGACTAAATAGCATCAGAAATAAGAAAAGAATGCGTGACCAAAGTAGTTCGTGACACGACACTGTGTATTTTATCTGTACAAAACATTCCACTCTTTCGGTAACAATGCCACAACTTTACAGTAACTTGTAAAGAGAAGACCAATATGCAGGAAACTCTACCGTAGAGAGCGGAACAACAACACAACTCCTTCAGATCATCAGAGGAAGTACCCCCCCCCCTCAGACAAGTGTTTCGGCCCTATTAAACTCATGACACTCTAAGGGGAGTGGGCCCCTCTGGGTCATGACTCCCAGAGGTCTTGTGAGTTGTTGCTTTTTTTTCCCGGTCCCGGGATACCACATTACAACATCACATTACAAACTATATGATATTCTTTTAATGACAAATATCTGTGAAGTCATTTTTAAAAGCAGGAGATTAGATTACAGATTTGGCATAAATCTTCGCAATCCTTACTTTCTGATCTTTGTCTAATAAACTCTACACACAACACAAGCAACCACGAAAGCCCTAACACGTATTCGAGTCCCCTCTTTAATTGAAACACTCGATGCTACTAACAGATAGATAGGTGGTCTTAGATATGCAACAAAAATAGACAAATGAAAACATAAACAACATTTACATACTGACGAGAGATGCGAAAATGAATAATAAATCTAGAAAAAATGAACTAAAGCAAGGTAACTAATCTTTCACAACTACGACAAGAATCAGTGAATAAATTCATAATTATACGGTTTTTAAACAATGTTTGTACGTTGCTTTCTATTGCACAAATTGCCAAAATTGGATGTACTATAATATGCCCATATACTGACAAAAATGTTTGACCTCCAGTTGATTTGCTTTCGGGTCTGCCATACCATGTTGGTAGACTGAATAAAATGCATCGACTAAATCTGAAATATTTTCAGTCAGGGCAATCTGGACTGTAACTGGCAAAAAAGTCGTAAATAGTCGTTTCTCCACATTTGCCGTCTAGTTTAGCTGCTCGGCTCAGAATCCACGACGATAGTCTCTTTTCCTCGCAAGTGCAGACCAGACCAGTTATGCTGGAGATGTAAAAATATTCCAAATTTACTAGAGAAGACAGTCCAATAGGCAGGCGAATCAATTTAGTGTTTTCTAAATTCAGAATCTGAAGTCGTGGAAGATTGTCCAAAGCGTGAGCAGAAATGACAGCAAGCGGGTTACTTTCTAAATTTAAATTAAAGATGCTGGCATTCCGGGGAAAGCTTGTGTCTGTCAACCCCGCTAGACGATTATATGACAAATCAACAATATCAATCCATGCAGAAAAGTCACTGTCCTCGATCTCTGTTACTGCGTTATGGATTAATAATAATTCATTAACGTTTGGCAAACCTTTGAAAACAACCGGAATTCTTGTCAGAGAATTGTGCCCCATGAACAAACCACTGAGTTTTTTTGATAATGATCCAGCGCTTGAGTTCGAGATAAGATTGCTCGAGAAATCAAGGCTCTGGACCTTTTCAAGGAAAGATAAATCTGGAATTTCTGTAAGTAAGTTTCCTTCTAAAAACAATTCAGAGAGTGAGCCGGAGAAGGAACGCAAAACGCTGCTCATATACTTAGCATCCGAAATCATGTTATAATCTAGGGATAAAGTAACTAGTTTACTAAGATTGGGAAGCCATGTTATATTCGTGATTTTGTTATTTAGTAAATACAGCGAGTTTAAAGCTTTCAGCTTTGAAATTGTCTTGGGAACAGTGGCCAGGTTATTTTGGCTAAGAGACAGTTCTTGTAACGTGTTTGCCGAGCTGTCCAGTGCATCATCTGCTACAGATGAAACATTTCCACCTTGTAGACTTAACACAGTCAGATTTGAAAAATACTTAGTCCACGAAGGCCACGGATTAAAGTCAATACTTTCTATGAGGAGCGTTTGCACTGTTGGACCAATGTGTTTCATGGCTTGATCGTTCCAGTCCAGTATATGAGAATTGGAAATACTGAAATATTTCAGATTGTTTAAGCGCTGTAGAGCATCCGGAATTCTTGTGAAGCGAAACTTCGAAAATGATAGAGTAGTCAAAGTTGATGCCGAACCATCGAAAGCGTCGTTGTCTATGCTTGCAATGGGATTGTCTGTCAAAGACAGCTGTGCCAGGTATTTTGGTAAACTATCAGCCGGTATTGTTGTGATCTGGTTGACCTGGTAACAATTATAATAAAAGATTTTGTCAGTATCCTTTCCTTGTAGTACTGTTAAACGTTTATGAATTATTATAACTAATATATATATATATCACTTCTACTTCTACTACTGCTGCTGCTGCTACTGCTACCACTACTACTACTACTACTACTACTACTACTACTACTACTATTACTATTGCTACTACTACCACATAAGATTGATGGAACAGATTACTTCATCACCCACTATGACACACCGGTCGTGCTTAAAATGAAATAGGTCAGAGTAAAATTTATTTACGCCAGGCATTGGGGCGATCGAGTTACCAAGTGAGTAGGTCACTAGCCTCCAATAGCAAAGGTAAGTAGTTAGAACTTTGCCGGAGTCGCCCCAGTCACATGATTGCCTGCCCTCTTCTGGTACTACAGGAGGAAAGTAGGTCAGGCTTCATCAGCCTCTGGTGAACCGACAAGTCCAGGAAGTTGTGGACACTAATACCGGATCTCCTTGCTGTTTCATTGGCGTAAAAGGGCCTTTTATCTTAGTTACCTCACAGACTTTAACGTGATGATAAGGATCCCATGAAAGTTTAAGTTATATTAGTTCGTGGTTTTGCAAAATTAGTTCCTTAAAAATGTCATCAGTGTACATGTAACACTTTCTGTTTGTTTTATCCTTTATAGATTTCCTTATAGCTTGGTAGCAGATGCTAATAAATATACGGATTTAAACGTTTTCATTTTGCAAGGTGACCTTTCTGCATAATTTGCATGTGTAATGTCCTTTTTTTTTTGTTTCTTTGAATGTTTATTCTAGTAATATTTTTTTAGAATATTTGCAACAATAAATTGTCTTTACTGAGTGTTCACATTATTAGTGTAAAAAATGTGAGGCTTTTAGTAAGAACTTTTTCTAGTGCAAGTGCTCTTTCGGTCTATAAAGTTTGTGTAGAGTTTATTTCTGACGTTTTCAGTTTAAGAGAAAAGCAGATTGAAGAAATAATGAAACTAGTTTCCTAATTAATTTCTCAATCACTTTCCCCCCCCCCCCTTTTTTTTCAGAAAGTAGTACAGAAGGCGGGTTAGTTGAAACAAAAACAATTTCTTTGTAAACTGTACTGTCACAATATAGTGTGATTCGCTCGATAACAGAAATATCCCTACTTACGTTTCAGTTAGATATATCATTCCTCTTACACTTGGCATTTTCATCTACTACTGCCAGGGACCAGGTCGCAGTGAGCGAGCAGATCACAGATGAGAAGTAATTATGAAGCCTAGATTTGATAAATATAGAATCTCTCCAAAGAAAATATTTGAACATAGCAGAAATTACAAAAGTTCTGCTCAAGGTTTTTTTCTTTATTTTTCCTTGCTCTTAAAAACATAAAACTATGCAACTGCTCAAATACTAACTGCACTGTTTCCGGTAAGAAATCAGTCGACAAAACAATACTGAAAAAAAGACGTCTTCAGTTTGTGATTATAATAAATTCTGAATCTGGCAAGTACAGAAATGTAAAGCTTACAGTACAATTTGTTTTATGTAATCAAAGAATAACTTACATCAAGCATAAGATTTGCTCCATCTACAGTTGTTCCATTTAGTGGTGGTACCGCAGTGAATTTCTTCTCTTGGCATCCAATTTGTGTATCATAACAGGAGCATGACTGTATACGAATATAAAAGGTTATCTATCTATCTATCTATCTATCTATCTATCTATCTATCTATCTATCTATCTATCTATCTATCTATCTATCTATCTATCTATCTATCTATCTATCTATCCGTCCGTCCTTCCGTCTGTCTGTCTATCTATTTGCCTGTCTGTCTGTCTCTGTTATATTTCCCGTTGAATATATCACATAAATACACTGAAATTCCTGTATGTGCTCAGAAAAAGATATATAGTAGTATGTGAAAAGCACAAATACTGACCTGGTAGGGACAGCCATCTACAAGAACCACAACCCACAAATAGAAGCTAATCAGGGACTGCTTCATTATCTTCATCTAATTTCTCTGGAAGGTAAACAAATCTGAGAAAAAAAAAACTAAAAATTGTATATTAAAAATCTGGTGCACATGAACAGATGTTAATATTTATATACCATCTAATGTTATTTCACATGCTGCTAACAGATATAAGCGGTAAAAAAATTCACGGAAGAAAATATCCTTGCAGTATATTAATGTCTATGATTTCTGTGCACTTCCTTAATCGTATTTATCGTTTCTCCGTTACCGTCCCCATGTGCACAAAAAATGGAGTTTCTCAAGGGTATTCAGCGCCAAGAAGTATATTTTGTGTATGTGAGTCTTAATTTGCGATTACATATGATACAGAGATGTATCTAAGCACAGTCTTAACGCTTGGGGATAATGCTCAGTTGCACATCGGCCCCAAGATTCAAATCATTGTAAATCTTTGTGTGGGTTTTAAAAAAATGGCTAGTGTGGGTAGGGGCACAAGTACACTGCTTTATCCAGGACCTACGATGTAGTTAAGTATATCCTGTCAAAGCACGCACGCGATATGAGATACACCTACATTCAGATTTTGATCAAGTTGTGTCTGTCATTTTTCTTGCAAGATATTTCACATGCCACAACAAAGCTACAAGCAAGGCTTTACATGGCGATAGTACAAGTTAATGTACATCATTTATGATCATATGGGCTGCCTTACATGCTGGACAATAATGGCTCAGAAGATAAACTTGGGAGGCTAATATTTAGACAGTCTGAAATTTCTTAAAGACTCACAAAAACTCGAGAAGTTAACATAAAGATAAAAGCGACCAAAGACACGAGAAGGCGGGTGAAAACACTTAGGGGAAAAAATTAAAGATCTACTTTCAAAAACCGCAACAACTTTGTATAATAAGAAGAGACTTAAGTATGTAAGTAAGCATAACAGTATCAGAATGATTTTCTCTTACTCCGTTATAACCGTATGCTTACCTGTTTGTTAGTTGCAACTTCATTTGTATTGTGTATTAGAAGTTATTAAAAAACAACAGATAAAGAAGTTCATGAATTTAGAGCAAATGTTACCTTTCTTCTTTGGCTCAGTGTTTCTAAAAATTTTTGCTTTAGTTTGGAGTTTTCTTGGGAAGAAAAAAAAACTTTTATCGTGAGGAGACAAAATTGTGTCGATTCCTCATTCTGACAACAGAAAATGTTTAATAACCTAAGGGATATATTCCTTATATAGGAAACTCTCTACCGTAGAGAGCGGAACAACAACACAACTCCTTCAGATCATCAGAGGAAGTACTCCCCCCCCCCCTCAAACAAAGTGTTTCGGCCCTATTAAACTCCTGACACTCTAAGGGGGAATATATATATATATATTCCTACATTCACATTGTAACAGAATTATTTAATTCTGTTCCTTATTCTATTTAAGGGATATAATCCATGGCAAATTTGGTATTTTGACTAACTGATTAAAGCGATTCTTTGATTATGACGTAGATTATTGGTTTAAAGGAAAGGTCAATCTTGACACTTTAAAATCCTGAGATTTATGATCATGTTTGATTAACTTTACCTTGTTGTGTTTTTTAAACTCAAAGTTCAGTTAGGGACCTTGAAAAAAATCACGGGGAATCATGAATTTATCCTGACATGTTTTATGAAAGTTAAATTTGGAATGTTCAGTTATTTTTCACTGAAGGTCATTTTTGGACGTTGACATCCCCAGATTTTGATGACTTTTATCGAACTTTCTCTGGACATGTTTTTATAGCTAGTTAAATTTATGTTGTTTTTGCAAGACTAGTCCAAGGTCTGTAAACAGGCAATTTACAAATTTCGGGCCATGAGTCAAGTTTTGTGAACTGGCACGGAGTTAGAAATTACGTGCTATAGTGAAGGTCATAAATACTTTTTGCGTGAATGTGAATTTCACGGAGAGATAGTTCTTGAAGAATGGCAGAGAAAATGCCTGTTATATAAAAGAATTCAGAGCTGAGTTGAAGGATTATGAGAATTATTATTATGAGGAAAGTTGGAGAGTTATGTAGAAGTTGTGTTTGAGTTTTTTTCTACAAGTCTCTATTGAGAAGAAGATTTCCAGTTATGCCTTAGATTCATTGCTATAGTAATTGTCCTGTAGGACAACGTTTCTGTTAGCAAGAATGTAATCAGTGTAGTAATATTGCTATTAACTAGACTGAAAATATTACAGTGGTTCTCACCTTTTTGAGGATGTGTGGTATTGTGGATAATTTTTGGACTTTCATAGAATTGTAAGTTGTGTCTATTTGTAACTACTCTGATGTTGGTTATATTTCCTTCCCCATGTCATTGCTCTCATGCCCGGGAAGTACAGTGTACTTTTTGTCTTCACCCTGCCATGTTGGTAGCTCTTTGTTTTGCCTCATCCACATAGTTCATCCAACATTCTATTCATTCACTAAATGTTGACTTTGTATTGTAACTTGAATTCTTGCTTCCTTCATGAGTTCAAATGTGAGTCTAGTCGTGTGTGTAAAAAGTATTGAGACACTCTGTGGTTATTGTAAAGTTAGTGAACCTGGTTTTGTTGTTGAGTCACGTGGTGTATAATAATGTGACAGTCTGACGCTTGGTTTAACAACAAGTACCAAGCTTGCGGCAACAACAACATGTAATAATTCAGTACAGTAGTTTTCAAATCTTTAATAGCAACAGACAACTCTATACAAGTGTCATCTTCTCACACTCGTATTCTCCTAGTAGCTGTGCTCTAGAACGAGACAATAATACTATTTGGAGCTGTTGATAATATATTCCATCAGCTAATTGAAAATAAACAATTACTGGTATAACATCATTTGTATACTTCCGTACTCTGTGTTGTACTGTCTTTGGATCCGAAAACAAGAAATCCGTGACAGGTGGAGGAATGACTTTTGTAAGACATTTTTTCACAAGAGTTCAGTATTTCAAATATTGTCATCAGCCTCAAAATAGTATACACTTGATTCACGAGGACATAACGCGAGGGGAAAGTGTATAACATCTCCAGCGACAAAACTCGAACTTGACATAAGTGTATAACATCTCCAGCGACAAAACTCGAACTTGACATAAGTGTATAACATTTCGATATATACATTTCTTTATATGCCAAAATAGTCAGATTTGCTTGTTCTGAGCTAAGAATATCTGAGTTCAAAGGCAACAGCTGGAAAAAGATAAGGGAGAATAATTCATGATCTTTTTAGCAAAGCCACAGCCCCACCTTTCCAAAGCCTTGTACATATTTGACCAGCGGTTCTCAACCTTTTGTTTTTGCCCATGGACCTTCTATCCAGCCTGGGAATATCTATGGGCCCCCTTATTAAAAATAAAGCAAAACATAGTCCATGATGGTTTTTCCCTAAACCGTTTGTAGACTCCCTTGTAGTCCATGAATCTCAGGTTAAGTACCACTGCTTTTGACTATATACCATCGAAACGTTTCTCTTACATTTTCTGCTTCTTATCAGTCTGATTTATGGCATTAGGGTCGCAAGGAGTTTCCAGCATCGGCCCAGAGCAAGGTGAGAGACCTGGGTAGCTCTTATGTTTACTCGCTGTGTCTTTCAACCCATCTGTCTACTTTTTCCTTGGTCATCTTATCCCACTATATCCAGATGTTTTCCAGTTGTATGCACGTGCATCTGATCGGTTAGATTCACTTCATTCTCCGATATAATTTTCCTACAATCTTAGGTCTCAACCCAAAGTAGGGTCGTGAGGGGAGGGGGGGGGGGGAATCTGTCGTAGGATTGTGAGGGATCTGAAGTAGGGTCGCGAGAAGATATGAAAAAATAGAAAACAAAAAAATAAAGTAAGCCAAAATTAAAATAGATTGTACAGAACTGTAGGGAAATCCTACTATTTTTATGTTTCTAGAGTTGAAATATAAGCATAAATATGAAAATCAGGATATTTAAGAGTAATGTTCTAAGTGTACTACTCTATGGAAGCGAATGCTGGAAAATCACCAAAACCATAGAAAACAAGTTGAATTCTTTCCAGACTAAATGTTTACGAAGAATTATAAAAATATTTTAGCAAAACAGCATACGAAATAACATGTTGTTGGCAGAAATGCAGATGAAGCCACTGACAGCAATTATTGAGGAAAGACGCTGGCGATGGTTGGGACATGTGCTCCGAGTGACTGACAACTCACTACCAAAAATAGCACTAAGATGGACACCACAGGGGAACAGAAGTAAGGGTAGACCAAAATAGACATGGAGAAGAACAACACAGAGGATGTTGAGCAATAGAGGGCTCACCTGGGCAAGAGCAGAAAAAAAGGCGAAGGACAGGCATTTGTGGAAAACCCTTGCGGAAGCCCCATATGCCCTGGGCACTTAAGGTTCAGAGAGAGAGAGAGAAAGCTGAAATATTACAATAACACTAACAATCACATCTGTTCCTAATATATATACATACACACACGAAGGTAATGCCGAAAGTCGTGAGCAAAACTTGTTTTAAAATTATAATTTATAGATAGAGAAAATATAAATGTATCATATTAATCTGCATTATTTGCACTTCATGTAGAGTTCACATGAGGTCACCATCATGTGTCACGTGACCACGCGAAAAATGACGGTGCTGAAGTTTCCTTTCGTCAACTTGCTGATATTGAGTTCCTCGTTAAAGAGGGAATCTCCGCTGTTGAAATTCACCAAAGACTTCAACTTGCTTATGGAGATATGTGTATGGATGCTAGCAGTGTTGGGAGGTGGGTTAAACATTTCAAAGATGGAAACACGAGCATCCAAAATATGCCTCGCAGCGGTTGTCCTCGAACTGTCTCCACTGAATGCAACGTGGAAAGGGTTCACGGCATCATTAAAGAAGACAGACGTGTCACAGTATCTGAAATCGCTGTAAATCGTGGAATAGGACACAATGCAGTAAAGAATATTTCTTAAATTGTCCATTTCCTTTTCAATTGTTCTCCAGCATTCTGCTACATAAAGGATAATGGATAAAACATAGCTTTGGTACAGTTTCTTCTTCTTCGTTCGCTTCTACCACCAAGACCGCACTGTGATCCTACTGAATTTACGCCTGTGGTCCTCGTTAGGTCCCGTGGTCTCCTGTGTGGTCCCCGAAAGGACCACATGAGATCCCCGAGAGGACCACAAGAGGTTCAGAATATCGCAGGGCTTTAGCCTGTATTCTTGGTGGGTCTCAGAAGCGGATTGCGTGACACCGTGGTTTTCGTTGCACCAGTTTAGTCTAGAGTTGGACTTCCTCACCGGAAGACCTCGACGTGTTTTGGATATCAGTGTATTACCGCCGGGTGAGAGGTGGTTGCCTATCTAGACTGCCCTGGTCCAGTGTCTCCGACTTCAGCATTTTGTGGTCATGGCTGCTACCCTTCCTAGTTGTGACCAGGATGGAGCTTTTGTCCAGGAGGACGAATCCTCGCCACTAGTGACTTCCACCCCTGGGTTGAGCCGGTTTAGGCATATTAACCCAGTATGGGTGTGTTTGGGACGTGACCGACCTCTAGAGCAGAGGTACTGTGACATGCGTAGCCTTCAAGATTCACCCCTGGTGTGAGCCGGTTTAGGCATAATTCATCAGTATGGGTGTATATCAGGCGTGACCGACCTCTAGAGTGGAGGTGGCATGACATGTCTAGCCATCAAGTTCCACCCCTGGTGTGTGCCGGTTTAGGCAAATTTCACCAGTGTAGGTGTATTTCGGACGTGGCCGACCTCTAGAGCAGAGCCGTGGTATGTATAGCTCTCGCAGTGATACTACTGGACATACCGATTAAACTTCACTTTATCCTTTCCACCACCTTTTCACATCGGCACTGCACAGCAAGCTTTATTTCTTTTCCGCATCTTCTTCCTTCACAGGGAGGAGCTTCACTCCACGCGCGGCATTCGAAGAGTCTCGCCAGCAGTGTCTTAACCTCTGGGACAAGCCGGTTCATGCATTTCACCCGATATGACTGCACTCAGGATGTGGCCGACCTCCAGACCAGAGGTGCCGTGATTTGACTGTTTGCTTCGCTTTATCCTTTCTACCACCCTTTCCGCAGTGATGCTGCGCGGCAACCCCATTTGCACCTTTTTTCATTGGCCGGGAGGAGCACCGCTCAACGCACGGCAGCTGAAGAATCTCGCCAACAGCGTGGTACAGTTTAATTTTGGTTCTAGTACTGCACTGGAACCCACAACTCATGAAAAAAAGATACCAAAAAATATTGAACAAAAGTTATTTCAGTAAGACAGGACTACAAAAATAATATTTTTAAGGGCATGCATCTTTCCTATCGCAACATATGCCTGTGACACTTGGACACTTAACAAAACAGCTGAGAAACATATAAATCCCTTTGAATGTAAATGCTACAGAAGAGTTTTTCAAATATCATGGACACAAAAAAGAACAAATATACCCATATGACAAGAATTTAATATTAAAGAAGGTTGGCTAGTAAAAAGAATTAAAGAGAGAAAACATATTAAATATTTTGGACACATTAAATGTCATGAGAATTTAGAGAAGACCATCTTGAAAAGGTGCATAATGGGAAAAAGAAATAAAGGAAGACCAAGGCGAAGACAGCTGCAAGACATCGTTGATAAAATAGATGCATCAGCAGCAGGGCATCTTGCTTTACAACCGAGAGGCCTACAAGAGTGCTGTTAGGATGGCAAAGTTCCTCTAGGGACATACAAATGACTGACTGACTGGCTGACTGGGTAGTGAGAGCCGCTGTTAAGCGTTTAACGTTTAACTCTGAACACATAAATTAGTACGATTTCACTGAAATCCTGTTTTGTTTTGTTTTTTGCTTATCATTTCTTTTCCATTTTTAAGGGAAAAAAACACTTTTCATAACATCCTCATTTAATTTGGGTCGCCAGCTGAGGTCAGAAGCTAGTGGCTATTTACACAAATCTGTCTAAACTATTGAGGCATAATTCAGATCAGTGTTATTTCAACGTATTGTAAGAATATTAGGGGCCATTGACAGTTTTATTGTGCAGTATTTAGAATCCGATGCTTAAATAGATTAAACAGTTTACAAAGAGCTTCAATCACTCGGTATCATCAATACAAAAACTGTGTGCACAATTGTCGTGTAAGAAACTGCTAGTTAATATTACAGGATATTTAGAAATAATTCGATCATTTTTTCAAATTGATTTAAACAGTCTGAATTTTTAAAAAATGTTAATGATGTTATATCATTTCAGTTTTAAACGTAACAAATGAAATGCTTTAATGATATGGTGGCGGTGTTTTAAATTACAAAGGAGTACCCACAGAAAAACCAGTTGTAAAATACATACCTGGCTTCCCTTAAAACTGTGATAGGAAAGGTGACCAAGGACTAATACTGACCATATCATCATCTTGTGCATCGACAGAAACAAGGGACTATGACGAAGCACTATATGATTACCCTCGATAAAAAAAAATTTAAAAAGCACTTTACATATCTGCTATTTTAAAAGGCTTTTCATATACAGCATTACCTCACTGCTCGCTAGCTTCTTTGTTTCAGTTTGAAAAATATGTGAAGAAAATATAGCACAAGAAATAAATTATCAGTATGACCAAGTACACTGGAATGTCAGTGGAATTTCAGAGCTTCTGAGATTCATGTAGACAGTAAGACGGCATAGAACAGAGCTTCTGAGATTCATGTAGGTAGTAAGATGGCACAGAACAGAGCTTCTGAGATATGTGTAGACACTAAGATGGCATAGAACAGAGCTTCTGAGATATGTGTAGACACTAAGATGGCATAGAACAGAGCTTCTGAGATATGTGTAGACAGTAAGATGGCATAGAACAGAGCTTCTGAGATATGTGTAGACAGTAAGATGGCATAGAACAGAGCTTCTGAGATATGTGTAGACAGTAAGATGGTATAGAACAGAGCTTCTGAGATTCATGTAGACAATAAGATGACATAGAACAGAGCTTCTTGGGTAAAGAGAATGCCAGCATTTATTATTCATTCTTTGGAAACATCGAGGACTGTACAGAAACATGAAAACAAGTGGAGAGTGCTCTGAAAAATAAATATATATATGAAAAAATATGCACAGAAAGTACACGGAGGTGACGAAGTCAAAACCGTTTTTAAAAAATGACCGAGAATACTGAAGCTTGGGATTCCAGTAGGAAAGAAGAACTGTTTAGCCATGAGATTACAGATCACTAGCCATTCTCACATGCTCGTGTACCTTTATATGTATTTTCGGGGACTTTCATATTTTATTTTTTAGTTTCACACTTTAACTTTAATATCCAGGGACACTTATGAGGAAAATTTGAAGAGCACTGTGAATGAGATCTATGATTGTGACCAAGTCATATGTTGTATTTCGCATGCTTAATCCAGTTCTGTGGGCCTTTTTTATTTACAAACTTTCTTTCATTCACTACACTTATCACGGACACTTTTGTTTTCTTATGTCCCTATTTTCGGTTTGTTTTCAAATTTCTCTCTTACATACGTCTTTAATTCTCTGTTTAGATATTCCAGGTTGTCTGGAATTTCCACAAATCAGACAATAGTTATGTTTCAAGAACTTTGTTCAATCAGTAACTCCCGGTTTCTGCTGGAAACTTCTTTACAAGTTAACCAGAAGGAGGAGTCACCGGCTAAAGACTTACACTTGAGACTGAAATGTTTCTTTCTTTATCTCTTTTTTCAGAGAACTACGCCTTATTTTAGAAATTCTCAGTCGAAGAGTTAGTACCTTGCAAGTTTTAGTTCGACCATGAAGCTCTGCGACGTATGCAAATTGTGATGTTTCTTTTAATTTTGAAGATTATTCTTGTACAGTTTTCCCCCTATGTTTCTGTTGTCAGTTTCTTGCTCACACAGTCAGTGGAGTCATTTACACAAATGTGTACAATGCGATTCTTATCCAAGGGATGCAACTGTGGATTGTATGAAAGACGACATGAATTTTGAATGGCAAATTTTCATATAGGGAAGCTTCGTTTTCCTTTTGCATACTGATGATAAAGCGACAACTAAACCTATTCTCACGGTTCTTTTTTTTCATTTTTTAAAGATCTGCAGCCATGAATGCCCTAGCTCCAAGGACATCTAATCTGCTGGTTCAGCATTCCCATTTTCAAGTGAAACTGCTGTAGGCCATTGTCATTTATTTTCATAATTTCTTTTGTATAAACAAAGGGGCCTCAAGACGCAGTACTTAAGCGGAAAGAAATAGTGATCTGCGACCCACAGTTGGCTTATGGTTAATGAACAGTAGCTGTCCAGACTGGCTGAAAACATAGGGCTCAAAGTGAGAAATAACCCGTACCGAAGTCAGATGTTTCGGGTCGAAAGGTACAGATATACCACGCTACCTGCAAACTGTAACAAAGGGCAACAAGCGCTTTATTCAGGGCAGAATAAGAAGAAGGAGAAAGAAAGAAAGAAATATGAGAAGAAGAAGAAGAAGAAGTCGGCTTTGTGTCGAACTGGGAATGGGTCACGTTGACATGCGGAACCTAAAAAACCAGGAAAAGGTGCAATGCTCATCCAGATTCCACCGCCATAAGGAGCACAGATTCCACCGCCATAAGGAGCACAGGTTCCACCGCCATAAGGACCACAGGTTCCACCGTCATAAGGACAACATATTCCATAAGGAGCACAGATTCCATCGCCATAAGGACCACAGATTCCATTGCCATAAGGACCACAGATTCCGTCGCCATAAAGACCACAGATTCCATGGCCATAAGGACCACAGATTCCATCGCCATAAGGGCCATAGATTCCACCGCCATAAGGACCACAGATTCCACCGCGATAAGGACCATAGACTCCACCGCCATAAGGACCATAGATTTCACTGCCATAAGGACCACAGATTCCACCGCCATAAAGACCACAGATTTGTCCACGCTGAGCGTGGAATCACGAATGGAGAGGTGAGAAAAGGGTCATGGCCTTCATAGTTCTCTTGACCTGACTGATATGACGTCATTCTAGTTCAGTATTCTTCACACCAAGCAAAAAAAAAAAAAAGAATAAAGGTTGAAGAAACAAAGGAAAAGCAGCTTTCGTGAATATGGTAACAGCAACGCGTTCACGAGGTGCTATTTATGTAACTTCTTTTGTGTTGTTTTTTTAGTATTATCTTCGATTGTAAGTACCGACTGATTCAGGTTGTAAGTTCATTCCCAGCACTGGGCCTCATTTTTTTTCTCTGTTAGATCTACTATAGAGTCCGTTGCTAGGGTCTGTTGCTAGAGTCTGTTCCTAAAGTCTGTTGCTACAGTGAAAGAAATACGACATTTAATCGCTGAGAATGTTTTTTTACGGACAGTCTTGACTGTAAAGGGCAAAAAATTCGTGAATTGTGGTTTCTCCACATTCGCTGTCCAGTTGTTTTGGTCTGCTCAAGACCCATCTCTCTAGACTCTTCTCCAAACAAGTGCAGACCAGACCAACCGTGCTGGAAATGTGGAAGTCATTGACATTGATTAATGAAGACAGTCCCAGTGGCAAACGAGTTAGTTTAGTGCTTTCTAAAATCAGAACCTGTAGTAATGGAACAGTCTTAAAAGCTTGTTCAGAAATTATACTGAGTGGATTATTTCCTAAATCCAAATAATAGATACTGGAATTCGTTGGAAAGCTTGTGTCTATCAGAGTTTTCAGAAGATTGCGTGACAGATCAACTATCTGTATCCATGTAGAAAAGTCGCCCTCTCTGATCTCGGACACAAAGTTTCGCGTTAACATGATTTCATTCACATATGGCAAAGACTGGAAAATAACCGGAATTCTCGTCAAAAGGTTGTATCCCAAATATAAACGATCGAGATATTTAGGCAGTGATCCGGCTTCTGGGCTGGAGATGAAATTGTTTGTAAAATCAAAGTTTCTGATTTGTTTCAAGAACGATAAATCTGGAATTTCTGTAAGTTTGTTTCCATCTATTGAAAGCTCGGTCAAGGAGTCAGAGTAATGACTTAGAGCGTTGCTCAGTTGTTTAGCGTCGGAGATCTTATTATTCTCTAGCGCGAGAAGAACGAGTTTGCTCTCTTGTGGAAGCCATCCTACATCAGTGATTTTGTTATTTAATAAAATAAGCGTCCGTAAAGACTTTAACTTTGAAACTGTCTTAGGAACAGACGTCAAGCTGTTATTGCTAAGAGACAATCCATTTAGTCTGTTTGCCAGAT
The DNA here is from genome assembly GCA_009760885.1 of Achatina immaculata. Lineage (NCBI taxonomy): Eukaryota > Metazoa > Mollusca > Gastropoda > Stylommatophora > Achatinidae > Lissachatina > Lissachatina immaculata. Next base: position 55,138,699 of record CM019692.1, read on the forward strand.
GGTCCAGTGCATCATCTGGCACCAGTGATATAGACCCGCCATCTAGATTTAACTCCATTAGATTTGAAAAATATCGCACCCATGTAGGCCATACATTAAGACCAACATTCTCAATCATTATCGTTCCCACTGTTAGACCAATATGCTTCATAACACCATCATTCCAGTCCAGTATTGTGGAGTCGGATATACTTAGAAAACTAAGATTATTTAAGCCCTGCAGAGCATCTGGAATTGCAGTGAAACGAAACATTGACAAGGCTAAACTTTCCAGAGTGGATGCCGACCCGTTGAAGGCAGCTTCATCTATAGTTGATATAGGGTTGTTTGTCAAAGACAGCTGTGCTAGGTTCTTTGGTAAGCTGTCAGCCGGTATTGACGTAATCTGATTTGTCTGTGGACAGCCATAATAATGCAGGTTATTAATGTCTTTCTTCGCAGTATGGTTTAAAATGTACTACTACTACTACTACTACTACTACTACTACTACTACTACTATTACTACTACTATTACTACTACTGCTGCTGCTGCTGCTGCTGCTACTACTACTACCACGATTTAAACTACTTGCTACAATTACTTCATCCACCAGTGAAGCAAAAACAGTTACTGCTGCAGTTGCAGCTTCTAAAATATCTTCCTGTTTTCAAACCATTTCCATCGTGTACTTATCCTTTCCAGCAATGGCATTTTTCGTTGTCAGTAAAAGCAAATGACACTTTGAGGGGCGCTTTGTTACATCACGGAGTTCCAGGGGATGGTGAAAGAGTGGAAGGGGATGGAGGGGGATATTTATAGCATTATGATAAATTGTCCAGAGTTACTGAACTTTGATGTGTGACCGGCTTGAAAACAAGCCAGATTTAATTTCACCTGGTCGGATGGATGATAAATGATGAAGACGTACCGGACTCGATGTGGTGGGTGTTGTAGAAAACTTGAGATAGTGATTGAGTGTGGACGTGTTCGTGACTAGGGAAGAAATGATTGAAAAAAAATGGACTGCAGGTTAGCGTGTCTTGAGGATGTTCTGGAAAGAAAGAATCTAGTTTTGTCACAGTCAAGCTTAAGGAGATAACTTTCATTCCGCCTTCGTTTGTGCAACACGGTCGTTGAGTTTGTGATATTAATGCTCATATTTGACACTGATAACACAGAGACGAGAGAGGAAAACACTTGGTTTCCGCAACATTGTGAACAGAAATCACAACGTAACGGATTATCTATGGAGCTGTGTTATCTTTTCACTCTGTATAGCAGATGGTGCCCTGCGTACAATATAGATTTACAGTCATAAGATTATTCCATTTCTTTAATCAATCAAGTGCCGTGCCGCGTGGCGTAGGCGACCATTTCTCTCCACAGTTCCCTGTCTTTAGACTTGATTGTGAGATCAGCTGATGACTTTCTTCTTAGCCACACTGACAGCCAATCCAGTAACTTCTCTCTCTCTCCATCTCTCTCTCTCTCTCTCTCTGTCTTCTTCTGTCTCTTCTTCCCTCAATTTTTCAAGTTGCCACAATGTCTTCCAGTTCTCCTCTTCTAAGAAAATGCCCTACAAATTTCGCTTCCTTTTCTTACTAGTACAAAATTCCTGGTCTACACAAACTTTCCACACATTCTTCCATTATAGAAATAAGCCGTTCACCATAACCTGTTATATACCACTTATTTTTCCAATTTCGCTCTGAAGAAACATTCCATAACATTGTAAAAACCGTCTGTAAGCGAAGTATTTGATACTTTCAACGTAGAAAAAAAAAGACATAATAACTGCATAGTGTGTCGGTCAGTTCTTTCTCTGATCTATGTTCCCACGCTATCTCCGCTTGTCTGTTCTTATCACTTTTCTCTAGCATCCTTCACTGCTGTAGATGCAAACAGTCGTCTTTATAGGGCTATCGTTTTTCTCCATACAAAGCCTATATAACGTTTCTATTATTCCCTCCATCCATCGCCTTCTTGAATGCCCTCTCAATGTTTTCGTCTATATTGAGTGTGGTATACTGTCTGACGATACTGGTTTAATATGATCAAACTATTTCACTTGTTTCTGCAGGTGGTTTTATACTGATCTTACGCCAACCTTTTTTCTGGTGGCATCATTTCTTTTATTTCTTCTTGTTACATTTAGCATTATCTTCAGAGGCCTCACATCTGACGTGACGAGATTCCTGTTATTTTTAGGTATTAGTGCTCATGTTTGACACTGATAACACAGAGATGAGAGAGGAAGACTGTATTGTACTGTGCTCTTTTTGTATCAGTTGTGGTGTGTTTATTTCTCATGAAAGGTGTCATTTGTTAAAGTATTTGAACTGCTACTCGTCTTGATCTCAATCAGTATCAGTTTTCCTAGACGAAAGTGTTGTATTCTCTAGGTACTTGAAGTGCTGCACTTATGTCAAATATTACTTTGTTCATGAAGATGGCAAAGGTCATGATTTCGCTTTTTTTTCAACACCGATTTTCATGTTGGTTTTTTTTTTTTTACATATCCTTGCTACGTTACTCATGTTCTGCCCTAGGTCTACTCCAGATGTGACTATAAGTGCTTGGTTGTCAGCAAAAAGGGAGTTCGTTTATTGTCCATCTTTTGGGTTTCTCGTTTTCCAAATATGCTGTCGTTATTTTCTCTACTTCTGCTCTAAATTGGAGAAACGCCAGCAGCATGCAGGAATAAATAAATTATTTGGAGTACATCAAATATGAAAATCGAATTACACTTTATTGTATGTAATCAAATGATACTTACGTCAAGCATAAGATTTGATCCGTCTATAGCTGTTCCGTTGACAGGCGGTACAGCTGTAAAGTGCTTCCCCATACAATCAATTTCCGTCCCATCACAGCTGCATGACTGAACACATATATAGAAGCTTAGAACTTCTATCTATCTATCTATCTATCTATCTATCTATCTATCTATCTATCTATCTATCTATCTATCTGTCTATCTATCTATCTATCTATCTATCTATCTATCTATCTATCTATCTATCTATCTGTCTGTCTGTCTGTCTGTCTGTCTGTCCGTCCGTCCGTCTGTCTGTCTATCAGGCTGTCTGTCTGTCTGTCAGGCTGTCTGTCTGTCTACATGACCGTATTTCTGTCTGTCTGTATGTCTATCTTCATGCCTTTGTCTTTGTAGCTTTTTATCTGTCTATCTATCTGTTTGTTTATCTTTCTGTTTGCCTGCCTGTTAGTCTGTGTTTATTTTTCTGTTTGCCTGCCTGTTAGTCTGTATGGCTGATGATCTCTGTGTTTGTCTTTCTGCGTGTCTGTCAGTCTGTGTCAAATTGTTCTGATAAAAATGTCATATGAACAGACTTTGAAACGTCCACGTGAGCAAATTAAAACATTCATTAACTAGTTATGAGTTCGTATGACCAAAACACACACACACACGACATTGAATGACCTGGTAAGGGCAGCTAACCACGACAGGTATCACCCCTAGGGAGGCACTCAGCAAAAAATATGCTATCACTTGAATCTTACTCATGTGGAACGAAGATGATCTGAAAGCAAGCTCAGATTTGTCTTCTCAAAATGTTTGGGATATGAGTGTCTGTGAAGAGTAACAGTTTATTTAATAATAATTCACGGTTTCATTTGTTCAAGCAATGATGCCTGGGTTAGACGGAAGGTATATTTATCAAGGTCAGCGGACCAGAGATGATCAAGGCCGTGTCCCGCCTCGCCGGTGGTGCTTCTAGTGACAGTCTAAGCACAGCTAACAGTGCAGAGCTTGTCTTGATCCCTGTGGTAGTACCAAGAAGCTTGCCTTTTCGGGTCCATTTCGGCTCTCAAGTCCAACTCACTCCCATTTCAGTATGATTCCTGTGCTCTGACAATTCTGACGCTAAGAACGTCCTGCTAACAGTTCCAGACAGACTGAGCAGCAACATTTTATATCTTTCCATCAAGTATATACAAGAGAAAATCATTCCACATAATAAAATATCCATATGTATTTTATTGTGCGTAAATGTGTTCATGTCAACGATGTTTTTAACAAAGTCCGAGTTGCGCTTTCAGTTTTGATGCATAACATACAGTGTTAGTATGAAAAATATAGTGTGTCTGTGAGATTATTGGATGTCTATATTAAGAATATGTGTTTCGTATGTGGTGATAACGCATAATATCAAATGTATGTACAGATAAGACGGAAGCTGCGGGACTGCTGGGAGGGTCTGGAGAAGACTGTGGACTTTATCCTGGCGACTGGGCTTCTGATTTAGCATGACCAAGAGCTTGAACGTTGAAGAAGAAGAAGAAGATCTATGGACATTTTCATTGTCTTCCAGGTATAACATGATTACTTCTGAAAAAAAGCTACAGTTTCAACTGCTCAGATTCTATTTGTTTGTCAGACTACACTATACAATTTTTTTAGAACTTGGAGAAACATCAGCAGCATGCAAGAATAAATGAATGTGTTATAAAGATAAGGACCACTAATTATTTGTAAAACACGTAATTTCAACATCACATATTTTAAATGAATGGCATATATTACTATTTAATTATATACATATGAAACTTACATACATGCTAATATGTATACGCAATGTTATTTTAGAAACGTCCATAGCATGAGCAATACCATAGGCCCAACATGACAAGCATATATTTTCAAAAAGTTGAGAAACTCTGTTATTTTCTTGTTTAACAAACCTAAAATACAATCATCTAACAAAGCCTGTAGTTCATGGAGAAACTGTATAACACTTGAAATTTGCACGAAGTCTGTTGCAGTCAGTTCAATGAGCACAAGTTCCTCTTATTTTCTCATGTATAAGAGAAGTGTCTTAATTAACTACAACAGCAATAGAATAAAACCTTTTTTTAGGCCATTATAACCAAGCGCTTACCTGTACGTTAGTTTCAACTTCATGTGTGTTCTGTAGCATGAAAGATAATAGATGTCGAAAAATCAAATCATAGTCAAGACATTTAGAACAAAGTTAATCTTTTATCTAAACCCAGCGTTTCTCAAGTTTTTTATATTACAGAACGCCGTCGCTTTTGAGGGGAGGGGAGACATAACTGATACAGCAAGCAGAGAGATTTTACTCTATCTTTCGTATAATTACCAACTGAAAGCCAGACCCAACGAGGAGGCTCCAGCCAGTGCATCGTTACAGGCCCCGGCTGGGTTCGCCTGCTGGATGGAGGGAGGGGGGAAGGTCAATAGTGCATGAAAACAAAATGGATAATCAATAAGATAAGCGAGAAGAGTGCATCGGACGATCAATTTTTACAGCACCTCAGAAAGTTTCTCTCTAAGGCCCCGACGAAACTGCAACAGATGAAGATGTTAATAACAAAGAACGTCATCGAATATCACTACTTTGGCAACCACAATCTCCCCCCCCCCCCCTTTCCACACCCCAAAACATGTTCAGATAGAGAGCAACTAGGCTTAGAAAAGCTGGAAATATTACGTTTTCTGTACAAATATAATCATCCGCTTTGAAACAGACAGTGCAGCTGATTTTAATATTTATTTAGAAATCAAAATGTATACCAGTTCTACTGACAAATGACAAATTCCTCATAAGGAAGGAAATAATGAGAGATTATTTCCACGTGTCACTATATCAAGCTAACCAAGTATCGACTCTCTGAAGGCCCTTTGCGTTCGTCTCCGTGTTGGTGATTGAAAGGATACTTTAAGGGGTTAATACCAATGCAATTAAATACTTTATTGCAGGTTTTAAATCCGTTTATTCAAGTTCTGATTCTGCTGTCGCTGAAGAAGGCTTTTGTGGCCCAAATATGGTATGTCTTCTCTGAGCATAAACATTCCTTTTTATGCCCAAATTGTCACATTTAATCCTTTATATAAAAAGGGGTCTGAAGCATTTTTAGCTCCACAGAAAGTCAACGATAAGTAACAGGAAGGTATCCTGTCATGCCTTAGAGGCACATAGGGATACGGTGTTAGTGCCCATATTTTCCTTGACCTGTCAGCACACTAGAGGGTGATATGGTCAGAATCACGCCTGGCCGCCTTTCCTTCCCCAACTCCAGAAGAGGTCGGGTACCCATTTCTACATCTGGGTGACTGGGGTGCCTCCGGCCGGATTCGAACCCCACGACCTTCGCCATGAGAGACCAGTGCACTAACCACTTCGCCACTCAGACACCCAAGTAACAGGACAGAGATGCATAATCTTCTTGGCAGAGACACAGTTTGAAGCTCTCTGATATTCTCTAAGCTTTGACTAGCATTTCTGATATTTTACGTCCTTCATCCCTCTGTAACTTTCATATTTTTTTTATCGTGGCATGAAACTCCTTCATCCACCTCTTGTATATGTGGATAGATATATGTGAGTGTTTTACACATAAGGTTCACGTTTCAGACAAGAACTGCGAGGAATATAATATATGTACTTGTTTTTGTACATCATGGTATAAACCGTATACCTCCGACTTATCTAACACTCATGTGATCAACTATAATAAGTTTCACATATCTGCACTCAACACAGATGGCTGAGTAAACTAACTTCCATTACAAAAGTACAAATAAACAAATTTGGGGCCTATACATTGCTATTCATATACAAGTTTGTATACTGAGCTATTCAGTCAATCTGCTAACAGGATCTATGTAATTGTGCTTCAGTCTGCAGTATATTTACTGCACAAATTTTACGCCGATGAATTTTATGAAACTAATGTTAAGTAAACAAGTTGACAAGATATTCTGTTACACGGTGACCATCGACACGGAAATTATGCTATGATTTCTTGCGGATAAGGTTTGTTTTTCCCCGGAATTAGGTCACTTTTAATATGTATAAAGCCATAAGAATTAATATTATGCTCATTTTGCTGTTAAATTCTGAAACATTTAAATCAGAAACTTATCGAATGAATGACATGTTGACAAAATGTTCTGTTCCAGAAGCGTCTCAGTCAAACGATCTCAATCTATTCTGGTGCTCGCGACATGAGAGGCAGTCATGCGTGATTTTGATCATCTTATCACCTTTTGCTGTAACCGCGTGGGTGGAGAAATGGTTAGCCACCCGGCTGTAGAAACAGGTACCTGGCTTCTTCCGGAGCTGAGAAAAGGAAAAGCGACCAGGCGTGATGATGACGACCACATCACTCTCTACTGTTTCGACAGGTCAAGGAAAATATGGGCACTAAAGCCATGCCCTCCAGATGCCTCCATGGCACTATAGGCTACTTTACCTTACTACACATTATCCTCTGCTGCAATAGAAATATCAGCACTGGCGCCGTGTCCAGTTTGTGAAGGTAATGTTAATATTGACGGATTAATCAGGCGTTAGAGACATCGATGTTTATGTTCAGAAAAACGAAATCACGTGGGCAAGAGAAGTCTGAAAACAAAATGTAGACAAAGAATATATAGAGAAATCAGAAAAAGAGTTTCTTACGGACGAAATTTCGGACTCCAGTTAGCAGCTGTTTAGCCACGAAAACTGATTTAGGTGTAGAATAGTAGTCTCGTATATGGGTTACTAGGTGTCGTGATTGTTCAGGTTTTACTCAAATACACGTTTAAAATAGTGACTATGTGAGCGCCGGTCATCTGGTCACGTGACTGAACTGTTACCGAACTTAGTCACGTGAGAGAATTTGGCGGGAGTTTTGGAGGGAGAAGAGCTACGCGAAAGCTAGAGGATGGACTATGGAGGAATGCCAGGTCTTTATCCGTCTACATGAGCCTGTTGGGAAAGTGATTAAACGTGGAGTTTCTTCATTGTAGAGGTCGTTCAAGGTCAGTGTGAAGTGTTCGTTTGTTTTGGATGTTGTTATATGCTGAGTTGTTACTACTTACAACATATGGACATATACCCATCCATCACTCAATCACGCAGTGCACGTATGAGAGGTGATTGTGTTCACAGTGTACGTATGATAGGTGATGGTGTTCACAGTGTACGTATGATAGGTGATTGTATTCACAGTGTACATATGATAGGTGATTGTGTTCACAGTGCGCGTATGATAGGTGATTTTGTTCACAGTGTACGTATGATAGGTGATTATATTCACAGTGTACGTATGATAGGTGATTGTGTTCACAGTGTACGTATGATAGGTGATTGTATTCACAGTGTACGTATGATAGGTGATTGTGTTCACAGTGTACGTATGATAGGTGATTGTGTTCACAGTGTACATATGATAGATGATTGTGTTCACAGAGTATGTATGATAGGTGATTGTGTTCACAGCGCGCGTATGATAGGTGATGGTGTTCACAGTGCGGGTATGATAGGTGATGGTGTTCATAGTGTACGTATGATACGTGATGGTGTTCACAGTGTACGTATGACAGGTGATTGTGTTCACAGTGTACGTATGATAGGTGATGGTGTTCACAGTGTACATATGACAGGTGATGGTGTTCACAGTGTACGTATGAGAGGTGATGGTGTTCACAGTGTATGTATGATAGGTGATTGTGTTCACAGTGTACGTATAAGAGGTGACGGTGTTCACAGTGTACGTATGAGAAGTGATGATGTTCACAGTGTACGTATGAGAAATGATGGTGTTCACAGCCCACATATGGAAGTGATGGTGTTCACAGTGCGCGTAGAAACTCACAGAATTTTTCCCTTTCCCATGCTTTATCTACGTTATCGGAGTCACGTGTCGTTGCTTTCTGCATAATCGGTGCAGTAGTGGTACAACTGATATACCTACGGATATTTTATTTTGTATATAACATGCAGGTTCAGCCATTAGTGAGTACGTTACAAGAACCTAGGATCTTTGACAAAAAGAAAAAAAGAAAAGGAAAAAAAAAAAGATCTCCGTGTGGAGGCAAATAGTTGGATGCTTTTTAGTACCTGATGTATTACCTGCGACGCAAATTATGACGTGAAATGCGCGCGCGCACACACACACACACACGCACGCACGCACAGAGAGAGAGAGAGAGAGAGGTTATATTTCCTTCATTCTAGCAACAAGAACAATAATAGTTCTGAGAAAAATTAGACTCAGAGCTGATGAAGAGTCTGATAAACCTGAATCAGCCAGTACTTACGTTAGAAGATCATGAAAAAACATTTTTAAAAACCCATAGAGAAGCAATTATATAAAAGTATCTAGTACTTGCATTATTTACTTCCCAGTTCAGTATTACAAGAAATACATTTGATTCATGAAAATATTTTCTGTTAAGGGCAAGTCTGGCTGTAATATGCATAAAAGTCGTGAATGGTTGTTACTCCACATTTGCTATCCAGTTGTCTCGACCTGCTCAAGACCCACGATGCTAGACTCGTCTCCGAGCAAGTGCAGACCAGGCCGTCGCTGTTGGAAATGGAAAAATCGTTCACATTAGCTAGTGCAGACAGACCAAGAGGAAGGCGTGTGAATTTAGTGTCTTTTAAGTTTAGATCTAGTAATCGTGGAAGGTTGTCAAAAACGTGGGCGGAAGCTATAGCAAGCGGGTTGCTTTCTAAATTCAAAGACGTGATGTTGGAGTTCTGTGGAAAGCTTGTGTCTGTTAGTTTTTTAATGACATTGAATGAAAGGTCGACCGTGGTTATCGCTGACGAAAAGTCTGTGTTTCTGATCTCTGTCACGACGTTCTGTGACATGAATACCTCAGGTACGTTTGGCAAATCTTTCAGAACAGCTGGAATTCTTGATAAGGCATTATATTCAAAATATAAACTGTACAGATTTTTAGGCAAAGATCCGGCATCTGACCTGGAGATCTCATTGTGTGTAAAATCCAATTCATTGACATTTTTTAAGAACGATAAATCTGGAATTTCTGGAAGCTGATTTCCTTTCAATGTCAGTTCAGTCAAAGAATCAGAGCATGTTCGCAGTGCATTGCTGAAGTGATTTGCGTCCGAAATATTGTTATAGTCGATGGCGAAGGAAGTCAGCTTGTTATACGGAGGTATCCATGTGATGTCGGTGATTCTGTTACGGAACAATTGAAGCGACTGTAAAGCTTTCAGCATTGAAACTGTCTTTGGAACGTATGCCAGGCTGTTGTTGTTAAGAGACAGACTAGTTAGTCTATTCGCTAGCATGTCCAGAGCATTGTCTGGGACCGACGATATAGAGCCACCATCCATACTTAGCTCTGTCAGATTTGAAAAATACTGAATCCAGGTAGGCCAAACCTTTAGGCCAACGTTCTGAATGAACAATGATTGCATCGTTGGACCAATATGCTTCATGGCGTCAATGTTCCAGTCTAAAATAGTTGAATCTAAAATGGTAAAATATTTTAGATTACTTAAGCGTAGAAGAGCATCCGGGATTCTAGTGAAGCGAAATTCTGACAGTAGTAGTGTATCTAGAGTAGAAGCGGACCCATCCAAGGCTGTGTCCTCTATGGTTGTCACAGGATTGTTAAACAATGACAACGCTGTTAAATTCTGTGGTAAGCTACCAGCCGCTATTCTAGATATTTCGTTCGTCTGTGGATGGCCAGTTAAAAAAACAGCATAAGTAAGTTTGTTACTATATTCCTCTAATACTTACGAAAAATCTAAAATATTTAATCTACTTTTGAACAATGCATAAAATACTAATTTATATATTGATACTATAAATTTTCTTTCATATATCATTAATTTATATTCGTACTCAGTTTTCATTGCTCACATCACGCAATGTCTTGTCTGACTGAGTAAAATCACTGAAATTCATCTGTGTTGGTTTGGAAGAAGAGAAACAGAGAGGAAAACAAACGAAAGAAACTTATTTGTGAATGCTGAAGAAATGGGCACATAGGTCCCTCTTATATTCTGCCCATGATCGTTCAGCTTTCACTGAGTTGCAGAATTTCAATTCAGTGCAGATAGTTATAAATACGCGATGAGCATGAGAGAAAAAAAATTTGAAGGTGGAAAAAAAAAACTTTCTATATTCAACTTCTAGTCCAGACTATAAACATATAATGAATTTAGGTAAGATGAAAGGGCATTCCAAAAACGAAAGATGGAATAAACAATATTTTTATTATGCAGGTCAAGCCTAGGTTTTGGTGGAAGGCAATTGTTTAGACGTTTGCTATGTTTGGGTCCATATTTAATCAGTGACCACAGATGTGGTGGAACTTTCTGCGCACATTTCATGCTATTCTGAAAATGAGTCGTCTTTTGAGAGGCAGAATTTTGAGCTGCTTGTGCTTATTTGTAGTCTGTGCTGTTCTGTGCTTGGTGCCTGGTGAGCTGAAGAAAGACAGAGAGCGAGAGAGAGAGACAGAGAGAGGGACAGATAAAGGCAGAGAAACAAAGAGATTGACTGATTGATTGATCTTTATTTAAAAAGGGTTAAGAATTGAGAGAGAGAGAGAGAGAGAGAGAGAGAGAGAGAGAGAGAGAGAGTGACAGACAGTGAGACAGAGACAGAAAGAGAAGAGGATGACGACTGGATGTCTACTTGGAGTTCATAACGTAAAAATCTACCAGTGAAACCTTCAGGAATCACAAAAGTTGTGCTGTTCAGACAACACAAGACTACAAATTACTGAAGACTCTCCTCATGAATGCACTATAATTCATTATTTTAAAATCTCATTAATAAAGTAAAAAAAAAAGTACACAATGAAAACATTCACTTACATCTAACGTGAGAATAGCAAGGGGCGGGCTTGTTCCGCTTATTGGAGGTACTGACGTGAGTCCCCTCCCTTCACACTCAATTTCTCTCCCATCACAGCTACACGCCTGCAGGTATTTTAATCGAAGTGTTGTAGCTTATAGTCACATCTCTCTCTCTCTCTCTCTCTCTCTGTCTATTTATCCTTCTGTCTGTTGTTTTGTCTTGTCTTATCTTTTATCTGCCAGGAGCTACGAATTGGTGTTCTTTGCAACAGATGCCATGAAGATGTAGATGGCATAACATTGTGTCAGTGTGGGAGCTGGTTAAGACGATTATATTTTCAGACCATGGAGGGGGTTTGCCGTACTTCCTGGGCAGACTCGACCTGCAGGGGGCTACTGTAGGATTTGCTTGTAGAGAAGGAAATAATTTGTAGCTCTCTTTGCAGATTTAACACCCCTGTATTTTTTAATAACTTTGGTTGAATATAAGAGGATCAAGAGATCATATATTCAATATAAGATTAATAATAGAGAAATGCAGAGTTTAATGTGAATCTATATTTATCCTTTATAGACTACTCAAAGGCATTTGACTGTGTACAACACCAGAAACTTCGGGAAATAATGGAAAAAAATGGGATTTCCAACACATTTGATACAATTAACATCACTGCTGTATCTAGACCAACAAACAGCAGTAAGAATAAACGGTGAAACAACATAAAACAAGGGGTCCGTCAGAGGTGCATATTGTCGCCTTACTTATTTAACTTGTATACTGAAAATATAATGAGGAAGGTTAGAGAAGATGTAGACAAAGAATATTACGATGCCATTAAAAATTGGAGGTTATGAAATACCAGTGATTAGATATGCTGATGACACAGTATTACAACACAAAAAGAAATGGAAAAACTAATTATGTCAGTCCATAAGACTAGTGAAGAGCAAAACCTCTATCTTAATGCAAAGAAAACTAAATTAATGACAACTGACAAAACAAACAAGGCAGCTGATATATGTATCAATGAGTAAAAACTGGAAGAAGTGGAGAATTTTTAATATCTTGGATCACTGCTAACTAATAATGGAGATACAATGAGTGAAATTAAAAGGAGGACATCTGTCACTCTTCAGAAAGTAAAACAACTAAAGAATCTGTGGAGAGGAACAGACAGAACTACAAAAATAAGATTTTTAAGGGCATGCATCTTTCCCATCGCAACATATGTCTGTGAGACCTGGACACTTAACAAAACAGCTGAGAAACACATAAATGCCTTTGAATGTAAATGCTACAGAAGAGTTCTTCTAATACCATGGACACAAAAAAGAACAAATATATCCATATTACAAGAATTTAATATTGAGAAGGTTGAAGAGGATTAAAGAGAGAAATATTTTGAACACATTAAACGTCATAATAATCTAGTGAAAACTGTCTTGGAAGGGTGCATAATGGGAAAAAGAAAGAGAGGAAGACCAAAGTGAAGATGGCTGCAAGACCTCATTGATGATCTGCAAATGGCTGCATCAGCACCAGGGCATCTTGCTCACAACGAGAGGCCTACAGGAGTGCTGTTAGGCAGGCAAAGTTCCGCAAGGGACATGCAAATGAATGAATGAATGAATGGTTGAATATACTGGTACAAAAACATCACAACACATGAGACCTGAAATGGGCATCCATTGACAACAGCTACAATCCATAGACAAGACCACAGCACAAAGTGCTGTATCTTTTCCACCAAATTCATCTGGAGCTTAAAAGAATCTGCAAATATACCAACTTTTATTCTCTTTAAAGTGATTTGAAAATGAATAAATGAATGTCTACAAAATGTTGCATAAAGTTTGTATAGTAACATGGATTTTCTGCATCTCACAAACTGGCATCTAACGCAGACACATTTTGGCGAAATGTAATAATCCTTTGCTGCATGAAGTTATGTGTGCTGTTTATATTTTTTATAACAATCAGCTTATGTTACAGACTCGCTGTAATAATTCCATTAACGTATTTTAACTTGTGTAATTATATCAGTGTGTTGTATGTGTGGAAAGATAATAATAATTACATCAGATGTATTTAGTATTTTTTATATTTTGTTGACATTTGTATGTCATGTTGTTTCGTGCCCATATTAAAAACAAACAAAAAAAAAACAACAGAGTTTGCCTTTGCCTTACCTCTTGCATTTGACACACAAACAACACAGTATGCAGGGAAGTTGGGCAATTACAGCATTAACAGTAACAATATGACCTTAGAATATTATAATGAAGAGCCTATCTTTGCGTGTTTACTAGTACTGTGTCTCAGAGAAGACAGCAGATGTTGCAAAACTCTGTGTTCACAGATTTAGAAAGGAAAAAAAGTGACCTTTCATACTGGATTAGAGTGTTTCTCAATCTTTTTTTTTTTAAAACTTGATGACACCACAATTCATTTCTGACACTACCATCATCGGTGTGGAGGTCATGTGGTCAGTCAGGGATGACTGTTGACTTGACAATGGTGATGGAAGGGAGCAAAAGATTCTGTACCTGGGCTGAATGACATACTGATCAATGACCCATACCTGACTGCTTACATCAGGGTCAGTGAACCGAGGCTGACCAATACAGTTTTTCTGTCTCCACTTGGTACACCTGGGCCAGTGAATAAGAATCAAAATGGGAAATGAAACCTGGTCATAAAAAATATGCCATGCTGAAGTCAGATGTGTGTGACGAAAGGCACAGATATCACATTCTAACTGTAAACTGTGGCACAATACAAACAGCGTCCATTTCAGGTCGGAAGAGAAGATGAAGATGAAGAAGAAGAAGAAGCAACAGATAAGTATTTTACAAAAGAAAAAAAACTACTAAAAAAAAAAACGATGCTATGTTCTTTATCACACCCTTTACGCAGCTGCAAACAATGTAAGAAGAATGTAAGTTGCAGAACAAAATCACAACATGTATGTCTGGCTACAGTCTCCCTCTTCATTCCTTTGTTCTTCCTATCCTCTGATCTTGAATATCTTTAGCATTAGCAACTATTTCCACGTGTAGCCAGTGATGGACTAACCATTATTTAGTAGAAACAAAAAAATGCTCAAGACATCTTAAACATTTATATCTCACTGTCAAAACTCACTTCTTCGTGACTTCAACCCTGGCTATTACAGAAATATTAATAGATATGAATAATTTAAATAAAAAAGAAATAATAGTTATTTTTTGAGAATTACTTAAGGCTTTATTTTCACCTTTTAAAAAAAGCTAAATAAAAATGTAAATTTGAGACAGAATGTTAAATATGTAAAAGCCAAATTGAAAGACTAAAATAACTGTAATTCTAGGCAGAACATTCATAAAATTTACATAACACATGCTGGGTCCACCCAATATGTAGGAAAAACAACCATTTTTTTTTCATTTCTTCATATGCAATCACATACAAAATTTTTTTAAATCTTGGCTCAACTATGGATCTCAAGTTTCAGTGAAATATATGACAAGTTTGGGTTCCAAATTTCAGTTAAATGTATGAAAAGTTTGGGTCTCAAGTTTCAGTTAAAGATATGAAAAGTTTGGGTCTCAAGTTTCAGTTAAAGATATGAAAAGTCTGGGTCTCAAGTTTCAGTTAAAGATATGAAAAGTTTGGGTCTCAAGTTTCAGAAAAAAAAAAATCACAGCAAAGTTCATGCAGCACAGTATATGGGGGAAAGGGAGGAGGGGTGTGAAATATTTGGGTTTGGCATATTTTTTGCAAGAAGCTCTGCTATCAAAATTACTTTGAAGAAATTTATGAAGAAAAATTTCTGAAGTTATCACAATTGAGATTTTGGCACATTATAAGCATTCAACTTTTTTTGTTTTTAACAGTTAAAAAGAGTGATAGCATGTATAAAACTATAAACATACACAAGTGTTAATATATTCTTATACCAGGCACCAAAGATAATATAATTAAACCAATTTTTAACAAAAAATTATGAAGATATAATTCTAGACATATATCTTATATATCTTATCTTATATCTTATATCCTTCCTGTGCCATTAAACGTCACATAGGGTTCGCAAAGTAGTTCGCCAACTTTTCCTGTCTTCGGCGAGTCTTTCAACCTCATCAAAGGATTTTATGCCTGTTAATTTGGCATCTCTTAACAATGCCCTCTTCAGAGTTTCATGCGGTCTGCCTCTTTTTTTTGGCCTGTTGTGTTCCACTTGATAGCTTGTTTTGGGATTCTCTGATCATTTCTTCTCATCAAGTGACCAACATATGTCAATCTCCTTTTCCTGATCACCCATGAGACTGGTTGTTGTTCAGTCATCTGTCTTATCTCTGCATTGTTCTTGAATTCATTCCACTTGATGACAAGTATTTTCCTTAGGCATTTGTTTTCAAAAAAGTCTAATTTCTTTTCTGTTTCTTTAGTTGTTTTCCAGCTTTCGCATGCATAAATGAGGGTGGATATTACATTTGAATTGAATAGTCTTAACTTGGTTTTTGTGCTTATAACTTTTGAATTCCATATGTTCTCAAGATTCTTGAAGATTGATGCTGCTTTTGCAATTCTGATCCTAACTTCCTTTCTAGTGTCACCATCCTGGTCTATGTAGCTGCCAAGGTATGCAAATTGATTGACTTCTTCAATATCTGTCCCTTCTATGTGTATTTTTCCATTTTGATTGAGAGGAATTTTCATTATTTTTATTTTATCCTTGTTAATTTCAAGTCCTATTTTGCTAGCCAGTGAAGACAGGCTATCTGTTCTTTCTTGCATGAAATTCACATTATTACTGATAAGAGTTATGTCATCAGCAAAATCAAGATCTTCTAGCTGGGTCCCATGTACCCAGTCAATACCTGTGTTACCTGTGCAGCATTTTTTCATTATGAAGTCTATTGCAATCCCAAAAAGTAAAGGAGACAGTATACATCCTTGTTTCACGCCTGTTTCAATCTGGAACCATTCACTCATCTCTTCTTCTGTCTTGACTGCAAAAACATATCCATTGTATAAGTCCTTAATGATGTTGACAATTTTAGATGGTATTCCATATAGACATAAAATTCTCGATAATGAATCTCTGTGTATGCTATCAAATGCCTTTTTAAAATCTATGAAGTTCAGTATTAATGGTTTCTGCTTTTCAATATGTTCTTCAAGTATTATTCTGAGAGTAAAGAGACATATATATATATCAGTCGTCATATGATATCAATTGGCTGAACCAATGTTCAACTTTCTAGTGAGTTATTGACCAATATTTAAGAAAGTTGCCAGCTCATGTGGTTGATTAGAACAATTTTGAGAAATAATTTAGATCATTTTAGGAATACTTTAGAGAGGAAGCCCATGAAAAAATACAAAACACAGCCCACAGCTGACCTTCCCATACAGGCTGAATATTTACAAAAGCTATTATCTATGACATAAATAATCAGACATATGAAAAAAGGAATAAACTACAACATATCAAGCTGTCTGATGCTATCTGAAAAAAAATGATGTAATAAACATGTATTAGCAAAACTACATTGTGTGGAAGGTCAATCAGTCTGAATAACTAAAATTATAGTAATTTATTCCAAAAATTGTTTATCCTTCAAATAAAATTCTATGAAATATATCAGGGAACATCAGCTGCCTTTAAATTGGTGTAAACTCACAGAATTACTACATGCAGTGGGATGTGGATGACTGTAATGAATTGTGCAACTGATGAGGCCAACCAAAATTCACCAAAACTGAATCCTGCATCCACTCTGGGCTCCTGGCCACGTCTATTATATTATTACAACCTGGCCAGCAAGGTCTGCATCAACACAATCCTCACAATGCTGAAGCTTTGCGAGAAGTCCTGGAAGTTGTGAAAGCCATCACAACCCATTCCGTCAACCTAGACGAGGTCTGCACTGCATCATCACCTTCAAACTTACTCATACGTTATAAGCACCCAAGCTTCTCAACGGAATGGTTTTAAAGAAAAATAAAAAGAAATCATTAAAAATGTAACTATGGTTAACTATTAACCATAAACCATGGAACAATAATTGCAACTACAGCCATGAAGACATTTATTTGAAACATACATATTTTTTCTCTTCAAAATCTCACTTATCTATTACCAGATGTAGCATTTAAATAGTCTAAGCAATGCTCAGTTAGCATGTTTTTTAAACTGCCAATACTACAAACACATCTCCTAACATCACTCCATGTGACAGAGAACATATTTAAAACTAGTAGGAATAAACTAAAGTTAAGTTATGTAATACTTTACATGGAAAAAAAATCATTTGATAGAAAATATTTTAAATATTTATTTTAAATAAAAGAGCATCTGAGTTTTAAAATATATTTCAACACTATAAAATGTGTCAGGTAAATCACAGAATTAATTCACTGATTTGTAACTATTTGGACATTGTTATCTGATGGTGTATTCACAAACATTTAAATGATAAATTAAAATGTTCATAAAATCAAGAGTGTCCCTGATCAAGACCATGGCTACATATAGAAATGTGTGTCAGAATAGGTTATTATCTCTTTGAAACCTGTGCTAATGTGGCATCTGCGTGCCGTAAGAGTGTGAAGTGTTAGTGTCTTCACATTTCTAGCCATTACAGTGTTTGAGGCAGGTATGCCAGCACCTGTCCCTGCTGCCTTTGTTTGCCTAGGAATATCCCAGGTATCTGTTTTTGAGGCTGACCTGGTCCTACTGCTGGTCAGTCTGAAAAAAAATTCCACCCAAGTGCAAAATCAAGCTAGGGACCTTTTGACTGACAGGTATCTGCACTAACCATGGTGGCACAGTTATCTAGACAAAAGATGTAAAAACTGACATTTTTCTCTATGTCAAACTATGAAAGCTGACAATCTGCATAAATTACTTTTTCATGTATTTCTTTTGATTTCTGACTGCTGACAAATGAAAATAAAGTCTCTGAATTGTACAGCAGTTCACTTTTCTAGTGAGTTTCTTTTCCCTGAAAAGTTTTCTTCCCTAAAAGTAAGGCACATGTTTGAAAAATAAAAGAGATTATGGATTCATAGGAAATACAGATCTTGAAATATAGATTATTGCTCTTACTAGAAAGTGGTTAGTTTTATATGATTATTAATCATCCTAGCATTTCACATCAAGTTCACAAATGCTCCAGTCTAACCTGACCATTTTTTTCTAAGTTCAGAAATAGCTGAGAAGAGAATGTGTGAGGGCATGGTTGGGGAATATTAAATCTAAATTTTAAACCCAAAATTTTAATCAGTAGGCCAGGTTTAAAACTTTACTTACAAATGTGCCAATCAGGCCTACTTGTTGTACTTCCCTACACAGTGAATTTTATTCATAACAACATTTCCTTTAAGATAATAAAAAACACTAATCTGGATATTTCAGAGCATGCAGAAATCAAAGATGAGAATATACGGGACAACTGTTTTAAAACAAGGAACGTTTAAGCATCCCAGCAGAAGTAATATGATTCCTAGGACAAACCTTTAAAATGCGGGACTATCGACCATAATCTAAGAAAGCTGGTCACTTTATCCAACTTCCTTATTAAAACACTGTTTCTCCAGTGTACGGCAACTAATGACATATGTTCCATTTTATTTACCCACCAAGCTGAAACCAACTTCACAGATTAATGCCAATGAATGTGATATAAAAAAATGTGCTGTGAAAGTCAAACCTGTGTATGAACCATGAATGTTATTTCAAACAACAAATAAAAATAGAAAGAAATTCTTGAGAAAGGATTTCAATGATGTTTGAAGAGATCAAATAAAAACTAAAATGAAAAACTCTTATGAACAAAACACTGGAAGACAGGCAACACGGATGCATTCTTCAAGTTCTTCAAGGCAAGTCTCAAGTCTCAGTCAAAACACAATGACTCTTGGTTGCATTTACTACATTAGAAATTTACTACAGCATGTACAAATGGATGTAAGTTGTGAAAGTAAAATAAAGTAAATAAATGTACATTTCATTCTTCACTTCATCAAGTATCTCAGCAGTATTTACTCACTTGTATGTTAAACTGTAATAAAAGTTGTCCCCTGGGAACAGCTGTGTTAAGATCACACTTATCTTAACATAGACTTTGTGAAACAGGGAACATCAGATCTGATTGCTTAAAAAACTGTGACCTGCTCTTGTGACTCAGAAACCTGTAGCAATCAACACTATTTGTTATTGCCATTGTTATAAAATATAATGTCATCCTCTTACAAGGCAGAATTTTTAGGGAAAAGAATAAAAGAAAGGGAACACAGAGCTGAGAAATCTGCTAGTAGCCTCTTGTCTATTACAGGAATGTCAGACGACTCAGACAAAATGCTATGTATGCTAAGAAAACCCACTTGCGTGTGGGAAAAATGACAAGAACAAAACAACCCTCCTAGGATAGAAGGCCTCCAGCTTTTCACATTGCACACTCATCAACAGATGGAGCTGAGAACTTGGCCTGGGGCCACGCTGGGCTGGTCATGACGGTGGATGGACAAGGACATAGAGATCACCTGCAGGGATGAGGAAAATCTGACGGAAACTGACGAGATCATGACAAGGCTGTTGGTCTCTACAACAATAGGTATCAGAATGAGGCAAACAATGCAGCCACCAGACTATAGGTGGTGGGGAATGGACATTGTTGAAGCACCCATCGGATCCCTCATCCAAAAGTCAAAATGTCTCTGTCTCAAAAGCCATCCTGGGTATGAAGGAAAGACTTAAGATAAAAACCCCAGTAAGAAAATATCAGAAACAGAAAGAAAACCATATGAGCCCAGATGTCGCCTCATAAAAGGTCAGCGTCAAGTGGTTTGCCCTCCTCCAGCTATCCTGAGTGAACAGGGGAGGGGGGGCTCACTAAACATTCCTCATATCATCATGTCTGGAGTTAGGCCAAAATGTCTCAGAATTAACCAGACAGCTGAAGAAAGTCAACATCCATACTGCGATTATACAAGAAACCCCTCCATGTGGAAAAGATCACTCAGTACCTGGATACACCATGTACAAATGTGAATGTGGTAAATGCAGGGGTATTGCCACACTCTTGAGCAATGACATCCAAGGAGAAGTTAAAAACAGAAAATACAATGAGAATTATATCCTGGAGATCAAAGTATGGCATGATGGACTGCAGTACACTCTGTATAATGTTTATTGTTGCCCAAATTCTAAAAGCCAAATCAACATACACAGAACAGACATGCAGAAAACTATTATTACAGGAGATTTTAATGCACATCTACCATCACTAGAATACAAAGACTGAAACCCTATGGGAAACAACATTGAAGAGCTATGCAACACCAACAGCATGATAATATTGCAAGACTCCTCCTCCCCTCCAACACTCCTCCACAGAGCAACTGGATATACATATAGACCTGACCTCACCACTGTCTCTGCAGACATCCACAACAATTGTACTCTGAAAGTGCCTGATGACATAGAAAGCGACCACCGCCCCATCCTTCTACAAATCTCTCACACACGAAACCAAAGACCACAAAAACTCTCTTGCCAGAATTATAGAAAAGCACACTGGGAAAAATTCAGAACACAAACAGATGAAAACCTATGAAAAATAAATGACAACACAAACACTAACACACTCTACATCAACATAATACAAGCCATACTTGGAGTAGCCTACAAAACAATTCCTCAAGGATGAAGAAAGAAATATAGCCCCTTCAGGACAAAATCCCTGGAAGACTTAGTCAAAAAATAAAAGAAGAGCAGCCAGGAAGAACACAGAGAAAAACCATACTCCAGAAAACAGAATAAAGTACAATAAACTAACAGCTAAGGTAAGACTCGAAACTAACAAAGCAAAGAAAGAGAAGTGGTTACGCACATGTAGCAATCTCAACCTCAGAACTGAAAGGAAGAAGGCTTGGAAACTCTTAGATAACATGTCAGGAAAAAACAAATTACTTAACCCTATGCCAATGTGAATATCTGGTCGGGTTCTCTCAAGTAAAATTCTTCACTGCCACCAACAAATCCTCCAACAGGAAAGTACTTGACAAGGTGTTGGGAAAAGTTCTGAGAAGTAAAGAGAAATCTAGCTTGGCAAACATTTCACTTTTTGAGGAAAACTTTACATTCATGAACTCTAGAGTTCTATGGGTAAGCTACAACTAAGAAAAGCACCAGGACCAGACAAAATATCAGAAGAAATGATCCTTCATCTGGGCCCTGTAGGAAAGTCCACACTGCTCAATTTCATTAAAAGACCTGCCAAAGTGGAGTACTACCAAAATCTTGGAAGTCAGACATAGTTAGACCTATCCTGAAAAAAGGAAAGCCAGAACATGACCTTAAAAGCATTAGACCAATCTCTCTGACTTCCAACATTGGTAAGCTAGCAGAACAAATGCTTAACAATAGGCTGTACTGGTGGTTGGAATTCTCAGGGTCTCTCAGTAACTTCCAGGCGGGCTTCCACAAAGGGTTAAGAACCGAAGACCAGCTATTTCTTCACACTCAAAATGTGAGAGAGTTTTTTTTACAAAAAAGAAACTCTGTAGCTGTCTTTGTAGACTTCCAGCACCATATGACAGGGTCTGGTGAAAAGACATACTGTTAAAAGATGCAAAACACGGGCATACATGGAAAAATGTATCAATAGGTTAAAAACAACCTGAGTAACAGGACCATACAAACTCAGGTCAATAACAGACTGTCAAACAAATGCACCCTGGAGGAAGGTCTGCCACAAGGTTCTGCTCTTAGCTGAACCTTGTTCCTAATCTTTATAAACGACCTCTCCGACCTACTGAACACCCTCAAGCCATGTTTGCCAATGACCTTGTCATATGGACTGGTGGAACAGACCTGCAGCTAGCTGCTGAGAGACTTAGTAGAGCCCTCCTCACTATATCAGCCTACTGCAATTTCTGGAAGCTGAAGATCAATGTTAGTAAAACTACATATAGTCTTCACTCTTAGCAACAAACTAGCAAAGACTGAACTGAAAATAACTCTTGAAGGCGCTCAAATCATGAGAGAAAAAATCCAACATACCTTGGTGTGAAACTAGACAGAAAATTGAACTTTAAAGAGTTCATGGATGGACTAGCAGAAAAAACATCCAAAAGACTAAACTTACTCAAGTGGCTTGTAAATATATCCCAGGATGCTGACAAAGCAACACTCTGACAACTGTACACAGGATATGTTAGATCTATAATAGATTACATCTTCCCTCTATAGGTCATAGGATCAAAGAGGTCTTGTATACAAGTAGACAGAATCCAGAACCAAGCCGTTCATTTCATTTGTGGTACAATTATATCAACACTCACAGCTGCATGTGAAAATGATACAAACATAGAGCCATTAGATATAAGACGAGAAAAATCAACTATTGAGGCAGATATAAATGTGTGTTTCCAGACCATCCTAACAGAATAGTAGTTGATAAATTGAAGCATAATAATAGACTAAAACTGAAAACTCCCGTGCACATAGCAGAACAGTTAAATACAAGACACAAACTCCCTGAAGACAGAGAAGAACTTACAAAAGTACCAGACATCCCACCAAACACAAACTACACACTTTCTCAAACTAACACCAGTCTCTAGAACAAATTAGTGAACAAATCATCAGATCCCAACACCCTAAAGACCATAGAATCCTACCCCAAGGACTGGATCCATGTATACACTGTTGTCAGCATTCAAGGAAACAGACACTGGGGTACTCATAATGTCTCCAGACAAGACAACAAGCCACATTTCTGCTCTTTGTGGATCTCGCTGTTCCAATTATGATGCAGAAATGCAGGCACTATTAGCAGCTCTGGCAGCCACCACCACCAAATACAAAAACAGTGCCTCTCACCCAAAAAAACCTTGTTATTTTCTCAGACTCCCTCAGCTCTCCAGCTGAAAACTGGATACCATCAGCTGATCACATTACAACTGACATACTCAGTGCAATAAACCAACTCGCCTCCTATGACATCAAGACCACCCTATTGTGGATACCAGGGCACACAGATATCAGAGGAAAGGGATGTGCTGACAAACTGGCAAAGAGTGGAGCCACCATGTCACAGCCCCACATCCCCACCATCATGAGAGCAGCTAAACACATTACACACAACAACTGCAAGTAGCAGTGGATGGACAGCTGGGCCAGTAATCCAACTGGAAGATCCCTATATACACACCTGCCAAACTTATGTTGTAGAGACCAATGCACAATTTTCAGGTTGAGAACAGGACACATTACCCTCAATAAGCACTTACACAGAGTGACTGATGACCACACACCATACTGCACGCACTGCAACAGACAAGAAGTCAAGCACCAGATGCTGGACTGCAGTGCATTGAAAGATCTTTGAAAGAACCTGATACCACCAAACTCCCCAATCACCACCATTCAGTATGGAGATGTGGAATAGGGCCTTGCACATTTCATTATCTGACACAAGGGAAAAAGAGTGAAAACTCGTAAACCCAGGGATTGGAAAAGTCAAAGTCAAGTAATAAAAGTTTTAGTAATGCAGTATTGATCTGTGGTGTACCATCAGCATCAGCTAGATTCATTTCTAATTTCTGAATTTCTTTGTTGTCACTTTCTTGTAGTTGCAAGTATAAAAGAACATGAATACCCTCTGTTATACCTTGTTGTCACTTTCTTGTAGTTGCAAGTATAAAAGAACATGAGTACCCCCTGTTATACTTTGTTGTCACTTTCTTGTAGTTGCAAGTATAAAAGCACATGAGTACCCCCTGTTATACTTTGTTGTCACTTTCTTGTAGTTGCAAATATAAAAGCACATGAGTACCCCCTGTTATACCTTGTTGTCACTTTCTTGTAGTTGCAAGTATAAAAGCACATGAGTACCCCATGTTATACTTTGTTGTCACTTTCTTGTAGTTGCAAGTATAAAAGCACATGAGTACCCCCTGTTATACTTTGTTGTCACTTTCTTGTAGTTGCAAGTATAAAAGAACATGAATACCCCCTGTTATACTTTGCTGTCACTTTCTTGTAGTTGCAAGTATAAAAGCACATGAGTACCCCCTGTTATACTTTGTTGTCACTTTCTTGTAGTTGCAAGTATAAAAGCACATGAGTACCCTCTGTTATACTTTGTTGTTATTTTCTTGTAGTTGCAAGTATAAAAGCACATGAGTACCCCATGTTATACTTTGAAAGTTGTTACACAAATCCAGTTACTTTTCTCACTTCACCAAATGTGTGTGATAATACAGGCATGTTACTGACATGTCAATGGCTGGTCATACAAATCTTTCAGGTTTACTGGTTCCTTTTCACTAGCTTTATATGATCTTGCTCCCTTCTTGCCATTACACTGTTTACAGTAAACAGACTATTGACATAATGACTAGACATGGATATGGCAAAACTCAACAGTTTCTATGCCAGATGGGCCCATAACATTTTCTATGGCAGATGGGCCCATAACAGTCTCTATGCCAGATGGGCCCATAACAGTCTCTATGCCAGATGGGCCCATAACATTTTCTATGCCAGATGGGCCCATAACAGTCTATATGCCAGATGAGCCTATAACAGTCTCTATGCCAGATGGGCCCATAACAGTCTCTATGCCAGATGGGCCCATAAATCCAATTCTTCATCCTTTGAAAAAGTTTTTTTTTATTCAAACTAGATAAGCCTATGTCTGACAGCATATGTCTGATGCCAATGGCATTACTGAAGCATGCGTTGTCTTACTTATATCACATGGTAGAAAGCAGATGTAATTGTCGAGTCAAATGACTAAAAATGTGAAGTTGCAAGTCGTCCAAATCACTAATTCTTCATTTTCAAGTCAAGTCCAAGTTGAATTTTTAAAGTGACTCAAGCCATACTCGAGTCCAAGTTAAATGACTTGTCTGCATCTCTGACATCGAGACTTATGATAAGCTGAACTAACCATCTTCGTAGGAGCTTAACAAATAAAAAAGAAGCTGTTAAGAAAAGATATAACTTATAAAATGAATTTACTTATTACACGGCAAGCTGTTAGTGGCTTTATTTTTTTTCATTTCAGTGATCATGACGTATTTCTCTATGGAACATCTGTTAACAGTTGAAGTCATGGTGAATAACTTGGCTGTCCATTGTTGCTGTTCAGTTTTTGGAATACAGTATAAGCAGTTCTGAATTTATATTAAAAGATGATACTGACTTAGATGGAATTTGGCTAATTACAGAAGGTGTCAGTCATAATTTTCTGGGCAAATTTTCTCATGAATGGTTCTACCAATAGATATGTGTAACATGTTCAGTGATGGCAATAATATCTATGAAGAGGGTGTTTATACATACAAAAAATACCACATGACAAAATTAACCCTTCTCTTAATAAGAAACTCACAAAAACCCTCCCTTTGTTTCAGTGTACAGTATTAAAATAAAAATGCATCACTGTGTATTTCTGTCTTGTCACATAACCCATATGAGTGCCTCCTGTATTTCTGTCTCGTCACATCACCCATATGAGTGCCTTCTGTTGTTAATTCCATTAATTGTTCTCATTTCCAACTTATCCCGCTCTTGTAGTAATTTAATCCGTCTTGCGATGCGGAGTTTCTGCCGATGCTTCAAACGGTCATCTTCAGCTACAAGAAAGAAAGAAAAAGAATAATAAATTGTACAAAATGTGACAGAAACAAAAACAAACTAAATTGTACAAAATGTGACAGAAACAAAAATACACTAAACTGGACAAAATGTGACAGAAACAAAAACAAAATAAATTGTACAAAATGTGACAGAAACAAAAATGAACTAAATTGTACAAAATGTGACAGAAACAAAAACAAACATTAAAGCTGTTCCTATTCAAATTACTCAGTAACAAATATGATTGTTTCCAACTATTCTTTTCTTAAAAAAAAAAAATCATCTGATTTTTTCTCAAACTTTTATTTTAATAAAAGATTCATTTACCATTCATTCATTCATTCATTTGAATGTCCCTTGTGGAACTTTGCCTCCCTAACAGCACTCCTGTAGGCCTCTCGGTTGTGAGCAAGATGGCCTGCTGCTGATGCATCCATTTGCAGATCATCAACGATGTCTTGCAGCCATCTTCGCCTTGGTCTTCCCCACTTTCTTTTTCCCATTATGTACCCTTCCAAGATGGCCTTCTCTAGATTATCATGACGTTTAATGTGTCTCTCTTTAATCCTCTTTACTAGCCAGTCTTCTTCAATATTAAGTTCTTGTAGTATGGATATATTTGTTCTTTTCTGTGTCCATGATATTTGAAGAACTCTTCTGTAGCATTTACATTCAAAGACATGTATGTGTTTCTCAGCTGTTTTGTTAAGTGTTCAGGTCTCACAGGCATATGTTGCGATGGGAAAGATGCATGCCCTTAAAAATCTTATTTTTGTAGTTCTGTCTGCTCCTCTCCACAGATTCTTTAGTTGTTTTACTTTCTGAAGAGTGATAGATGTCCTCCTTTTAATTTCCCTCATTGTATCTCCATTATTAATTAGCAATGGTCCAAGATATTCAAAACTCTCCACTTCTTCCAGTTTTTCCTCATTGATACATATTTCAGCTGCCTTGTTTGTTTTGTCAGTTGTCATCAATTTAGATTCTCTCTCTCTCTCTGAACCTTAAGTGCCCAGGGCACATGGGGCTTTGGCATGGGTTTTCCACAAATGCAATTTAGATTCATTTACCACTAATTTATAATTTTAAATGTTATTTCATTCAATTAAATCATCACATTCAACTTATCTATTAAAAAAAAAAGAGACTTCGGTCACAGTTTTATGCAAGAAATAAACAAATACGTAACAGAAGAGAAAGAAACTGTAACAATAAACTGTGCAAAACAGACATAAGAAATTGGAACAATAATTTTGCACAGCAAACATAAAAGGTAACGGCAGTCAGGAACTCTCTTTTTAAAAAAAAAAAAGAGTATTACCCTATCATAAGTTATTTAGGTGGCTTTTTTTTAAAAATTTTAAAATTTCATAACATGACTTGTAATATTGTTTTGTTCTGGAGGCATGATCCAACTACTGGTTGTGTGTATGTCCATTTGCTATTTCCACACTGTGCACAATCAACATGTCTCTGACTTCCTTGGCAACTGCCTCCTTCTGGCAGGAAGCATTCATTTTGCCTTTACCTCATTTGCTATCCCTACTGGCTGCCCGCTGGATGTGTGGCCCTGCATGGGTAGATTGCTGGGTATAACAGTTCATCAAGTGGTATGTGAGGTAGGCTTGGGCAGATTGCTGGGTATAACGGTTCATCAAGTGGTATGTGAGGTAGGCTTGGGTAGATTGCTGGGTATAACGGTTCATCAAGTGGTATGTGAAGTAGGCTTGGGTAGATTGCTGGGTATAACGGTTCATCAACTGGTATGTGAGGCAGGCTTGGGTAGACTGCTGGGTAAAAGGGTTCACAAACTGGTATGTGAAGTAGGCTTGGGCAGATGGCTGGGTAAAAGGGTTCACAAACTGGTATGTGAGGTAGGCTTGGGTAGACTGCTGGGTAAAAGGGTTCACCAACTGGTATGTGAGGTAGGCTTGGGTAGATTGCTGGGTAAAAGGGTTCACTAACTGGTATGTGAGGTAGGCTTTGGTAGATTGCTGGGTAAAAGGGTTCACTAACTGGTATGTGAGGTAGGCTTGGGCAGATTACTGGGTGTAACAGGGCTCACCAACTGACAGGTGATATAAGCTTCATCAAGAGAGGCTAGGGGACCTTGTGAGTCTTGAAATCACTTCACTGTCCCATTAAAAAACCCTGTTTTATTCCTTAGTCAAGAGTTCATAATGCTATTAGGTGCGTTCGGAAAATAACTGTGCACTGACCCAATGTCGATTCCGGTATCGTAGTGATGTTTTAATGACTGCAGTAGGTAGATGTGGCTAGATACCGCAGACATTAAGATATCACTACAATACCAGAATCGATACTGGGTTAGAGCACAGTTACTTATGGAACACCCTGTACTATAAATACTAAAATCAGACATTGCATCATCTCCCAATACAACATCATGGTGGAAATTTTTTTATTACAAAAAATGTTTGTAGGCATCACTAAAATTTTTTCTGTCATCAATATAATACCAAGTCTTTTCTTTATCATCTTTAATTTATTGTACTCTTCAGGTAGCCAGTGCTTGTAGTGTGGTATCAATCTGAAATAATACAGTAAATTTAGGATTACTTGACTTCACAAAGTAATAAGAGTAACATAATAAAGTCAATACAACTACAAAATATGTCATTTTATCATTTCCAATTTCTTCTGTTTCATACGTTTTTTAAACAAATTTATACAAGTTCCAATAAGTTTATCAAACAAGTCTGAAAAATATATTTCACAGTTATAATGAAAGAAAAGGTTCTGAACAAAAATTCCCTGTTATGTAAGAATCAGTTATCAAGACTACTCAAAAGAAGGAATTTTAGTGAAATGACCAGTTTTACACTTTTGCTAAAAACCAAATTCCAGTACAGTGCAGTATTCTCCAAGTGGAATACTCAAAGAAAATACCATCAAAGGTACTGCATAAAGGTCAACATAAGACAGAGGAAGATAAAATGGAAATGTTTTTCATGGGAGCAAACATGATTGTGGTGCAGTGATTCTCACTGGGAGGCACATGGCTCAATTTCAAACATAAAGGAAGGAATTTTACCAGCACACAAGAATGGGTAATGGTTAAAATCTTTCCTAGACAATGATTTAATATACAGGGTAGGGTTTGGGCACAGGGTAGGATTTGGGCACAGCCTGGGTTGAATACGGACGACTTGGACCTCGGACACTGAAAACCACTGCATTAATTTGATCATCAGGGCCAAACAACCAGAACTGGTAAAGACCCTGTCCCAACTCTTCAATGGTGCTGCTAATAACAGACAACCTGGCTAATGGGACTGTGGTCATGGTCCAAAGGTGGTCTACAGAGGTGCTTCCTTTGGTCTCTAAGCTATTTAATGTAATCTATTCCAGGTTTAAAATGATGATGATGATGATTGTGTTCCAACTACACAGCAGTGCTGGTTGCCAATAACATCTTTCTGGCAGTTTCCAGGCAATAGAACATTTTTCTTTATATCTTTGAACTCCATCACGAAAGTAGACTGCAAAAAGAATTTTCCCCAAGTAACACAGAAGCATTTTCATGCCTACAACAGAAAAGTTGTACAATTATATTTATGAATTCTGCTCTATTATGAACAAAATATACTGTTCAAAAAAAGAAATGCAACACTACTGTAGCCGTAATGGACACCAAATTTCAAACTTGTATCAACATTTTATTTTATGGAATTAATGTTTCAATCTTGGCATGAAGAAACTTTAAGACCTTAACAATGAAATGATATTCATTAAATCTGGTTTGGACTTTTACTCTTTGCGACTGAGGCCTCCATTCCAGTAAGGTGTATTGCCTCCTCTGACCTGCATCAGATAACGACAACTCCTTGACATGGAACCAATTAGCCATTGGATCTGTTGTTGTGGGATGGCTGGCCACTCTTCCCACACTGCAAGAGACAACTGTCAGAGATTGGTTGGGGCCACGTCTTGCTGGTGGGCTTGTCTGTTGAGTTCATCCCATAAGTGTTCTATTGGGTTCATGTCTGAGGACATGGATGGCCACGGAATGGTCTGGACATTGTTGTCAGCAAGGAACTGGGTGGTGAGTTGTGGCACATGAGGTCGAGTGTTATCCTGCTGAAAAATCGACCCTGGTGCAGCCAGAAGTGGAGGGACATGAGGACAAAGAATTTCAGTGACATTCAGGCATCCTTCAATTTGCACAAGGTCTCTTCTTCCCATGAAGATCCCCCGCACCAGTACACCCTCCACCACCATGTGGAGGAGCCTCATCCACACAGTTCTGGGCATAATGCTCATGGACTCTGCGGTAAACTCTTCTCCGTCTATCATGTCACTGAAGCAGAAAGAATGATTCATCACTAAACCAAACCCTTCTTCAATCATTCGCAACAGTCCATTGACAATGCTGGTTTGCCCACTGCAGCCGGTTCTGGTGATGCTGGTCCATAAGAACAGGACCTCTGTAGGGTCTTCTAGCCCAAAGACCAGCATTGTACAGCTGGTTCCTGACCGTTTGATTTGAAATTCGATGAGCTGCTGTCATTGACTGGACTGTTGAGGATGCAGATGCAAATTTATTCCTGAGGTGACGCAGCCGTATGAAGCTGTCTTCGGCAGGAGTTGTGACTATGGGTTTTCCACTGCGCGGCCGGTCTGCATCTGAGTCAGTTTCTTGAAATCATCTCCAAAGGCAACTAATGGTGCTTCTAACCACATTAAGTTGTCTGGCCACTACACTTTGTGACTGTACAGTCTGTAAATGTCCAATAATGATGAGTTATCGTTCTGTAGTGAGATGAGCCATACTTGTGGATTGAATTTTCAAATGAATTGATTTGAGGAGCATCAATCTTTTATAAGCATTCAATAACATGGTCAGCGAGTTTTGAGTTCAGTAAGTTTTACAGCATTCTCGTGAACTTGTCATGAGTTAATGTCAAAATTGCTGTTTTGACTAGTGTCACTTTTCTGTGCTCACGAATCATCTGCTGAGTACAATTCAGGTCAGAACGTGAAGTTGATGTCCAAGTGAACGTTTTGGGCAATTTAACCCTTGTCTGATCAGCAAACTTCAGTTTAAATCGCAACATCATATTTGTTGCATTTCTTTTTTTTTAACCGTATAAAATGATTTACAATCATAAAGTAATAAATAAGTATGATAAGTTGAAAATGAATAGGATTTTCTATACTACGGTATTTCCATATTTCAAATGATATTCACTACTGCAGAATGATTAACCACTTTTGCACCAGTAAATAAGACATAACAGATATCTTGAAAACCAAGATACCAGAAAATTTATTCCAGGAAATAAAAACAGAAAAAAAAAGTGCAATATAATCTTATTAGCCTGTTTTTCTAGCCTAGTTTATTTAGTCTCAATCCAGTCACCTTGACCTGTCAGCACACTAGAGGGTGATATGGTCAGTATCACGCCTGGCCGCCTTTCCTTCCCCAACTCCAGAAGAAGTCGGGTACCCATGGCTTTCATTCATTCATTTTGTGCCATGCTGGACAGCACTGTCAGTCATGCTTCTCTGTTTTGTGCAATTCTTGGTATTTCCATTCAAATCAAATATTTTTCTTTTTCTATGTCACTTTGTCAGTTCACTGAAATATTTTTCTTTTTCTGTGTCACTTTGTCAGTTCACTGAAATATTTTTCTTTTTCTATGTCATTTGGTCAGTTCCCTGAAGCATTTTTCTTTCTCTATGTCACTTGGCCAGTTCACTGAAATATTTTTCTTTTTCTATGTCACTTGGTTAGTTCACTGAAATATTTCTCTCTTGGCCTCCCTTTTCTTCTTCTTCCTTCCTTGAATTTTGAAGTCACTACCAAGTTCTCTAACTTCTGCCCTCTCATGACATGTCCATGAAAAGTCTTTTTCTTATGGTTTTAACTAAAACTTAACAAGTTTAAAAAAAAAGATATAATAGTGGAAACTGAATCAAATACTAGATTTACTGCTACAGGTTATAAACAGTTTCACAGATTTATGTTAACTCTTTCCGTGCCTCAGGAAGAAACGCAGACGTTCAGATGGTACCGGAGTAAAAGTACAGGTCTTGATTTTGGGGGGGGTATAGTTGTAAAATTGAATGAAAACAGTATTTCCATGTACTTTCGTGTACTTATTATATTTCAAAATATAACTCAATTTATTGTGATTCTATGTTGCAGTATTGCTAAAATAATGTCTGAAATAACCTTCTAACTACTTCTCCAGTCATCTAATATGTCTAGATCTACTTGGGATACATTCAAGAACAGTGGTCTGGTCACAGGCCATGTCCATACCACTATCTACATCATCAAAAATTGAAATTTCTTGATGTTTCTCTTTGTTTTTCTCGTTCGACATCGCTCATAACTAAGCACTCTTTCACCATTTTGAAAAGTGTCACCAAACACACGCATGAAATGTGTACAATCTAAACATTACACCGGTTTTTTTAATGAAACAATCTAAGCGTCAAATCTTTGATGACTGGCATCCACGAAAGCGTCAGATATCTGTCGACCGGCACGGAAAGAGTTAAAACGCTGCTGACACATGAAGACTACTTATGCACACACCCACTGCTAGGATCACTGGGTAGATAACCATTTCTATGGCTGAAATGTGACTTTCCATTGGATGTAAATATTGCCCTATCAGAAAGAAGATAAATAGAATATATAGTTTTAAAATATTTGAAAAGTAATTATTATAGAAACTGAAATGAGTGTGCCATTTGTATGAGCGAACTATTGCTTATCAACTCCCTTTCCTACCCTTTCTCAGTAATCACAATAAAATGACATTGCAATACTGACAATGGAATTCAAGATCAATGTGTTCCCTATGTAAAGTGAGTTTGCTGAAATGATTAAGTTTATTCTGAAAAGTAAGGACAATCTATGTAACTCCTTGGGAGCAAAGATGACAGTGATGGAATGTTTATCGGTGCTTGCAAACCAGAGCTGTCCAAGACCTTGTCCTACCTCATCCTATCTCTCAACTGATGCTCTCCTGATGGTGCCGCATGTTCAGAAGCTTGCTTTTTTAGGTTCATGTTCACTGAAGGTACTCAAATAAGCTACCTTAACTCATTCTCAGTCCTATGTGATGTCCAAAGAACCTTCAAATCACCCGATTATCAGAAAATCCAGCTCACAGTTCCAGAGCTTCTTCTTTGGCATTCATAATAAGCTGCTGGCTGATCTGTGAGCTCCACAGATAAAATAACAACAGCAAAATCCTCATCCAAATAATGTTTTTATTATAAGATCTTTTCCACTGCTTCAGCTGTCAAGGGGTTCAATTCAAAATTACCTACAGATCCTGCAAGAGTTTGCCATGAAGCAAAGGGAAATAATTATTAAAATTAGAACATTATTAGAATATAGAAAATAAAATTAGACAAAATTAATTTGCTTTCTTTTCCCTCCTCCCAGAATCTGATGATGACACACAAAAATAGTACAAAATTAAAAGCAAAAACAATGAATAAAATATCTTATTTTTATACCTTTACATCTGATCTCTGACACCTCCCCCTGGGAAGAACTGTGTTAAGAGCACACTTATCTTAACTTAGTCTTTGTGAGATAGGGAACATAGATCTGTTTGCTTAAAAACTCTGACCTACTTCTGTAGCTCAGAAACCTGTAGCAATCAACACAAATTGTAACTGTTATTTTTGTAAAATGTAATGTCAGGTTGGTGGATAGATGGGGATATGGAGATTGCCGGCGGGGATGAGGAAAATCTGGAATGAAACCAATGAATCCAGGACGTGACAAGCCTATGGGTCTTTACAACAATGGCTATCAGAATGATGTAAACAAAACAGCCAGCAGACCATAGGTGGCAGGGAATGGATATCATTGAGGCACTCATCAGATTCCTCATCCCAAAGTCAGAGTGTCTCTGTGGAACTGTCTCAAAGCCACC
Source organism: Achatina immaculata (assembly GCA_009760885.1). Lineage (NCBI taxonomy): Eukaryota > Metazoa > Mollusca > Gastropoda > Stylommatophora > Achatinidae > Lissachatina > Lissachatina immaculata. The sequence continues at coordinate 55,172,853 of CM019692.1, forward strand.
TGGATCTGACGTAGAGAAGGGGCTTAAATATAGCCACTAGAGGCTGGAAAACAAAAGTTTTGGCCAAGCTGGCCTACACCACTGTCTTCATGGCAGTCCAAACAAGACCACAGTCTGCCCTAGCAAGGAAAGGTGCTGAAGTCAGAGGTACCCAGCCAAAAGGCACATCGCAAAAATCAGGGTACCATGCATTATCACTAATGAAATGTTTCTATCTGCAGTTTTCAAACATGGTGCTCGCCCTGTGAAGACTAACCAGGCAGGTGCAGTGCCGGGCCCCCTGCCTCGAAAGGGTCCACCCAATGCTGCTGGAGGTCCTCTCAGTTCGTCTTGTGGAGTCAGGAGACATGAGAGTAGAGCTACTGGCCAAAAAATACAACAGAAGAAAACAGCCAAAAAGCAAGAACTTAAAATAATGCAGTGGAATGCGGAGAGTGTCAGTAGTGTTGCTATAGCACAAAGGTGGAGAACATACTCTCTGGAGAGCAGATAAGTATATGCCGCATACAGGAGACACACCTAACCAAAGATGCTGCATTTAAAATCAGAGGCTACCAGTGTTTCAGACCAGACCAACAGGACAGAAGAAAAGGAGGAGTATTCATACTTGTTAAGAATAACATCAGCGCATGTCAGATGAGAATGTACATGGAAGGAGCCGAATACCAGATGATCCATCTAAAAACCAGTAATACAGGCTTCCATCCCCTTAACTATTACTGTCCTAATGACCGCCCACTTGCTCTAGAAACAATCCCACACAAAGAGAGACTGATGGTTTGTGGTGATTTTAACAGTCATTCCCAGAACTGGGGCTATGACCACATAAACAAGAGAGGAGAGGAAGTTGAGAGCTGGCAGGATGATAATGGACTTCTCCTGATCAACCAGCCAATGGATCCCCCAGCATTTTACTCAAGGGCTTGGCATACAAACTCAACACCAGATCTGGCATTCCACTCCCCAGAATTGAAGTGGAACATTACACGTGAAGTTGGAAAACAACTTGGAGGTAGCAACCATCGACCAATCTTCCTGACAATAGAAAATGAACTCCTTAACACCAGTAGCCCTCTCCCCAGATGGAACTATAAAAAAGCAAACTGGACAATGTACAGACATCATACAGGTATTCTGGTGGGACAGCTGTCCATAGAAGGTAAGGATATTAACAGCACAGTGAAGGAATTCAATGCTTGTATCCTTCAGGTCGCCTGTGAAACCATTCTCAGAGTTGCTCGTAGGGACTATAAACCATACTGGTCTAGTGAGCTGGGAAAATTCCATGATGACGTGGAAACAGCTCGAAAGCAAGCAGAAAATAGACCATGCCAAGAACACCACAATAATTACCAACATGCTAAGGCTAAATTTCATAGAGCCAAGCCGCAAACCAGATGGGAAAATTGGAAAGAGAAAAACACAGTCCCTAAACTTTGAAAAGGATGGAAGAAAACTGTGGAAACTAATCAATCAGTTAAATGATGAGAGCACTGGAAGAAGTACAAAGATTACACTAATAGAGGATGGGAAAACTCTTACAGGTAAGCTGGTAGCAGATTATTTTGCTCGCATGTTTGCACAAGACTGCAACATTGATTATCATCCAGAGAAAGAGTGTACAGTATGCACTGACCCACAGAAAGAAGAGGAACAAGTCAGAAAAGTGGAGGTCATGGATGCACCAATCATATGCAGCGAGTTAGACCTAGCAGTCAGTAAACAGAAGCCAAGGAAATCACCAGGACCAGATGGAGTGTCCAATGAAATGATCAAGAACCTGGGAATAGCAGCAATGGGAAAGCTGTTGGATATTTTCAATATGTGCTGGAGCACAGGTAAGTTACTTCAAGTCTGGAAGGAAGCAAGCATGGCACCACTGCTAAAGCCAGGGAAAAACAGTGATACGGCCTCCAGCTACAGGCCAATCAGTCTCACTAGCTGCCTATGCAAAACGAAGGAGCGCATCATTGACCTGAGGCTAAAATGGTACCTACAAAGCAAAAACCTTGTTCCACAACAAACAGGATTTAGACAGTACTACAGTACAGAAGATCAAGTGACCTATCTCTCTCAAGAGACTGAGGATGCATTCTAAGAGAAAAAAACCTTGTACTAGCAGCATAGATAGACCTGAAGAAAGCCTTTGATAAAGATTGGAAAAAAAAAGGTCTGCTGTGGAAACTAAAAAACTGCAATGTGAATGGAAGACTGTACAACTGGATAAAGTCCTATTTACACAATATAAGAGCAAGAGTAGTAATGGATGGTCACAAAAGCCAGAAAGTACTACTGCAACATGGTGTACCACAAGGAGGAGTCTACACTATTCCTGGTATTCATTAATGACCTGGTCAAGGAACTTCCCTATGGAATCAAAGCGGCACTGTATGCAGATGATCTGGTCATGTGGTGTACAGTTGAATATGTGACAGTTGCTACACAATATGTACACAGGAAGCCTACAGGAAGCCACAAACACCACCACATGATGACTATTACATGCTAAATAGAAAGGAACAAGTCACAATTTTCCATCTCTGAACAGGACACAGCCAACTCCGGTCATATGTATACAAAGTTTAAGGTTGGTACTATTACTCTTTGTACATGTGCTCAAGTGCCCCAAACTGTGGAACATATCCTCCAAAAATGCATCAGCTATGAGACACAGAGAAGTAATTACTGGCCAGTGAAACCATCGAAGAAGAGAAGCTCTATGGTTCCATACATGAATTACAAAAAAACAGTGAAATTTATCCAAGAGACAGGACTGCAGATATAGACAGACAATGCGTACGAAGAAGAAGAAGAGAAGATCTCTGACACCTTGTGGTAGTTATTTCTTCTTACTTTTTTAAACTTATTTTCTCAGACCATTCTAATCTGATAGACAACATTCACTCATTACATTCCCACACACATACATGCACATTTTTTATTATTTTATGTAACTGTTATCTATACAGAATCTCTTCTCACTTTTCCAAAGCTCTGACACCAATATCCACTCCTAAGGCTGCCATCTTTGCCTGCATGTCTTGACACTCTTTGACCTCCAACATGTCTGCTTCATGCTTTATAACAAAAAAAAAAACAAACAAAACGTAAATAAAGGACATTTTGAGTGAAAAAAACATTTACAAACATCCAAAGATATTACATTAATGTTTTGCTTCCTCATTATCCTCCAAGTTTCAATCAGCCTAAGGTGTGTGTTCAGTTAGATTTTGAAACTACTGTCAGACTGGTTCCATGTTCTTGCAGTTAGAATTAATGTGATGAATTAGTGACGACAATAAAACAAGGGGTCCGTCAGGGGTGCATATTGTCACCTTACTTATTTAAGTTGCATACTAAAAATATAATGAGGAAGGTTAGAGAAGATGTAGACAAAGAATATTACTATGCCGTAACAATTGGAGGTTATGAAATACCAGAGATTAGATATGCTGATGACACAATATTACTGTCCACAACACAAAAAGGAATGGAAAAACTAATTATGTCAGTCCAAAAGAACAGCAAAGAGCAAAACCTCTATCTATCTTAATGCAAAGAAAACTAAATTGATGACAACCGACAAAACAAACAAGGCAGCTGAAATATGTATCAATGAGGAAAAATTGGAAGAAGTGTAGAGTTTTGAATATCTTGGATCACTGCTAACTAATAATGGAAGTACAATGAGGAAAATTAAAAGGAGGACATCTATCGCTCTTCAGAAAGAAAGTAAAAAAACTAAAGAATCTGTGGAGAGGAACAGACAGAACTATAAAAATAAGATTTTTAAGGGCATGCATCTTTCCCATCGCAACATATGCATGTGAGACCTGGATACTTAACAAAACAGTTGAGAAACACATAAATGCCTTTGAATGTAAATGCTACAGAAGAGTTCTTCAAATATTATGAACACAAAAAAGAACAAATATATCCATACTACAAGAACTTAATATTGAAGAAGGCTGGCTAGTAAAAAGAATTAAAGAGAAAACTGAAATATTTTGGACACATTAAACATCATGATAATCTAGAGAAAACCGTCTTGGAAGGGTCATCATCATCAGGTGCCGTGCCGACTGGCATTGGCTATTATGCTTCTCCAGAGTACCCGATCCTTCATGCAGGCCATCAGTTCAGTTGGTGATCTCCTCTCACACCATCCCGTCAGACTGTCCAGTATCATTTCTCTTGGTCTTCCTCTTGATCTTCTTCCTTCTATTTTTCCTGTTGTTATAATATTTTCAATGCCCCTCTTCTCATTGCATGTCCTATGAAAGTACATTGTCTCTCTCTTATCTTTCTGACAAGGTTTTTTGTCTCTCCAGCTCTTCTCATACATTCTTCATTAGTTATTTTTGCTGTCCAGGGGATTCGCAACATTCTTCTAATAAACCACATTTCTGCTGCTTCCAATGATTTTTGTGTAGACTTGCCTATTGTCCATGATTCACTTCCATATAACAAGATAGGTTCAATATAGCATTTTATGACTCGTTTTCTAACATTCATTGATAAAGATGTGTTAGCTAATATGTTTTTCATTCTCTGAAATGCAGTCTTTGCTTGACCTATTCTGTTCCTAATTTCTGTTCTGCAGTTGTTAATATTGTATCCTCCAATTTTTATGCCTGGTTCTGTGATGATTGTTCTTAGAATATTCTCGCTGTACAGAGAAAAAAGGTCTGGAGATAGTACACATCCTTGTCGCACCCCTTGTTTTATAGGTTGGTATTTTCCAATTCTATTTTCAACTCAAACTGCTGCTTCTTGCTGCCAGTATAGATGTTTTACAATCCTCAAATCTTTGCCGTCTATATTGATGTCTTCAAGCATTTTAATAATTTCACTATGTTTCACCTTGTCAAATGCCTTGGTGTAATCAATGAAGCATAAGTAGAGATCTTTCTGTACTTCTAAAGCTCTTTCTGTTAGTGTTCGTAAAGCATAAATGGCATTGTGTGTTCCCTTTCCTTCAACAAATCCAAACTGTTCATCTGCTATTTCCATTTTTATCTTTTTCCTTGTTTTTCTCATAATGATTCTCAGAAGTAGCTTCATTATGTGACATGAGAGGCTGATAGTCCGGTGGTCGTCACATTCCTTTGCACCTGGTTTCTTTGGTAGTGCTATAAACGTGGATTTAATCAGGTCACTGGGAATATAACCACTGTTGTAAATATCATTCAGTAACTTGGTTATTATTTTTATTCCTGTCTCCTCTAGTGCCTCTATTTCTTCTTGGAAGGGTACATAATGGAAAAAAGAAAGAAAGGAAGACCAAGGTGAAGATGGCTGCAAGACATCGTTGATGATCTGCAGATGGATGCATCAGCAGCAGGCCATCTTGCTCACAACCAAGAGACCTACAGGAGTGCTGTTAGGGAGGCAATGTTCTACAAGGAACATGCAAATGAATGAATGAATGAATGAGAATGTTCCAGCTACTGACCTCTATGAATCTATGAGTCTTGATGTTTCAGCTATTCATCTCCCCTTGACACCTTTTATTATATTCTTCCAAAAAATGTAAATGAAATTTTTTTTTTCCTATGATCATTTTGTAATCAGTAAGTTAATTTTCCTTACTTTATTAAAATGTGTATACATACATGCATACACTTTTCCCTAACACTATTTAGTTTTAATCTTTCTAATGAGTTTTGAAATGCTTTCATAATATTGCTTCTATTCATGTCAAAAATCAAATTTATTTGAAATTTTCAAATCTGTTTTTTCCTTTTTTGAAGAGGATTAAAAATTGCTAAAACTTTAAAATTTAAAAATGGATTATATTTTTGTCCAGGTGTGTCAGATTTTCACTGGACTCCTCCTGTTGTTTAAAGGCACTGCTTAAAATTGTTTTTTGATGAAATTTATTTCTTTTCACATTCATCTGTGAATGCAGCACTTACCTCGGCTTTCATGGGTGTGATATTACTGACCTCTGATCTCAAGGCTGAGTTGGCAGATTTGATTTTACGTCTTCTAGAGACCGACGGTAAAGGTTTGCCTGCGCTCGCAGTAAAAATAAAAATCAAACAACATTGATTTCATTACTGTATTTTAACAAACAGAGCAGGAAAAATATTTTATCACTTCTATATTTTATGTCAACTATAAAGATGAACAAATATTCTCATGACGCGAGAAATGATATAACTACTGTTAAAGAGTCAATAATGAAATACACTGAAATAACTTATCCACGTATATCCACAAAAGGTGATCCTAACAGTGAAGTGTCAGGCAAGCACTATGCTACAAAAAAGACTGAATTATAATAAACCATGTGCATCACTGCACTTCTGACATATGAATAATTAGCATATAAGTATATAAATCTAAGTATATAACTGTACACAAATCCACTACAATAAAGCTGCGATAATGAAATATATAAACTAGGAAAAAAAGAAGGAACAGCCTTATTACTTAACAAGCACCAGTTGTGATGTTTCAGTGTGAACCTTAATTATACAAAAACACACAAGACGAAGAAATAGAGAAAGAAGATAAAATATAAATTCACATGAATTATATATATATATGTGTGTGTGTGTGTGTGTGTGTATATATATATATATTCTCTCTCTATTTCTGTGTGTTTTTGTATGATTTTTTTTAAGGTTCACACCGAAACATCACAACTGTGTGCTCATTAATTAATAAAGCTGTTCCCACTTTCTTCCTGGTTTCTTTGGTAGTGCTATAAACGTGGATTTAATCAGGTCACTGGGAATATAACCACTGTTGTAAATATCATTCAGTAACTTGGTTATTATTTTTATTCCTGTCTCCTCTAGTGCCTCTATTTCTTCTTGGAAGGGTACATAATGGAAAAAAGAAAGAAAGGAAGACCAAGGTGAAGATGGCTGCAAGACATCGTTGATGATCTGCGGATGGATGCATCAGCAGCAGGCCATCTTGCTCACAACCAAGAGACCTACAGGAGTGCTGTTAGGGAGGCAATGTTCTACAAGGAACATGCAAATGAATGAATGAATGAATGAGAATGTTCCAGCTACTGACCTCTATGAATCTATGAGTCTTGATGTTTCAGCTATTCATCTCCCCTTGACACCTTTTATTATATTCTTCCAAAAAATGTAAATGAAATTTTTTTTTTCCTATGATCATTTTGTAATCAGTAAGTTAATTTTCCTTACTTTATTAAAATGTGTATACATACATGCATACACTTTTCCCTAACACTATTTAGTTTTAATCTCTCTAATGAGTGTTGAAATGCTTTCATAATATTGCTTCTATTCATGTCAAAAATCAAATTTATTTGAAATTTTCAAATCTGTTTTTTCCTTTTTTGAAGAGGATTAAAAATTGCTAAAACTTTAAAATTTAAAAATGGATTATATTTTTGTTCAGGTGTGTCAAATTTTCACTGGACTCCTCCTGTTGTTTAAAGGCACTGCTTAAAATTGTTTTTTGACGAAATTTATTTCTTTTCACATTCATCTGTGAATGCAGCACTTACCTCGGCTTTCATGGGTGTGATATTACTGACCTCTGATCTCAAGGCTGAGTTGGCAGATTTGATTTTACGTCGTCTAGAGACCGACGGTAAAGGTTTGCCTGCGCTCGCAGTAAAAATAAAAATCAAACAACATTGATTTCATTACTGTATTTTAACAAACAGAGCAGGAAAAATATTTTATCACTTCTACATTTTATGTCAACTATAAAGATGAACAAATATTCTCATGACGTGAGAAATGATATAACTACTGTTAAAGAGTCAATAATGAAATACATTGAAATAACTTATCCACGTATATCCACAAAAGGTGATCCTAACAGTGAAGCGTCAGGCAAGCACTATGCTACAAAAAAGACTGAATTATAATAAACCATGTGCATCACTGCACTTCTGACATATGAATAATTAGTATATAAGTATATAAATCTAAGTATATAACTATACACAAATCCACTACAATAAAGCTGCGATAACGAAATGTATAAACTAGGAAAAAAAGTAGGAACAGCCTTATTACTTAACAAGCACACAGTTGTGATGTTTCGGTGTGAACCTTAATTATACAAAAACACAGAAGACGAAGAAATAGAGAAAGAAGATAAAATATAAATTCACATGAATTATACATATATATATATATATATGTGTGTGTGTGTGTGTGTGTGTGTATATATATATATCTCTCTCTCTCTCTCTCTCTCTGAACCTTAAGTGCCCAGGGCACATGGGGCTTCCGCAAGGGTTTTCCACAAATGCCTGTCCTTCGCCTTTTTTTCTGTTCTTGCCCAGGTGAGCCCTCTATTGCTCAACATCCTTTCTGTTGTTCTTCTCCATGTCTCTTTTGGTCTACCCTTACTTCTGTTCCCCTGTGGTGTCCATCTTAGTGCTATTTTTGGTAGTGAGTTATCAGTCATTCGGAACACATGTCCCAACCATTGCCATCGTCTTTCCTCAATAATTGTTGTCAGTGGCTTCATCTGCATTTCTGCTAATAAGATGTTATTTCTTATGGTGTTTGGCCAGAATATTTTCCTAATTCTTCGTAAACATTTAGTCTGGAAAGAATTCAACTTGTTTTCTATGGTTTTGGTGATTTTCCAGCATTCACTTCCATAGAGTAGTACACTTAGAACATTACTCTTAAATATCCTGATTTTCATATTTATGCTTAGTTTTTTTTATTTCCATATATTTTGCAGCATTGCAAAAGCCTGGTTTGCTCTAGTAAGTCTGCTGTTGATGTCCTCTGTGCTGTCTCCATTTTCTACTACTCTGCTGCCAAGGTATACAAATTCGTTGACCTCCTCCACTAACTTGCTATCTACTCTGAGTACATTTCTGTTGTTCACATTTTGCTTCATTAACTTTGTCTTTCCTACGTTGATCTTTAGTCCTATGTTGTTTGCATTCTGAGTTAGCTTGTTTATTTTATCTTGCATATCTTTGTGACTGCTTGATAATAGACAAATGTCGTCCGCAAAGTCAAGGTCCTCCAGCACTGTGTCAAGGGTCCATTGTAATCCTCTGCGTTTGTCTGATGTTGCCTCCTTCATTAACCAGTCTACTGCCAAGATAAATAATGTTGGTGATAGTACACATCCCTGCTTCACTCCTGTTTGTACCCTAAAGCTGCTGGAGGTATGTTCTCCACAGATCACTTTGCACTGAAAACCCTCGTATAGGGCTTTGATTACATTAACTATCTTATAGGGGAGGCCATGCCATCTTAGGATTTTCCACAGTGCATCTCTGTTGACACTGTCAAAGGCTTTCTCAAAATCTATGAATAATGCATATGTTGTGCTATGCCACTCATTTGCCTGTTCTAATATTTGTCTAAGTACAAATATGTGGTCTATGCATGATCTTCCTTTCCTAAATCCTGCCTGCTCTTTCCGAAGTTTTCCCTCAAGTGTTGGTACAATTCTGTTGATGATTATTCTGCAAAATACTTTACTGGTGAGTGGCAGTAGGGTAATGCCTCTCCAGTTCCCGCAATCTCTGAGGTCAGCCTTCTTTGGTAGTTTTACTATAAGCCCAGTTTTCCACTCATCTGGGGCTTTTTCTAGATCCCAAATTTGTTGTAATATCTGGCAAAGTTGTTCTAGTGTTTCTGTTTCTTCTGCTTTCAACATCTCAGCAGTCACTTCATCTTCACCTGGTGCCCTGTCTGATTTTAGCTTCTTTATTGCCTCCTTTACTTCACTTATTGTTATTGGTCCTGTATTGATGTTTAGTTCCGTTTTTGCTTCAGGTATGTCTATTGTTTGTGCTGCTTGTGTTCTGTTTAGTAGGGTGTTAAAGTGTTCCCTCCATCTTTCAATTTTTTTTCTCTTTCTCCACTGACCAGCTGTCCATTTTGTGTCCTTACTGCACTTTCACATCTTGTGTTGAAGTTACCTGTCATCTGCTTTGTGAGTATATATATATATTCTCTCTCTATTTCTGTGTGTTTTTGTATGATTTTTTTTTAAGGTTCACACCGAAACATCACAACTGTGTGCTCATTAATTAATAAAGCTGTTCCCACTTTCTTCCTAGTTTATGCTCTTCTGACAAGTCTATAAGTGCTCCAATCTTCTCCTATCAAGAATGATCACAGCACAGCATAGTGCACAAGTTCCATAACACCAGCAAGAACCCTGACATGATCTAGAATGTTATTTTTAAAAAAACATATTTCTATCCTCAAGAAATATCATAAAGACCAAAAACTCTTTCAAGCAAAACAACCAAAAACTTGTTCAGATTATCAGCAAACTGTTTCAGCCCTTCTGGCACCTTCAGGTGGATTTCCCAAACAAGAGTCTGCAGTTGGTGTGCTAGACAGATGACTCTTACACCATGAAGTGCCAACAAAACTGTAGCTGCTGTGATATTATAGTCTGTCCAATGTAGCAGTGATCAATGTGTTATAGTGGCCGAACTTGCTGAAAAAAACCTGCCTTCTGAAGTTTGCTCCAGCAATAAAAGCCACCACAGCTTATTTCCCCATCAGATCTTGTAGCACAAGATTTCCAAATGTCAAAAGTTTCATTATTCTCAATTACAGGAGGATGTTACATTCACAACACATTTCATTGCCTGTGAGGGAACTTCTGAGCCTCAAGCTCTGAAAGTCCTAAAGCCTCCATACTCTCTCTATTTCTTTGATGAAATTGCTGGTGTGTGAAATAAGACACAATCTATAATGATAAGTTTTTCTTAACAGGTAGCTTACACTTGGAGTCTTCCACCTTGCTTGCTGTCTGTACTTCATGCTTTAGTTTGGATACATTTCTAGCACTGTCAAAAAAACAGAAAACATATCATCACTTGATCAATAAATAATCCATAAAACAATTAAATATCAAGATGCTTCATGCGAATCCTTAAAAATTTATTAGAAAACAGAGTGGCAACAATCCAACTGATATGTTTTAAATTCACATTGGCTCAACTGTTAATATGCTGAGCAGTCATATAGAAGTTGGAGAGAGGAGATGATGCCATTTTAACTGGCTCATTTGTAATGGATCATTGAACTGGCTGTACTGTACCAGCAATATTCATTTTTACTATGAAACAAAATCTGTGACTGAAGTACAGCATCGATTCAGACATCAATTTAATGTTGATTGGCATGGTCAGACTCGGTCTTGGCAGGGATGAGTAAATTCAAGGACATGGCTAGTGTGGATATGAAACATGGAGCTCCTTGTACACTGTGCACACCAAAGAACCCACAGAGAGTGACAGAAGCTTTGCAATGCAGTCCATGACATACAGTACAGGGCACTGTTGCACTTTAGGTGAGAACTGAAAAAGCTTAGGCTTTGTGCTGAAGGAGATCCGATTTCAACCATATAAGACCCAAACTGGTCAACACTATTAAACAGCTACAAGGAGGCATGGGTTTAATTCTGTACTGCCATGCCTGGCTTGCTATAGAAAAAAAAAACCTGAGATCTTGAACAATTTGTTGATAATCAATGACGCTTACTTTCATTTTTTGGGATTTATCAATAAATGGCCTACGGATACTGTCACTTATATATCCTCAAGAACTGCATAAAAACCCACTGTACTCTCCGAGAGTGACAGTGTAGTGTGGAATTGCTGTCTTTTGACTGTGGGGCTGTATTTCTTTGAGGACAACAAAAGAAAAATGATGGCTTTAATGATTTCTCCTGCTTTGAATTCAAATGTTTAGGATCTTTCTAAAGGTACCACCCTGTATAAAGCAGTGATATATTCCTGAAATTCAGGAGAAATAAAACCATGAAGAAAGTCAAAACTGAGAAAGACTAAGTCTGATCAGGAAACATCGGTCTGAGAACCTGTGTTCGTGGTACTGGTGATTAAAAAAATGCACCTACTGTACTCAAAAAGGACCATTTATTCTTCTATAATGTCTGTAAAATAAAAATGATTAAAACCTGTTAAAACTGAGTATAAAACTCAGCTGCCACATGAACAAGTCAGTGAAATTAATTTTAAAAATCTGTTGCAAAACGACTGAGAATTTTTTGGTGATCTTGTTCTTCACAGTGCCAGATATGAAGCAAAATCTATGGCACCAGGAAAAGTACTGAATGTGGAATGACTTGAAATGACAGCATCTCCTCTATGACTGGATTTGGAACAAACCAAATAGTCACTTTCATCACTGAGATTCCTTAACTCTTTCCACCCGTCTGGGCCCTGCAGGGACCATGTCCGGTTTACGTCGACAATCGAAAGTACCCTATGGGACACACTGTTTTGTTTTGTTCACATGTGAAATTAACTTTTTAGTTAACCACTATCTGCGCATGCCAAAATCTTCCTTTACTTCCATACATGCCGTTCGAAAGGAATTCTTTAAATCTTATCAAGAGTTTGTGTGTTTTGCAGTGACATTTTTGAGACCGACTCAAAAAATGAACACACCCACCGACTCGACAAATGTGACTGCATGTTATTTAGGTAGTGGTAGGCCTGTTAGAAACAGTGCAAAGGCAGCTTTGAATTTATTTAAGTGTATAGGTAACGGAAAGACCATAACTGAATCAAGTTCTCACGTGGATGAACCTGTAGTTAGTTTATCTGCCTATAGTGACGGTGACAGGCATAGTGAAAGTGACTCTGACAATGGCCCTACAGTTCTTTAGCTGGACCGAGCAACAGGATAAGTCCTCCACCTGTGAAACGACCTAGAACTATTGTTTCTGTGGCTTGGAGAGAAAATAACAATCCAGTATCTAACTGGAGAGAAGCACAGGTGAATGAAGAGCTAGGAACTCCTAGCAGCAGTGATCCTAGCAGTGGTATTCTGTTAGATGTTGGCCGTGAGCGGACGCCACTGGGGTTTTTCTTTGCACTATTTACAATAGATATTTTGGACAGTCTCATAGCCAGCATAAATGCTTATGCTGTTATGAAACTTAGCCAAGCAGGTGATGGTAGTAATGATCCTGGATGGACACCTATTGGCTGCCATGAAATGTATAAGTTCATGGCCACTATCATTTCCATGACCATGCAACCTAAACCAAAACTCAGTGACTATTGGATCACCACAGGCCATCTGCAGTCACCATTTTTTAGGCAGATGTTTAGTAGGGATAGGTTTCTGATGATATACATCACCATGCTGCATGTCGGTGAAGCTGATAGTAAAGGTAAAGCCAAAATTGAACCTGTTGTCAATCAGCTGGCTGCATCTTTTCAGGCAGCCTTTTACCCTTTCAGAGACGTAAGTATTGATGAAATGGTAATTGGCTACAAGGGACGCTGGTGTCACAAGCAAGCCAGCCAAATATAACATCAAGACGTTTGGCCTTTGTGACTCCATCACAGGTTATGTGTTCAACCTGGTGATATATTTTGGGAAGCAAACCTCCTATGATCCTGCCACTGCTGACAGTCCAAGTCATGCTGTGAAAGTTTTTCAGACACTTTTGCAGCCAGTGAAAGCTTCTCATCATATATTTGCAGACAGGTTTTATACCAGTCTTCCTCTGGTTGATTATCTGCTGTCAAAAGGTCACAATTACACTGGGACCTTGAATATCTGTCGTAAGGGCTTTCCTCCGCAGCTGAAAACTCAGACACGTGAGGAAAACAAGCCTGTTTACCATATCAGAGATGATGGTAAGATTCTCTGTGTTTCCTGGACAAACAAAAAGTCAAAGAAGCCTGTTCATGTGGTTACAACACATGGAAAAGCTGTCACTATTCCTCTTATCGAAGGACAGCGAGAGGTCCAGAAACCAGAGATCATTCACACATATAACATGTGTATGAATGGATGTGACAGAGCTGACCAAAAGGTTTCATACTATGGCATGCATTCTAGAAAGACAATAAAGTGGTGGAAGAAAATATTCAGCTGGATTTTGGAAATAACACAGGTGAATGCTCACAATTTATATTTGCTTTCAGAGAACCCTGGCAGGAGTAACAAGTCTCTGGTCTTCTTCAAGGACCAGCTTATTGAAGGTCTGGTATCCTTGGCAGACAGCAGCTTCATTGCAGAAGTTAGTATGCCTGCTCCCAAGAAAATGGGAGCAGCAGCACATCCCCTTATCTCAGAACATTACTAAGGTGCTCATCTGACTGACATGAAAGATTTCCGTAAACAGTGTTTATACTGTTCGAAGGCAGACAAGAAAGTCCACACCTATTACTACTGCACTACGTGCTCGGACGAACCTTATCTGTGTCCAAAGAATTGTTTCCGGGCGTATCATAAGTCACATCGAGCATGATACCACTGCATTCTAGCACAAATACTTCATCTGCCTGTGCTTTCTACATTTACTGTCTGAGCCACCCTTGACATCTCTGTCTAACCTGACCATTTTTACTCTGTAGGTGACTGATTTCTTGACTGAAGACAGCAGAAGACTAGTGTTTTTGTACCTGTATTGTATATACTGACAGCTAAATTAATTTTTTTATACTTTTTTATCATGTAAATATATTGTGTACAGATCACATACTGACAGTTTTATACGACAGTGTATTGTACAGTGTTCACGTGTTGTACGTATATTCTGTATATAATTTTTTTTTTCATTTTTCATGCCATGTATATAATTTTTCAGTAGCTCTGTAACGGCCCTTTTCAGGGCCATCCAAATTTTCATGACTGGCAATTGCTCAAGAAAGAAGAGCCTTCACCTCAGCCAACAGCAGGTCTGTAACGGCCCTTTTCAGGGCCATCCAAATTTTCAAGACTGGCAAGCACTAGGTGTGTGCAAAATGAGTTCACAATGTTTTCTGTTGTGTTTGTGTTTTTGTTTGTTTGTAGGTCTGCAAATTTGTCCACAGTTTTTACATTTCATGTGAGGAATTCCATTTATCTTCATACTCTGTTTTTCAATTGGATATTTACAGCTGTAATGGTAAGTAGAAAACAATTTTATTTGTGTGTCATAATTCTTTTTTGGGCTGAAAAGAGATATAGTGTATATTAGATATGATTCATTTGGATTTCACAACAAAATGTGCCAAAGTTGGATTTATATTCAATTGGAATATATTCAGATTGAGGGTAAGTTGAACATACTTTTTTTTCTCAGTCCTAAATTATTTTTTTTGTTTTTTTGCTCACAAACTTTTCAATTTTTTCTCAACAGCTCTCTTTCTTTGACAAATAACTACATTTATGAAATCCTCATTCATTTCTACTTATTTTGATATATGATACACTTATGTTGAACCCTGAATTAGTTTGTTAAAATTAATTTTAGAGAGGGACCCAAAAATTATCGCAATACCTGCTCGATAATATAACGTCCGCCTGTACGACAGTAATGTCCGTGTTTTTTTTTCCCGGATGGAAAGAGTTAATGCTCATGTGCTAAACTAGTTAAAATGACAATTTTCATAATCACCTGTTTATACATGAATAACATAAACCTTTACTGGAATCACTGTACAATTTGGCAACACAAATTCACCAAATTTTTCTTGCAAGAAAGCCACATAATGGTTAACAACCAATTTGTTCACCAAAATCTAGTTTTAAAAAAAAGCCCTAGACATATATCACAGTAACAGAAACTATTAACCCTATTACTCTTACCCTGATGTACTGTTCTTGTCGGACTGAGACCTCATTTTTGGTGAAGAAGATGGTTTGCTCTGAAATATTTATGATATCAGGTTGTACTGTTTCAAGAATGTTGGTACTCAAAGTTATATAAATTTAATAAGCATAAAAATTATATTTCTTCTTATTCCTAAACTGTCTAAACCTATGGTGGATAATTAATAGAATGTTGTTGCTCAAGGTGGTTTAGAACACACAGCATGAAGTCTGTCTGAAAGGTGTTCTTAATGAATTTTTATTTTATTTAATAATGTGATTTTAAAAGAAAATGTTATTTTTAGCCACTGAGAAAACAGAAACCTAGCATTAAAATGGAATAATCACAATAAAGATGTCTGTGTCATTTTATGATGTTATTGCAGGGAGAGACAATGATGCTGGGACCATTTTAAGGAAAGGGATAAGCATGGTTTACCATCTGAATAAAAATGTGTGATCCAAGGTTGCTTGTTAGGACAGAAGGTTTGTGTGCCGCATTTTAATTCTTGCTCTTCTCAGTCCATTATTACGATCATTCAACCATCCTCCAGCTATCCACAAGCAATCATCATCTTATTACAGATTCTTTATTTTACAGCAGTGGACTAGACACTTACTGACCAGCTAACCCGTTTTTTATTTCCACTCACCACAGAGGCAGTCAGACCATGGCTCGCAACAAACTCCCTGGGTTCACACAGCCTCAAGAAAAAATTGGTACCGGGGTTAACACTCTTGGGAAGGAAGAAGAATGAGCTACGGAGTTTGTGCTGGTGGCGACACTACCGGCAGTTTCTGGTCAACTGCTAAGGCAGCAGAGCACTTGTGGTTTGACCGTGTGCAAAGACACTGGTTCACAGCTCATATCTTTACTTTTACCATGTGCTTGATGAGTCCAAGTTTCCTCACTTTCTTTACCTCTATCTAGGGCACAGGCCATCAACAAGGGCTCTCTATTTATTTCTATCCTGGGCTGTTTCTTCTGTCCATCTCCAGATGTAGTCCATCTTTTTTTATATCTGCTTCAAGACTCCTTCACCAAGTGTTTCTAGGTCTTCCTTGTTTCCTCTTTCCCTGTTGATTCCACATGAGAGCTTGTTTGTAGCTGGCTTCTGAACTATATGTCCTATCCACCTCCAACATCTCTTCATTATCATTTCTTTCATTGTGGGTTGGTTCATTTTCTGTTACGGAGATTCAGTGCGATGGTATCGGGCCATCTAATCTGAAGGATCTTCCTTAGACAGGTGTTAACAAAGGTCTGCAGTCTCTTGGTACTTTTGGCTAAAGCTGTCCATGTTTACGATCCATACAATGGGACTAGTTTAATATTTGTACTGATCAGCCTTTGTACTACAGTGGAAAATATGATACCAAATTGATCTGATGCTGTAAATTTGATCCTTGAACATTATTAGGCTTTTCAGACAATATTAATTTGCTTGTTTCTGAGATTATCATGTAGAAGTGCTTCAGGATTTGGCTGGTGACCCAACCTGAAAGTTCACACAAATGCAGTAAGAGACTTTATTTCAGTATCTTTGTCCTTGTATTGACCATTCCATCTTTAGCATTTATACATACACAGTTTGACAGCTCTCTTTCAGTCTTTCCCCTAGACCTACCCATCATAATCTAATGAGCTTTCATGCCTCCAGACTCTTATTCTCTGAAAGGAGCCAAAAACTGTTAAGACTGCTCTCTAACACTGTGCTTCATGGCTTTCAGAGAAAATATTATGGATTTTAACAAGTACTGCAGGGCTTAGATTTTTGTATGCCTGTATTCTGGATTTAGTTTCCTCTCTTACATTGCTGCAGCTAATGAAAACTGTTCCAAAATATTTATAACTAACTGTTCCTCTGATCATCACACTTCTATACACTGAAAATTCCCAATCTTACTGTTTCTTGTAATTTCATATTCAGGTATATCTTCTTTGTGTTAGATCTTGTTTCTACACATAAAACACTACAGAAAATAGGGATATGGTACTGAGATATCCAATTCAATGTTACTCACTTACTCAAGCATATTTGTAAGTCAAATGTAATATTATTTCATCCTTTATTGTTCTTATGTCTTGTCCAGGACTAATTTCGAGTGTGTAGGGTAAGGGGTCTCCTTGTTGCTGTTACAATAACGGAGTTTTTCTTCCTTTATGTATTATTATGCTGTGTATATCTACCATACTCAGGGGCTAACATCTGACAAAAACCACAGCCATTAAGACTGAAAGGACAAATACCAACATAAACAGCCTTGACCTACATTCACATTGTGCTCATTTCCTGGGAGATTCTTTGTGGACTCAGATTTAACGCTGCGCTTCTTAGTTGATGACTGCACAGCTTTGAAAAGCTTCTCCTTAGTTCTGTGTGTTTCTTGTGTCTTGCCACTTGGTGGAAGCTCCTTCTGTATGATAATAATGAAACTGAAATTTCACAAGTTTCTAACAAATCTGAAATTAAAATTTTTAAAATTCTAAATTTTCAACAAGGAATTTTTTGTATCACTGATATAGGCAAAAGTTTAGAAATCCTTCTCAAAGTGTAAAAGCACACCAACATTTGTCTATTTTCATCTTCACTGGTATAATTAATTCCTTCTTCACACATTGCCACCATCAGAGAAGATTATCCCTAAAGACAGAGCTTCAAGGTCTCTTAAGGAGGTGTCACATTTGAAAAGACAAAAAAATATATGCCAGAAAAATAAACTACGACTAATGAGAGTATCAGTCTTTTTAATACTCTCCAGAATTTTGGACATTCAGTTCAGAGACACACAGATTAACCTAAGGCCAATAATGGAATTTCAGAGAAGAGTTATGTGAACATGCAAATATGTAACAAAATGAGGAGATTTCATGATTTTTACTGATAAAAAAATGATGGGAGAAAAACTTCATCTGATAAAAATAACAGTAATGTGATATTATGGTTCACATTTTACTGGAAAATGATGATATCAAACAAAAAATGATGGGTAACAAGAAAGATAGAACGAAAGAATGAAAGAAAGAAAGAAAGAAAGAAGGAATGACGAAACAAGACATGACAAGACAAGACAAGACAAGACATGATGAGACAAGACATGATGAGATAATACATGACAAGACAAGACATGACGAGACAAGATGATATTAGCTGGCGTCTCCTCATGATGTGCTGAAAGACTGCCATTCTCCTTATGGTCTAATTTAGTGCAATGTTTTCAACTTTTCCCGAGATCTTTGTTTTGCAGATTCAGGAAATGTGGCTATATACAGGAAATCACATGACAGTTTTCTTCTGGTAACAAAGTAATAAAAGGTCAGAAGAGACACCATATTAAAAACCATGCAAAGCCAGCTAGCAACAATGGGGCAAAAAAAAATGTGAACTTTCGTTTTTTGTGTGCATATTCTGAATGAATGACTCACCAATTCCAAAAATCAAGGGTCAAGAATCTTGGAGAAGAGGACCAGGAAGACTTAAGAAATGAAAAATTGGTGAAGAAAATCATGGAGCAGACAGGAGAAACTTCTGAACTAATCCACATTTAGAATTTCACACAACAGATATGAAGCAAAAATCAGTAAACTTTTTAACAGAAGCCTACATTACAGGATCTGACAATGATGATGATGCCTAAGGTAAAGGTAACCCTGTCATGCCTTAGAGGCATATAGAGATATGGTGTTAGTGCCCATATTTTCCTTGACCTGTCAGCACACTAGAGGGTGATATGGTCAGTATCACGCCTGACTGTCTTTCTTTCCCCAACTCCAGAAGAAGTCAGGTACCCATTTCTACAGCTGGGTGACTTGGGCCAGATTCGAACCCCCGACCTTCACTATGAGAGACTATTGCACTAACCACTCTGCCACTCAAACCTCCGGATGATGAAGCTCAAAAAGTTTGAAATACTCACAACTGCATTCTTTGAATTCATGTTTTTGGATGTTGTTTTGCTGGCATCCATCCCCTTCAGAGACATTTTTTCTTCCTTTACACTGACAGTATCATCTTCTGAACCCTGTATCTTCCTCTCTTCCATTGAGCTTTCCTGCAATTCAATGCACTATCATGCAACCATTAACAGAAATACATCTCAGATACACAGACTATGGAATCACTGCATGTGTAGCACGCACTGTATCAGTTAAAGAAAGAAGAGAACAAAGAAAGAAAGTAATTCTCATTGATAAAAGATGCTGCTGCACTTAACTTTTGCTGCACTTAAGTATGTCCTTTTCCCCCTATCAGCTGCTGAAATGGAGGGGAGGAGAAGTTCAAAGGTTCAAAATCAGACTCTGGTGTCACTGCATTCAGGATAACTCCATATATGCTCCGCCACATGCCACAGCATCTATCCAAGAGTATATTTTGCTAATAGCTCCTATCAAGTGTTGGTTCTTTACGATGCATTTTCTGCCACAGTTCAGATTTCCTATCAGACCCTTAATTTGTCCCAGCTCCAGCAATTGCTTCACATTTACATTGTTCTTCAATTCCTGTACTTCATTTTCTCGTAGTCTTCCCAATACAGTTTTAGCAATGTCATCCTTGTCCATTCTCAGACTGCCATTTTATTTTAGCCTGTCCAGCAAGTCTATCTGCCACTTCCTTGCCACGTACTCCTGCATGCCCAGGACAATGAAGCCATGTTAGACTCCTCTCAGTTGACTGGCTTAATAGATAAACCATTCTTTTCGAAGCAGTTTTTTTCTCAGTCTTATGAAGCATACTCTGCAAATTCGTCATAATGATGCCATGAACTATATCATGGGAAACTAGCCATTCTATTGCTGCCGATATAGGCTGAGTTTTTAATTTTGCCCTCTCCCCTGACAACCCCCCCCCCCCCCCCACTAAACCCTACCTTGATTCAAACCCTCGTCCCCCAAATTAGAAACCAGTGTTCAAACACATGGTCATGCCACCCTCAAGTCATCAAGCCATCAAATAAAACAAATAATCTTCAGCTTATATGAACCTTCAACGCACCTGCTTTCTAGCCACATAATAATTAATGCAATGAACTTGGCAGGAAATAAGCCAGCAGATGCCCCAGGTCAAACTTGTGTAAAATGTTGACAATGATTTCATCCTTACCTGCCCTTTCTTGATTATACCAGGCCTTTGTGGCAGAGATCTTGGCTGGATTCTATCATCTCTGATCATCTTCTGATTCATGGCAGTTATTGCACTTTTTGATACAAATTCCTTTGGAATATGAGGGTGAAACTCAATTGTCTTTGTTGTTTTGAGCACTGAGGAAGCATCAGAGTTATAATTCTTCACTTGGAGGAGATCACTTGGTTCCTTTACCACATTCCATGCTGACTTTGGGTGTAAAGGCATGTATAGACGAGCCATTTCATAGTAATTCTTCTCTCTGATGGACTTTTGTAGAGTTCCTGAATTTAAATCTGTATTCAGTTCTGAAAGTTGAGAAATGATGGAATCTACATCACTCCTGGCCTCATTATTTAGTATCATTTGTTCCTCATCATCTTCACCATAGGTAACAGTCACCACAGGTATTGAACTGTTAATACCATCTGAAAAACGTTTTCTGTTCACACAGTTGCAGACAGTGTCACTTGCTAATGGAGTATGCCCAATGAAAACGTTGTCTGCAACTGTTCCAGTAAGATCAGTCTCATTCACAACTGTCTCGTATTCTGAATTGTTTTCCAGCTTGGTGTGTACTCTGTTACATGTCTTCCGATCAGAGTGCATAGATCTTGCCATTATCTTTCTGCCCATGTTTCTTGGAGTAATATCAACTGTTACATTTTTGTCCTCTCTAATTTTAACACTGCTACGCAAGCTGACCTTTGATCTAGTTTTGCCACTCATATCCTGGAACACCTCATGCTGTCTTGTATTTTCATCATCGAATTTTGTCAAGTGTGATATACTGCCATCTTCTTGTAATTCTGTCAAATCTAGTGATGTAGTGATCTTTGTCTTTTCTGAAGGTGTGGGAATATGATCACCAGCTGCATGGCTGTCAAAATAGTTCTCTTTCAAAACTGAATAATCACTTGACATATTTTGACTGGCTGATTTAGTAAAGGGGTATCTGTTCTTCTGCAGAAATTTGTTATTACCAGAACCTCTAAGATCTGATTCATTTGGCTTTGCTTTCAATGTTTGTCTGTCAAAACTAATGCCTTGCAAACCACTGCTTAAATTAACTGTCTCTGAGGGTTCAGACATTTCATATTTTGGCATATTCTGGGTCTTGAATGCAAAACTGTCTTCATTTCTCTTTTTTTGCACAGATTCATCAGATTGTGGTAGTAACCTGCGAAATATAAAAAAAAAAATACATCCTCAGACATGATGGAAATTGCATTTCATATGGTCATGTAACTATGACTGAAAAATTCGCCTAGCTCTGTTCTTGGTTCTGGGGAGCAGCATCATTACACTCAGGGCATGTCCATACATGCTCGGCCTTTGACTTCAGGATGTCCCTCTGTTTTTTAGAGAAATGATTCCAATGTTGTGTTGATTGTGTACTACATGTGATCTAGCTTTTAGCTGGGATTTGCATCTACTGCCCTTGGCTACATGTAACGCAGTGAGTCATTTGTGGTAGGTGCTCTGGAGGTAATTACTTTGCGACTGTGACTGTTCCTCGTGCTGTTGTTTGATGGATTTGTATAGGTCTGATATGTCCATTTTGAACAGTCCCTCTGGTTTGACTCTTGTTGCTAGTTGGTGAGCCTTGTTGTTTAAGATGACTCTGGCATGATCCAGACAGTGTATCCATGTAATGTTTTTATGTGCGATTTATCAGTTATTTCTAACTGTTCATTTCTTATGGCTTTGTGTTCCACTTTTCTCAGTAGACTTCGAGAAAAAGTAATAGTGGTGATTTGGTGCGTTTTCTGGGTCACTACCCATTTTAATGCTTGTGTGATGGCCTCTGTTTCCATATACACACATAATGACCATATGGTCATATTCATGTCAACATTAAATACAAGTCAGACACATTAAGTTTTTGTATATAAGAATGTAAAACTAAATATATAAACATACAAAGTCACTGCAGTGAATCTGTGATACCAGATAATTAGATTATTTTTAGAAAGGTCAGAATGGTTTTATTCATTAACCTACCTTTTCAAAGTAATCTAAATCAAACAGTCAGGGTCACCAACATGAAAGCTGGTCATGACATTATCCTGCCTTACAGGTGTGCATCCAGAAAAGAAGAATATTTATACAACTTTTCAGCTGTAATACAACTTTAGGAGATTTCACAAACAATACAGCATCGCAACATAATTGAGAAAGGGGAAGAATGGGGAGGGGAGAAGGCACTTTTCTTTTCTGGCATTCTTCATAATATTTGAACAGCCACATGCCACATCAAAATGTGAAATATGACCCAAAAACAACTGAATTATCATTAGCCTCTGCTACATTTTTTTATCATACTGGGGCTCTTAAACCCATGGCTTGATATGAAACAAGCTACACAGTCATTTCATTATTTAGATTAACTCTTTCCGTGGCTTTGGTCACTGTATCGACCCTTCTGGTTTCTCGATGCTTACCATATAGCGACCATTGGTTTGTTTCAATAAAACAACCAGTGTAACATTTAGATTGTACATATTTCGTCCGCGATTCCGGTGACACTTTTCAAAATGGCGAAAGAGTGCCTAGTTACGAGTGATTTCAAATGAGAAAAAGGAAGAGAAAGACCGAAATTTTTCAATTTTTGAAGATGTAGATAGGGGTATGGACATGGCCTGTGACCACCCCACTGCTCTTGAATGTATCCCAAGTAGATTTAGACAAATTAGACGACAGGAGAAGTAGTTAGAAGGTTATTTCAGACATTAATTTAGCGAGAATGCAACATAGAATCACAATACGAGATCGACAAGTAGATCTAGACATCTCAGATGGTAAGTAGTGCAGATCTAGACCTAGCCAATGGTGAGCTGGGCAAATTCATTGTCTAAAAACATCACATTACTTCTTTTTTCCTAAAAAACTCTGCATTTATGAAATTTCCATACATTTAGTTATACTTTGAAACATAATAAGTATACGGAAGTACATGGAAATACTGTTTTCCATTCCATTTTACATCTATACCCCCTATACATATCAAGACCCGCCATTTTTGTCTGGCACAGAACGGAATGTCCGCGTTTTTACCTCTGGCACAGAAAGAGTTAATGTCATAATATTCTGCAAGAAATGATGAAAATGCTGTTTATGTCCCATACATAGAGTGAGGCCTGGTTAACTGGTCTGTGTTCAATGTACTTTATCATGGCACTGTCTTCAAGAGCTATCATTGAAATCTAAGCTTATTTCTATGCATTATCCAGGAACCTGGTTAACTGGTCTGTGTTCAGTGTACTTTATCATGGCACTGTCTTCAAGAGCTATCATTGAAATCTAAGCTTATTTCTATGCACTATTCAGGAACCTGGTTAACTGGTCTGTGTTCAATGTACTTTATCATGGCATTGTCTTCAAGAGCTGTCATTGAAATCTAAGCTTATTTCTATGCACTGTTTAGGAACCTGGTCAATAAAAAGAAAATTTTGCTTAGTGCTTAACCTCTGCATGTCAGGATACACTTCATCATTATTGTCATCATTAGCATCATCACTAGGTAGGCTCAAGTTGATGGGGCATGGCCTTTCAAGGTGTGGTGATATGACACTGTAAGAATAGCAAATATTTGAATTTATTTATAAATAAAAATGGCAGTATATATATGTTGTCACTTTGAGGTCAATAAGGTTAGCTTTGCAAAATAACTTCTGTTGAGATTAAACCACAGGTTTTTAATTCCCACAACATATAAAGTTCTTCCATTCAAGTATGGATTATATGATCTAAAATTTTGACATAAAAGTTATACTTTTTACAATACTTAATATATGCTGACTAAATGTTCCTTTTATGTATCTTATTTCCTCCCAGGCCTTCACGTCTTATCTATACTTGGAGCCTGCTTTAGTACACCTCAACCTAAGTTACCAATACAGCTGCCATTACAATTTTGTCAGTAATGAGTACATTCAGTATCTAACAACTAACGCTGGAGAATGAGAAAATTAAATATGATGCTTGCATTTTAACACCTCATTGTATGTCTCTATTGAAGGCTTAGAAGAAGATGATGTGTAGAAGCAATTTTAGTTTTTCTTATTCCCATCATGTACATCTCTCTCTCTCTCTCTCTTTGAACCTTAAGTGCCCAGGGCACATGGGGCTTCTGCAAGGGTTTTCCACAAATGCCTGTCCTTTGCCTTTTTTTTTGCTCTTGCCCATGTAAGCCCTCTATTGCTCAACATTCTCCCTGTTGTTCTTCTCCATGTCTCCTTTGGTCTACCCTACATAGTAACCTTTTAATAAATTTCTGCTGAATATGTGTGAAATAATTAAAAACATAACAAATGAGAATAAAAGGGACAGGTTAGAATTTTATGTAGGTCAACATGCCTAAGTCTTTATTATGTTGAAGTAAAGCAATATTAACTTTTCAATACTAGGACTGAGAAAAATAAACATACAGAACAAAGGTATGATGAACAAACACAAATAAAATGATTAAAGATGCAAGGTTGGCAAAGGAAATACTTTGTTTAAAGATGGTACAGTATTTAACAGTTAAGAAAACATGTTAACAAATAGTGTAAAAAAAAAAACTTATAAACATGTAACTACTGCAGTAAGCTGAGAAATGTAAAAAAACATTAAAAAAACCAAACAACTGAATACATAAATGACCAGAAATGCATATAAATTAACATCAATGACCATATGTGCACAAAGCTGTATCTGGTAACCTACACAATACAATATTGAATGCATAAAAATTCTAAATTTACTTTGGGTTCTTATCTTCCTCATCGCTTGAGACTGGAGAAGAATATGGGATGTGCACACTAAACCTATTGTTCAAACCTGAAAAGAAAGATGAATGCTTTTCAAATTCTTTCCATTACTTGGAATATGCAGCTATTACAGGGAACCTGTATGTTTCTCATTGCTAACAAAGTCTATTTTTCACCTTCAAAGTTCAAAGTTCAAAATTCAGGCCCTGGCTTTGCTGCATTCGGGACAACCCCATATATGCTCTGCCGCATGCCGCAGCATCCATCCAAGAAAGTTGATCTGACACCTTATTTAGATACTGCAACAGCATCGACGCCAGAGCACAAGCTCTGTTGCACCTTGCTTCAGTGGAATGAAAATCTATGTTTTGTTTTACTCTTTAGAATGACAGTTTTACCACATGAAATCAAGGTGTTCAAACTTCTCTGTATGATAATCTGTAAACTAAGCTAAACAAAAACCAAGATTATAAAAGGATTAGATATACTGCCAGTATATCAAAAGCTGAGGATTTTCTTTTTCTATTGGTCATGGTAAAGAATTATCAAACCAGACAACCCATATATTTTTATTTGTGATATTATTACTCATAGATTTTTGTTCATGACAGTATTCCTTAATTCTTATCTTGATGTCTTCAGTTTGGGGGTTATCAATCTTGTTTTTCCATGAAGGTCTGTGCCTGAAATGTCACAAGCAGTGGTTCTTAACCTAGGATCCAGAAATGGATTTCTGGGTGAGCACAACAGGCCGAAGAAAAAGAGGTCGACCACACGAAGCTCTAAAGAGGACATTGTTAAGAGAAGCCAGTTTAGTAGTGGGCATAACATCCCTTGATGAAGCTGAAAGACTCACTGGGAACAGGAAAATTTGGCAGACAACTATGCAAGCCCTATGTGACGTTTAACGGCACGGGAAGGATGTAAGATGTAAGAAGGACAAGCAAATGGATTGGCTTGATTACAAAAAAAAATCTTAGCTTCATCTAGAATCTATTTATTGTTTTATTTTTAATGAGTGATCCATAGCTGTTCTCAGGTCAGAGAGATGGTCCACAGCTGTTTTCAGGCCAGAGAGAGAGAGGGTTCACAGCTGTTTTCAGGCCAGAGAGAGAGAGGGTCCACAGCTGTTTTCAGGCCAGAGAGAGGGTCCACAGCTGTTTTCAGGTTAGAGAGAGGGCCCACAGCTATTTTCAGGCCAAAGAGAGGGCCCACGGCTGTTTTCAGGCCAGAGAGAGAGAGAGAGGGTCCACAGCCATTTTCAGGCCAGAGAGGGTCCACATCTGTTCTCAGGCCAGAGAGAGGGTCCACAGCTGTTTTCATGCCAGAGAGAGAGGGTTCACAGGTGTTTTCAGGCCAGAGAGAGAGAGAGAGTTCACAGCTGTTTTCAGGCCAGATAAGAGTCCACAGCTGCCATTACAATTTTGTCAGTAATGAGTACATTCAGTATCTAACAACTAACGCTGGAGAATGAGAAAATTAAATATGATGCTTGCATTTTAACACCTCATTGTATGTCTCTATTGAAGGCTTAGAAGAAGATGATGTGTAGAAGCAATTTTAGTTTTTCTTATTCCCATCATGTACATCTCTCTCTCTCTCTCTCTTTGAACCTTAAGTGCCCAGGGCACATGGGGCTTCTGCAAGGGTTTTCCACAAATGCCTGTCCTTTGCCTTTTTTTTTGCTCTTGCCCATGTAAGCCCTCTATTGCTCAACATTCTCCCTGTTGTTCTTCTCCATGTCTCCTTTGGTCTACCCTACATAGTAACCTTTTAATAAATTTCTGCTGAATATGTGTGAAATAATTAAAAACATAACAAATGAGAATAAAAGGGACAGGTTAGAATTTTATGTAGGTCAACATGCCTAAGTCTTTATTATGTTGAAGTAAAGCAATATTAACTTTTCAATACTAGGACTGAGAAAAATAAACATACAGAACAAAGGTATGATGAACAAACAAATAAAATGATTAAAGATGCAAGGTTGGCAAAGGAAATACTTTGTTTAAAGATGGTACAGTATTTAACAGTTAAGAAAACATGTTAACAAATAGTGTAAAAAAAAACTTATAAACATGTAACTACTGCAGTAAGCTGAGAAATGTAAAAAAACATTTAAAAAAACCAAACAACTGAATACATAAATGACCAGAAATGCATATAAATTAACATCAATGACCATATGTGCACAAAGCTGTATCTGGTAACCTACACAATACAATATTGAATGCATAAAAATTCTAAATTTACTTTGGGTTCTTATCTTCCTCATCGCTTGAGACTGGAGAAGAATATGGGATGTGCACACTAAACCTATTGTTCGAACCTGAAAAGAAAGATGAATGCTTTTCAAATTCTTTCCATTACTTGGAATATGCAGCTATTACAGGGAACCTGTATGTTTCTCATTGCTAACAAAGTCTATTTTTCACCTTCAAAGTTCAAAGTTCAAAATTCAGGCCCTGGCTTTGCTGCATTCGGGACAACCCCATATATGCTCTGCCGCATGCCGCAGCATCCATCCAAGAAAGTTGATCTGACACCTTATTTAGATACTGCAACAGCATCGACGCCAGAGCACAAGCTCTGTTGCACCTTGCTTCAGTGGAATGAAAATCTATGTTTTGTTTTACTCTTTAGAATGACAGTTTTACCACATGAAATCAAGGTGTTCAAACTTCTCTGTATGATAATCTGTAAACTAAGCTAAACAAAAACCAAGATTATAAAAGGATTAGATATACTGCCAGTATATCAAAAGCTGAGGATTTTCTTTTTCTATTGGTCATGGTAAAGAATTATCAAACCAGACAACCCATATATTTTTATTTGTGATATTATTACTCATAGATTTTTGTTCATGACAGTATTCCTTAATTCTTATCTTGATGTCTTCAGTTTGGGGGTTATCAATCTTGTTTTTCCATGAAGGTCTGTGCCTGAAATGTCACAAGCAGTGGTTCTTAACCTAGGATCCAGAAATGGATTTCTGGGTGAGCACAACAGGCCGAAGAAAAAGAGGTCGACCACACGAAGCTCTAAAGAGGACATTGTTAAGAGAAGCCAGTTTAGTAGTGGGCATAACATCCCTTGATGAAGCTGAAAGACTCACTGGGAACAGGAAAATTTGGCAGACAACGATGCGAGCCCTATGTGACGTTTAACGGCACGGGAAGGATGTAAGATGTAAGAAGGACAAGCAAATGGATTGGCTTGATTACAAAAAAAAATCTTAGCTTCATCTAGAATCTATTTATTGTTTTATTTTTAATGAGTGATCCATAGCTGTTCTCAGGTCAGAGAGATGGTCCACAGCTGTTTTCAGGCCAGAGAAGGGGTCCACATCTGTTCTCAGGCCAGAGAGAGGGTCCACAGCTGTTTTCAGGCCAGAGAGAGAGGGTCCACAGCTGTTTTCAGGTTAGAGAGAGGGCCCACAGCTATTTTCAGGCCAAAGAGAGGGTCCACGGCTGTTTTCAGGCCAGAGAGAGAGAGAGAGAGGGTCCACAGCCATTTTCAGGCCAGAGAGGGTCCACATCTATTCTAAGGCCAGAGAGAGGGTCCACAGCTGTTTTCATGCCAGAGAGAGAGGGTTCACAGGTGTTTTCAGGCCAGAGAGAGAGAGAGGGTTCATAGCTGTTTTCAGGCCAGATAAGAGTCCACAGCTGTTTTCATGCCAGAGAGAAAGGGTTCACAGGTGTTTTCAGGCCAGAGAGAGAGAGCGAGGGTCCACAGCTGTTTTCATGCCAGAAAGAGAGGGTTCACAGGTGTTTTCAGGCCAGATAAGAGTCCACAGCTGTTTTCATGCCAGAGAGAAAGGGTTCACAGGTGTTTTCAGGCCAGAGAGAGAGCGAGGGTCCACAGCTGTTTTCATGCCAGAAAGAGAGGGTTCACAGGTGTTTTCAGGCCAGATAAGAGTCCACAGCTGTTTTCATGCCAGAGAGAGAGAGGGTTCACAGCTGTTTTCAGGCTAGAGAGAGAGGGTTCGCACCTGTTTTCAGGCCAGAGAGAGGGTTCACAGCTGTTTTCATGCCAGAGAGAGAGGGTTCACAGCTGTTTTCAGGCCAGATAGAGGGTCCACAGCTGTTCTCAGGCCAGAGAGGGGTCCACAGCCAAAAAAAGAAAAAAAAAATGTTAAGAACCACTGAATCCCAAAGCACATCTGTTTCTGAGCCTTCTTCCATGTTATCTAGGAAGTATACACTTTTTTCCTTTATCCTCTTCTCTATCATTTAATCTCTACTTCTTTTAAACATCATTTATTTAAACATTATTTATTTAAATACTATTTTATGTCTAAGACTTGTACTACTACTGGGTCATCTCATGATGCCTTCAAAGCATTACATTTCTTCATAGTCAGACTGTAGCATACAGCTGGGCCAGCATACAAAGACTGGCTGCAGACTATGAGAAGTATAAAGAATCTGTTGCTGTCCAGCAAGATGCCATAAGGCATGCTGTGCAATGACTGCTTAGTCAGTCCACCATCAAAAGATATGGATGGATTATGATAATTGCAGCACTGTCTGTTTGATGCTTTCTTTTAACTGTTTCCACTCGATCAAGCCCCATGCGGATCTTTGTGGTATGTGCTATCCCACCCCCGAGAGCCCTATAAGGCTTCGGAGTTTCTTTCGTTGAAAACACGATGTTACTTTTCATTTAACCAGTTATAACTCTACTGAATCCAAAGTTAATAGTGTTTTAAGCATGAGGGATGAGGAAGCCATTTTGGATGTTTAGATAGGGGGGTAAAATTCCAGTTTATTTCGAGACTGAGTAGTAGAATGGTCACAATGACCGACTAGACCTAGCTTACTATATGTATTTCTCATAGTTGTAGATCTGTTAGATTTATTGGATGTCACAAACACCCATAGATATTGATTTTTCTGTGTTGAAATTTGAACGACTACGTATTCTATATTGGATTATGACACAGTTAAGGTAAGTATAAAGTAGATTTTATTGTTCAGCCCTAAAAATTTTTTAGCACCAAAAAAATCATTCCATCATTTCACACCAATTTTTTTCTTTTCTTTGTTTTTTTTTTAATGACAAATAACTTCATTTATGGAATCTTCATTCATTTCTGCTTATTTTAATGTGTGATACACACGTGGTGATCATGGAATTTAGTTGGTACAATAACTTTTACACAGGGACCCCCCCCCCCCCACAAAATGTCTGCGTCGTAGGGAACATAAGGAACAATTTTGACATAATGCGAATGGAAAGAGTTAAATGTGCTCATATTCAGCACATTCTTTTCCTGCATGTTGTTCAAATGCCCTGTACCTCACAGAACACTGCTCTCTTTATAGCAGATGAATTACTATAAAATTGCTATAAACTGCTATTTTCACAGACTTAACTTGTGAGGAATGACTTACTTTTCTCAGAGGTCATATACACTGGATAGGACACCACTGGATCTTCAGTCTGATCTGGAGTTCCCCCTGCGGTGTCAACTCTGTAACCCAGACTACTGAGAAGTGGGTAATGGAGATAAGGTTTCTCATCAAAGCTTTTCTTCTCCCCTCTAACTGCCATAAATTCTAAAAATATAACAAACACATCTTTCAGGTTAAGCAGAAAAATTGGTATAAACCTGCTTCAAATTGGTTAAAAAAAAAAAAGGTAAAGGTAATCCTGTCATTCCTCAGAGGCACATAGGGATATGGTGTTAGTGCCCATATTTTCCTTGACCTGCCAGCACACTACAGGGTGATATGGTCAGTATCATGCCTGGCTGCCTTTCCTTCCTCAACTCCAGAAGAAGTGGAGTACCCATTTTTACAACTGGGTGACTGGGGTGCAAATTGGTACAACTATAATAATCTGGGTGAAAATAATCAAACGTTCCACATAAAAATAAATTATTTTGACTTTTTTTTGTTTGTTAAACTCATCTTTTCAGTTCCATGGTTTGACTTAAGGGACATAATCCAACTCCTAAATCTGAAACATTCTGTTTGTCATGTTAATCATTGAAAAAAAAAAAAAAGCAGCTCTAATATAACACATGTAGACACTTGGGATGTACTGTGTTAGTGCTTAAATTTTCCTTGACCTTTTAGCACACTAAAGGATGATGTTATCAGCCTCATTCCTGGCCACTCCTTCCCCAGAAGTAAATCATCCAGACGGCATATGACAAAGAACTCACCTGTTACACATGGCTCCCCTACACCCAGCGAATCAGTTACTGATGGTCTTCCAGCTCTCACTGTTGAATTTGACCATGGATTTGACTGATTCGACACCTTGGCACTTGATGGGCGAATTTGCTTCAACTTTCTTTGTCTTGTTGCTAATTCTGTTATTGATGCACTGCTTCCCCTATTTGGATTAAAAGTTTTTAAACAGGAACTGACTTGGTTTTCAACACAGATATCAGACACAGATAAAGCAAACAATTATTTTGTAATGGCCTTCATAAACATATAAGAATACCATCTAGAATCGAATATAATATAGACATAACTCAGAGTTATGCTGTTTTAGATTACAGACTGGTGTTAAAACTGAAAAGTTTGTAACTCGAAGCATTGCTTTTTTATTTATATATACATCTGCTTTGCAACGGAAAGACAGTCAGGTGTGATGCTGGCCACATCGCCCTCTAGTGTGCCAACAGGTCAAGGAAAATATGGGCACTTGTACCATATCCCTTAGGTGCCATCATAGCACAATAGGGCTCCCTTTATCTTATGTGTATTTACCGTGGTTAGGTTTCTGCACCAGCTGCCTCTCCTGCACTTTGATGTTATGTTGGTTTCATTTTTCCATGAACCTGTCAGGCTATTCACAGCCTTCCCCAGCATCCATCACTACCTCACCTTTCTTAGCCTTAAGATTTCAGAAACATGCATCATTACATTCAGGACATTCCCATAATTCTCCGCCGCACACTCCAACATCCACCAAAGAGTCTGTCTACTAATGGGTCTTGTCATATTTTGGTTGTTTATTATACATTTTCTTCCACTTAGTTCAGATTTCTCTTCCAGCACCCTTGCTCTGTCACAGCTTCATCAATCTCTGTATAGGCACATTGTCCATCCTCTCCCTCTCTTCATCCTCTCACAGCCTATTTAATCTTAGCCTTCTTGTCACAGAAAAGGCTTTTACTTTTATTCTGAACAGTTGAATGGGACAAATATGTCAAATAAGAAACAACAAGGTTTGTGCCCAGTAAAGTGACAGAGAACAGTGTGGTTTGGTTAACTTATTTTTTTAAACTCTCATCTAAACAGAAAGCAGTTAAGATCTTTGTAACTGACATATCCTTAAGGCTGGCCAACCAACCCACTTACTTCGGAGTGATTCTTGACTCAAAACTGACCTGAAAGCAACACATCAGCAATGCAGAGGCAAAAGCCAGAAGAAAGCTAGCCATATTAAGAAAACTGAGTGGAACCACATGGGGAGCCACTGAAAGAATCCTCAAGAATGTATATCAGCAAAGTATTCTACTACATTTAGAATATGGCTCAATAGCTCAGTGCACATCATCAAGCACTACGCTACTTAATCCAAACAAGGTACAAAATCAGTCACTATGGATTATTACAGGTGCCATGAGGTCCACACCAGTAGTAGAAATGCAGAAAATGGTGATGAAGCACTAAAAGAATGTAGAGACGCAAAGGTCATGACCTTGAGAGAGAAATTCTTCAGCTCTGTAAGACATCCCCTGAACGAGAGATTCAATAACTTGGCATAAAGGCGGCTTAAAAGAAGCAGCTTCATTTATCAGGCCAAGTGTCTGCATAAGCTGATAACCAACCTCCCAATTGTAGTTGCTCCATTATCATCTGTACCAGATCATACACATGGAAAAGAGCAGACTGTACACAGATATTCAAACTGATGTGAAAGATGTGCATAATGGTGAGATGTAGGCCTGTAAAATCAACAGCCACACTTAGTGTGCTAGCTGACAAATATCCATGTGACACCTGGATACATGTGTATACAGATGGATCTGCACACAATGCCATAAAGGATGGAGGGGTAGGAGCACATACTGAATATCCAAACAACACCACTGACAAGATTTCCATATCCACTGGAAAATACTGCAACAACTATGATGCAAAAGTCAGAGCAACTATTGCCGCAGTTGAAAAACTATCAAACTCCAGAACTTATGCATGCCCTATAGTATTTATCATGGATGCAAGATCAGTACTGGAAGCTCTTCAGTGCAACAAACTATCAGACCTTAATGATGCTTTGTCAGAAATTGGCTCACAACACAGAGTCACCTTGCAGTAGATTCCATCCCACTATGAGATACCAGGCAATGAGAAAGCTGACCGTCTGGCCAAAAAGGGCACTGAAATAGAGCAACCAGACAAAACAACCACCTATAACCAGAAGAAAAACATGACAAAAACTTACAGGAAGCCATAAACACCACCACAAGATGACTATCACTCACTAAACAAAAAGGAACGAGTCACTATTTTCCATCTCCAAACAGGGCACAGCTGACTTCGAAGTCGTATGTACACAAAGTTTACGGTTGGTACCACTACTCTTTGTACATGTGCCCAGCCACCCCAAGCTGCAGATATAGACAGAAAATGTATATGAAGAAAAAGAAGAAGGCTGATAATAAAACACTGTGCTCTACCACTTTACTAGTTTAAGGAAGCATCTTTAAGAGCCTACCCATATCAGTAAAAATGCTGTCCTTTTTCCTAACTTGTGATTACTGGTGTGGCATTTTTAACCTTGTCAAAAACTTTTTGTTTGTTTTACTCCCAATAACAACAGGGTGGGGAAAACCAAGCCATCTGCTAATCGGTTTATGATACACCTTAATGATTTTAGTTTAATTATTTTAATCTTTGAATCGAATAATTTCACTTTTATCTGCCATTATACAAAGCTATTTTGTGTGCACATATTCTAACTGCACTGAAAAAATATAAAACACTTATAAACGGTTTCTTATCTTATATCTTATATCCTTCCCGTGCCGTTAGACGTCACATAGGGCTCGCAAAGTAGTTCGCCAATTTTTCCTGTCTTCGGCGAGTCTTTCAACCTCAACAAAGGATTTTATGCCTGTTAACTTGGCCTCTCTTAATAATGTCCTCTTCAGAGTTTCACGCGGTCTGCCCCTTTTTCTTCGGCCTGTTGTGTTCCACTTGATAGCTTGTTTTGGGATTCTCTGATCATTTCTTCTCATCAAGTGACCAACATATGTCCATCTCCTTTTCCTGATCACCCGTGAGACTGGTTGTTGTTCAGTCATCTGTCTTATCTCTGCATTGTTCTTGAATTCATTCCACTTGATGCCGAGTATTTTCCTTAGGCATTTGTTTTCAAAAGAGTCTAATTTCTTTTCTATTTCTTTAGTTGTTTTCCAGCTTTCGCATGCATAAAAGAGGTTGGATATTACATTTGAATTGAATAGTCTTAACTTGATTTTTGTGCTTATAACTTTTGAATTCCATATGTTCTCAAGATTCTTGAAGATTGATGCTGCTTTTGCAATTCTGATCCTAACTTCCTTTCTAGTGTCACCATCCTGGTCTATGTAGCTGCCAAGGTATGCAAAGTGATTGACTTCTTCAATATCTGTCCCTTCTATGTGTATTTTTCCATTTTGATTGATGGGAATTTTCATTATTTTTGTTTTGTCCTTGTTAATTTCAAGTCCTATTTTGCTAGCCAGTGAAGATAGGCTATTTGTTTTTTCTTGCATGGAATTCACATTATTACTGATAAGAGTTATGTCATCAGCAAAATCAAGATCTTCTAGTTGGGTCCCATGTACCCAGTCAATACCTGTGTTACCTGTGCAGCATTTTGTCATTATGAAGTCTATTGTAATCCCAAAAAGTAAAGGAGACAGTATACATCCTTGTTTCACGCCTGTTTCAATCTGGAACCATTCACTCATCCCTTCTTCTGTCTTGACTGCACAACCATATCCATTGTATAAGTCCTTAATGATGTTGACAATTTTAGATGGTATTCCATATAGACATAAAATTCTCCATAATGAATCTCTGTGTATGCTATCAAATGCCTTCTTAAAATCTATGAAATTCAGTATTAATGGTTTCTGCTTTTCAATATGTTCTTCAAGTATTATTCTGAGAGTAAAGATCTGGTCGAGACAGCTTCTCCCTTTTCGAAATCCTGCTTGTTCTTCTCTCATTGCAGTATCCACTATATCTTTGAGTCTATTCAAAATGACCTTGCAAAATACTTTTGACACAACTGATATTAAGGTTACTCCTCTCCAGTTGTTACAGTCACTAAGGTTGCCCTTTTTTGGTATTTTAACAATGATTCCCTTCTTCCAATTAGAAGGGACCTTTTCTTCTTTCCAAATCTTGTTAAACATTCTCTGTAGTTGTCTCATGTTGTCACTATTGATAGCTTTTAGCATCTCGGCTGTTATTTCATCTTCACCTGCAGCTTTGTTGTTAGCCATTAAATTCACTGCTGTTTCAATTTCATGCAATTTAATTTCATCTAGATTGACATTTAGTTGTGGGGCTGGTAAGTCAGTTTCAAGGTTTAACAATTCTTTTGGGTGTGGTCGATTGAGTATTTCTTGGAAGTGTTCAGCCCATCTTTGCTTTTGGTCTTTATTTGATGTTAATAGTGTTCCAGTTTTGCTAAGGATTGGTCTTTCTTTAGATGTAATAGTACCTGTTAGCCTCTTTTGTATGTTATATAAAGTTTTGCTGTCTCCTGTTTTTGCTGCTTTTTCTGCCTCTTTCGCCATATTGTCTATGTATTCTCTTTTATCCCTTCTAGCTGAACTTTTTACTTTCTTGTCTATGTCTTTGTATTTTGCTTTTGCCGAATCTCTTTCATGATCTGCTTTTGCATTCAACATGTTTAATTTGACTGCTCGTCTTTCATGTATATACTTCCATGTTTTATCTGATATCCATGCTTTTCTATTTGGTTTTTCCAATCCAGTGCTTACTTTTGCTGCTGTGATTATGGCTGTGCTGTAAGAATTCCATAACTCATCAATAAACGGTTTATTACTCACTTAATCATAGAGCATAACATAATAATACAAAAAGATGCAGAGTATTTCATAACTGTAAATTAACTCTCAAGTAAACACCACTACTTCAAAGAAAGTGGCAATTCAAATTATCTGACTGTGTGAAGCAGGTTAAGTTGAAGCATGGTAACTCAGAGTTTGCCTGTAATTACTTTGTCTGATGTATGTCAAATCAGTTTCTGGTGAGAATAGAACTAGTATGAAATTTAATGTGAAAATCTTGCATTATTTCTCTCTATTCTGATGGCAGTTTTGGATAAAATGAAAGATTTATACAACATTTTGCTCATTTTTATTCCCAAGGTTAAACTTCTTTAGATCAGCTATGTTTACTGTGAAGGTTACAAGAGTTATCTTTGAGAGGTTGTAGTTCAACACTGCATCTTAGTGGTTTTGAATATAGGAGATTTTGCTTGGCCAGAGGATTAACTTCAAAATGTGTGCCCATCCAGTCCAGTGTTGGACTTTCTCATCAGAAAACCTCAGCGCGATTAGGATATGCATACATCCCCGCTGGGTGAGAGGTGGTTGCCTATCTAGACTGCCCTGGTCCAGTGTCTCCGACTTCAGCATTTTGTGGTCGTGGCCTCTACCCTTCCTAGTTGTGACCAGGATGGAGCTTTTGTCCAGGAGGATGAATCCTCGCCACTAATGACTTCCACCCCTGGGTTGAGCTGGTTTAGGCATATTATCCCAGTATGGGCATGTTTGGGACGTGACTGACCTCTAGAGCAGAGGTGCCATGGCATGCGTAGCCTTCAAGTTTCACCCCTGGAGTGAGCCGGTTTAGGCATATTTCACCAGTATGGGGGTATATCGGGCTTGACCGACCTCTAGAGCGGAGGTGGTATGACATGCCTAGCCAGCAAGTTTCACCCCTGGTGCATGCCGGTTTAGGCATATTTCACCAGTGTAGGTGTATTTCGGACGTGGCCGGCCTCTAGAGCAAAGGTGCTGTGGTATGTGTAGCTCTCGCAGCGAT
Organism: Achatina immaculata; assembly: GCA_009760885.1. NCBI lineage: Eukaryota > Metazoa > Mollusca > Gastropoda > Stylommatophora > Achatinidae > Lissachatina > Lissachatina immaculata. The sequence goes on from CM019692.1 coordinate 55,210,325, forward strand.
ACTACTGGACATACCGATTAAACTTCACTTTATCTTTTTCCTTCACCTTTTCACATCGATGCCACACAGCAACCCTGATTGCTTTTCCGCATTTTCTTCCTTGGCCGTGAGGAGATTCATTCCACGCGCAGCATCCGAAAAGTCTCGCCAGCAGTGTCTTAACCTCTAGGTTAAGCCAGTTCAAAAATTTCACCCGATATGAGTACACTTAGGACGTGGCCGACCTCCAGACCAGAGGTGCTGTGATTTGACTGTTTGCTTCGCTTTATCCTTTCTACCACCTTTTCCACAGTGGTGCCGCGCAGCAACCCGTTTGCACCTTTCTTCATTGGCCGGGAGGAGCATCGCTCCACGCACGGCAGCTGAAGAATCTCGCCAGCAGCGGTAGATGAGCTACCAAACGTGTCACTCATCTACCCTAAGTGTCTGGTTTTCAGGCGCCAGATATTCGCCTTCGCCCCTTCTCCTGTCAGTTTAAACAGTTCTGCCACGGGAAGGCCAGGAGCTGGACTTGACTGCCAGATGCTGTTTGAGTCGCACGCCGTTGGAATGGAGAGCGAATTCTCCACCCCACCTCCAGCAATAACAGTCCTTAGAACCAATGCAGAGGTAAAAGCCAGAAGAAAGCTAACCATATTAAGAAAACTGAGTGGAACCACATGGGGAGCCACTGAAAGAATCCTCAAGAATGTATATCAGCAAAGTATTCTACCACATTTAGAATATGGGTCAACATCTCAGTGCACAGTATCAAACACTACGCTGCATAATCTAGACAAGGTACAAAATCAGTCACTACAGATTATTACAGATCCCATGAGGTCCACACCAGTAGTAGAAATGCAGAAAATGGTGATGAAGCACTAAAAGAACGTAGAGACACAAAGGTCATGACCTTTAGAGATAAATTCTTCAGCTCTGTACGCCATCCCCTGAACGAGAGATTCAATAACTTGGCATGAAGGCAGCTTAAAAGAAGCAGCTTCATTTATCAGGCCAAGTGTCTGCATAAGCTGATAACCAACCTCCCAACTGTAGTTGCTCCATTATCATCTGTACCAGATCATACACATGGAAAGGAGCAGACTGTACACAGATATTCAAACTGATGTGAAAGATGTGCATAATGGTGAGATGCAAAGCACAACAGCCACACTTGGTGTGCTAGATGACAAATATCCATGTGACACCCGGATACATGTGTATACAGATGGATCTGCACACAATGCCATAAAGGGTGAAGGGGCAGGAGCACATACTGAATATCCAAACAACACCACTGACAAGATTTCCATACCCACTGGAAAATACTGCAACAACTATGATGCAGAAGTCAGAGCAATTATTGTCGCAATTGAAAAACTATCAAACTCCAGAACTTATATATGCCCTATAGTATTTATCATGAATGCAAGATCAGTACTGGAAGCTCTTCAGTGCAACAAACTATCAGACCTTAAGGATGCCTTGTCAGAAATTGGCTCACAGCACAGAGTCACCTTGCAGTAGATTCCATCCCACTATGAGATACCAGGCAATGTGAAAGCTGACCGTCTGGCCAAAAAGGGCACTGAAATAGAGCAACCAGACAAAACAACCACCTATAACCAGAAGAAAAACATGACAAAAACTTACAGGAAGCCATAAACACCACCACAAGATGACTATCACTCGCAAAACAAAAAGGAACAAGTCACTATTTTCCATCTCCAAACAGGGCACAGTCGACTTTGAAGTGATATGTACACAAAGTTTACGGTTGGTACCACTACTCTTTGTACACGTGCCCAGCCACTCCAAGCTGCAGATATAGACAGAAAATGTGTATGAAGAAAAAGAAGGCTGATAATAAAACACTGTGCTCTACCACTTTACCAGTTGAAGGAAGCATCTTTAAGAGCCTACCCATATCAGTAAAAATGCTGTCCTTTTTCCTAACTTTAGAAGTGATCACTGGTGTGGCATTTTTAACTTTGACAAGAACTTTTTGTTTGTTTTACTCCCAATAACAACAGGGTGGGGAAAACCAAGCCATCTGCTAATCGGTTTATGATACACCTTAATGATTTTGGTTTAATTATTTTAATCTTTGAATCGAATAATTTCACTTTTATCTGCCATTATACAAAGCTATTTTGTGTGCACATATTCTAATTGCAGTGAAAAAATATAAAACACTTATAAACAGTTTATTATTCACTTAATCATGGAGCATAACATAATAATACAAAAAGATGCAGAGTATTTCATAACTGTAAATTAACTCTGAAGTAAACACCACTACTTCAAAGAAAGTGGCAATTCAAATTATCTGACTGTGTGAAGCATGTTAAGTTGAAGCATGGTAACTCACAGTTTGCCTGTAATTACTTTGTCTGATGTATGTCAAATCAGTTTCTGGTGAGAATAGAACTAGTATGAAATTTAATGTGAAAATCTTGCATTATTTCTCTCTATTCTGATGGTAGTTTTGGATAAAAGGAAAGATTTATACAACATTTTGCTCATTTTTATTCCCAAGGTTAAACTTCTTTAGATCAGCTATGTTTACTGTGAAGGTTACAAGGGTTATCTTTGAGAGGTTGTAGTTCAACACTGCATCTTAGTGGTTTTGAATATAGGAGATTTTGCTTGGCCAGAGGATTAACTTCAAAATGTGTGCCCTAGACAACAGTGGATTAGACACAATGCTAGACAGGAGGACATCCTGAGAGGACAGACTTTCACAATGCCTGCACATCACATCCTTTATCACACACACACTTCTGTTCTCTTAATTATATGTTAAAAGAACAGTTTTCATTAAGGCTAATCAGTAACACTAAATTACAGTCTTGTATGCCTACCTTTTGCGAAATGATGGCACTGGTTGTGAAGATGTGGAATGAATATCACTAGAGTCTTGAATCAAATAATTTTTGCTTGATACCAATGTACCATTAGTCTCTGGGGCATTAGTGTGCTTCTGCTTAATTTCTGGTGGCTTTTTCTCGAGATAAGAAGATAAGTATGCTCTGTTCTGAATACTTTGAGGTGGTCTCAGACTGCCTGCATTTTTAAATGCCATGTTGTACATAGAGGCATGTACATGGTTGAGTTTAGCCATGGAAGCAGCTGCTGGTTTGAACCAGTTCTTAGAAATTGTAGACAATATCAAAGTTAATTAAACAAATAAAGACAACTGCAAAACTGATTTTTATTTTTCAAAATAAATGATTCATAAACAAAACTTCCTATGAATAAGCATATTTCAAGGACAACAAATACTGCCCAAAGGGCTTTTAAAAAAAAAAAAGAAGCAAAGATGTCTAAACCTTTGGATTTAATTTACTGACTGACAATATCACATGTATTTAAGAAGAGATAAGATCACTGTTATTCAAATATTTCATTCCTGAAAAAAAACATTACTCTTAGTTGATATATGGCAGTTCTAATAACACATTTTGCTTTAATTCTCTACTTTCTTCTTAATGATTGTGTTATGAAGCAATGCAGAAAAAAAAAGAGTTATTGATTTTTCAGTTTAATGCCACAGTGAACAGGGTTAAGTCTGGAAACCTGTCATGTTTAACTTCTCAGCCATCTGTCCATCTATTTTCTTGAAAGCCATCCTGGTCATTTTTTCTCTCCATTCTACATTCATGCCTCTATTAGCTACTTCTTTATCACTTGCTCTTTAGATAAATCCAAGCAGCTTTAGCTGCCTCCTCAATAATTTAGTGTACACAAACTTACATTAAACCTATTAAACAACAAAAAGCATGCATTAGACCTGATATCTTTCCTCATAAACTAAAGCATCACTACTATTTTCCAAATTTATTGGCAGACCAAGCCTTGCCCTCATGACAAATTCCAGCCATCTAATCCTCTGATTTTGTGTGTGTTCTTTCTCAAATTTTGCTTCAATAATATTTTTTGTGTGTCATATTTGATCTATTCTAGAATTGTTAGTTGCTTTTTCTTTCTTTTCTTTAATCTCCCATAAATGTGAACTTGTCTTTTTTGCTATCAGTGCAATACATATCTTGAAGCACAGATACACAATGGATAAGGAGTGGGTTACGCTGACACGCTGGACATTTCAGAACTGACCCCATTAAACAGATTTCTGAGTAGACTTCATCACCATGTGATCATGTTCAGCCCTACTCCTTTAGCCAAGCTAAGATCTTGAATGGACATAATTTACTGGTTCTGTTAACCATGACTTACTGACTCTGTTAACTGTGATTTACTGCTCTGCTGATTGTACTGGATCTGCTGTGGTGTACTGATTCTGTTGTGATTTACTAGTTCTGTTAACCATGACTTACTGACTGTTAACTGTGATTTACTGCTCTGCTGATTGTACTGGATCTGCTGTGGTGTACTGATTCTGTTGTGATTTACTGGTTCTGTTAACCATGACTTACTGATTCTGATAACTGTGATTTACTAGCTCTGCTAACCATGATTTACTGGTTTTGCTAACTGTGATTTACTGGTTCTGATATATGTGATTTACAGGCTCTGTTAACTGTGATAGATTTGGAAAGAAGAAAAGGTCCCTTCTAATTGGAAGAAAGGAATCATTGTTAAAATACCAAAAAAGGGCAACCTTAGTGACTGTAACAACTGGAGAGGAGTAACCTTAATATCAGTTGTGTCAAAAGTAATCTGCAAGGTCATTTTGAATAAACTCAAAGATATACTGCAATGAGAGAAGAACAAGCAGGATTTCGAAAAGGGAGAAGCTGTCTCGACCAGATCTTTACTCTCAGAATAATACTTGAAGAACATACTGAAAAGCAGAAACCATTAATACTGAACTTCATAGATTTTAAAAAGGCATTTGATAGCATACACAGAGATTCATTATCGAGAATTTTATGTCTATATGGAATACCATCTAAAATTGTCAACATCATTAAGGACTTATACAATGGATATGTTTGTGCAGTCAAGACAGAAGAAGGGATGAGTGAATGGTTCCAGATTGAAACAAGCATGAAACAAGGATGTATACTGTCTCATTTACTTTTTGGGATTACAGTAGACTTTATAATGAAAAAATGCTGCACAGGTAACACAGGTATTGACTGGGTACATGGGACCCAACTAGAAGATCTTGATTTTGCTGATGACATAACTCTTATCAGTAATAATGTGAATTCCGTGCAAGAAAAAACAGACAGCCTGTCTTCACTGGCTAGCAAAATAGGACTTGAAATTAACAAGGACAAAACAAAAATAAGGAAAATACTCGGCATCAACTGGAATGAATTCAAGAACAATGCAGAGATAAGACAGATGACTCAACAACAACCAGTCTCATGGGTGATCAGGAAAAGGAGATGGACATATGTTGGTCACTTGATGAGAAGAAATGATCAGAGAATCCCAAAACAAGCTATCAAGTGGAACACAACAGGCCGATGAAAAAGAGGCAGACTGCGTGAAAGTCTGAAGAGGACATTATTAAGAGAGGCCAAATTAACAGGCATAAAATCCTTTGATGAGGTTGAAAGACTCGCCGAAGACAGGAAAAATTGGCGAACTACTTTGCGAGCCCTATGTGACGTTTGACGGCACGGGAAGGATATAAGATATATAAGATTAACTGTGATGTATCCACTCTGATAACGGTACTGTTCATCGAGTACAATTATATTGGCTCTAACTTCTGGTTTCTTCACCACCTCATTTCACAGAGGTTAAAGTTACATTCACATTTTTTGGTTATACCAAAAGCTTGGCACTAGTAGCAAAGTGTTAACTTCTGCTGTTTGTCGGCATTCGTTCGCTGCAAATCATGTATACTCCTAACATATTTTACACCCTTTTTGTGCAGTTAAATGACACATAGGGTAGTTCGCCAAGTTTTCATCCCAGTATATAGGGCCTTATTTGTACGCGAATATCTATTTTCTATAATACACTGATGTTATGTGCTAAATAAGCATTCTCGACAGTTACAATTCACACCTTTTGGGAGACTTCAAATGTTTCGATTTTCTCATCACCATCATTTTCGAATTCTTCATGATTGGTCATGAGAGTTGGCGGGTGCACATTATTCGCTCTCATCATATGGCAGTAAGAATCTTGTTCCTGCTGTTAGATCTCATGAAAGTCGAGATCTAGGCTAAGGAGTAACCGGTGCTTCGTTCTGCTGCATTCCTGTTCCCCTTTTAAAATCAAACATGGTGAGCGTAGACTTTAAATTCGGTCTCTTTTATATTTTAACTTTAAAATATTTAAATAATTCTGCTGTTTTGCAAAATAAATAGTACAAGTAAAATGTGTTATTTAATAACAGCAATGTTTTTTTATTGTTTTACAATAATTTCATTTAAAATGTCTACATCAGGGCGCAGTTTACGGTTGAATTGAATTTACAATGGTAAAGCCATATTGTTTGTAAACAATAAATCACCAAAGTAATATATAAAGATGGACTGGATGTTGCAAATTCTAAGTTCATCCTGAAAAAAAACAACAATAAGAATTTAATAAAACAAGGCTGCGTAATATTTAAAGTAAAAAATTAATTTTAACATTATGTTGAAATAGTCTTTTAATTGTTATAATTATTATATGTAATATTCTTTACCCTTCCAACCCAACAGAGTAAAAATACATTAATCGCCTTCCATCACCACTCCGCTTTCCTTGAATTACAGTTGTTTACTTTTACTCGCATTCGTCCTTCCAGTTGCGTCCTCCTCTCATCTCTTGTCAGAAACAGGCGCATTTCCTGTCCTTATCAAAAATCCTCTTGTCTATCATTTCTTTCTATTTTTTTTTTTCTCTCCAGACCCGTAGTTTCTTTTAAAATATATAACTGGTATTGTTAATTGTATCTTCCTTACATCTATCGCTCTCTAGAACGTAAAACAACTAAAGAATCTGTGAAGAGGAACAAACAGAACTACAAACAGCTGAGAAACAAGGCTGAAGAAACAAGACATTTGAAATATGTATCAATGAGGAAACCTTGGAAGAAGTGGAGAGTTTTGAATATCTTGGATCACTGCTAACTAATAATGGAGATACAATGAGGGAAATTAAAAGGAGGGCATATATCGCTCATCAGAAAGTAAAACAACTCAATAATCTGTGGAGAGGAACAGACAGAACCACGCAAATAAGATTTTTATAGGCTTGCATCTTTCCCATTGCAACATATGGCTGTGAGACCTGGACACTTAACAAAACAGATGAGGAACACATAAATGCCTTTGAATGTAAATGCTACAGAAGAGTTCTTCAAATATTATGGACACAAAAAGAACAAATATATCCCTACTACAAGAACTTAATATTGAAGAACGCTGGCTAGTAAAGAGGATTAAAGAGAGAAAACTGAAATATTTTGGACACATTAAACGTCATGATAATCTAGAGAAGACCATCTTGGAAGAGTACATAATGGAGAAAAGAAACAGAGGAAGACCAAGGCGAAGATGGCTGCAAGACTTCATTGATGATCTGCAAATGGATGCATCAGCAGCAGGCCATCAGTAATAATGAGAGAGGCCTACCGGAGTGCTGTTAGGGAGGCAAATTTCCGCAAGGGGCATGCAAATGAATGAATGAATCTTCTAATTAACTCGACAACGATCTATTAGTGACACACAACAATGCAGAAAAATAAAACTGTAACCTGTTCATAGATGTTGACACAAATCGTCTTCCTTTGTTCGCGGGAGCTGCTGTTGTTCACGGTGAACAGGAAGAAATTCTCAGTGGAGAAGAAGAAGCTGGCTAACTTTGCACAAAAATTAGTTTGCAGAAGGTAGAAACAAGTGTATTCATCAACAGAGAACACATTTGTAATGTTTAACTTTAACCCTCTTCATACTTAACGGGAAAAAATGAAACGAGGGAAAGACAAAACTACTTGTAAAGTGTTAAAAAAAGAAGCAACATCTGTTACTTATCTTGCAGCTTATGGATTGGTGTAGCAGGACCTGTACATGATTGGTATAAAGAATTTAAAGAATTTTAAGCAAGGCTAGACGTAGCAGAAAGTCTAGATGCTTGGTATAAAGAATTTAAAGAGCTTTAAGCATGGCTAAATGTAGGAGAAATTCCTGATGCTTGGTATTGAGAAACTGAAGAACTTAAGTAGGGATAGTGCTACCATTAATCCAACTAGGTTCCCGCCCTATAGCGCCATATGTCAGAGAGGACCAGGGCTGATCATGGAGGCCCACAGTTTTATGTAAGCTTGATACACGTTCCTAGGGTGCAGATCTCAAAACATATGCCACCTCATACAGGAAGGATGTTTTATTGTGTTAGTGGAAACTCCAGTATTATAAGACTTCCTGTGTTCATTTTGGAGAACAAATAGATATTGTAGAAAGGAAAAAAGGAGACAGTTTTGCAAAAATACATGCAGAAGGAACAGAAGAATAAAGTGCAAGGAAGTTTGTGTGCATAAGTGTGATAGAGAGCAGTTAATTTCAGGATTCACTTTCAATGAATTTTTCAGACTAAACGATGTTCGACATACCCAAAGCAGTATTCATGTGACTACCATTTAAAACTTAGTTCACAGCATTATAATCTAAAATATTCTAGTTCCATAGCAAAAATCAACCATATATAACAATATGATTGCGAATTTGTGACTGATACGTACAAAATGAATTAAATAGTCACAATTTTGTAACTATTTCTGGCTAAAGATTGGCTAGAATATTCATGCCAGTTTGGTCTCTCAAAATGCGACTTTTTTTAGTTTGATGATTTAACAGGACAAGCGGCAGATATTTTGACCCAGCGTTTGACTAAAATGAATAAAAAGTGTGGCTTATAAAAGAAGATAATATAGCACTGGGCAGATAACACAAATACACAGTTTGGAGGAGTGGTATGGCGGGCAACATCAATGTTCTGTACAATAAAATAATGGCAAGAAACTTTCAGCCATTGAATGCAGCACTTGCATTGTTCAGTTGTGTACACAGTGCTGTTCCTAGTAATATAGAAATAGTTCACAACAAAATATACATTTTTTTTCTGTAATAGTATAAAAACTGAATGAGTTTTGCGAGTCTGCTGACGCCGAATACTTGAAAGTTTTTATTTTATTTCACATGCCCCAAAATGTACGCGTTTGGTGGTTATATTTTAAAAGGTATGAAAGTGTGTCCTGGTTCATTTGTTAGCGGTGAAACATTGATTTTACTGGCAAGTTTCAGTTTGCTTTGCAGCTAAGAGTGGGAATTTGTAATGCTAATTTGTCTATATTTCGCCTTCATCGATTTATATATTTTGCCAGTTATCAATTATGTAAATTACCCATACGAGGAAGATCCGTACGTCAAAACAAACATCACAGCAACTGAGGTTATGTGTCGTAAAATGCTACATATATTCAATATTCCTTTATGGCGCAGAAGCATGGTCCTTGAATAAGGCAACATAAAAGAAAATCTAGGCTTTTGAAATGTGGATATTGGAAAACATCAAGAGATGGACAGGGAAAGCTTGGCTGAGTGTTCTAAAAAGACAAGAAACAGAGTAAAGTGGAGATTCGTTGCAGGAAACATTCCATTTGGAGACGGCACGAAATGATGATGAATTTAACCATATTTCGACTTATCAGATATGGTAAAATTATAAGAATGTTGGAAGACATAAAAATAGATGGGAAAGATCTGAAACTCATCAAAAACATATACTGGCAGCAATCAGCAGCAATGAAGGTTGAGAACCAAATAGGAGCATTCCAAGACATAAAACTGGGAGTGAGACAAGGATATGTTCTATCTCCTGACCTCTTCTCCTTGCACAGCGAAAATATAATGAGAAATATAGAGAGCTTGCCAGGAATATTAATTGGCGGGTACAACCGTAGCAACTTAGATATGCAGACGACACAGTTCTGATTGCTAAAAGTGAAGGGGAGCTACAGGCTCTTCTGGACATCGTGGTTTGTGAAAGTAAAAGTTAAGGTTTCAGCCTGAATAAAAAGAAGACAGAAGTGATGATCATCTCAAAAAAAAAAAAAATACCACCAAAATGTAGCATTACAATCGATGGCACAGAACTGAAACGAGTTGATAGATTCAAGTACTTAGGAACGATTATAACAGCTGATGGGAAATGTCACAATGAAATAAAAAGCAGACGTGCTCAGGCCAAGTCGACATTCCGGAAAATGAGACACAACAGAACTATATCAATGGAAACAAGATACTGAGTACTTAAATGTTACATCGAACCAGTTTTGTTTTATGAATGTGAAGCATGGTCCATGAATAAGAGAGTACAGCAAGACATGGAGGCCACGGAAATGTGGTTCATAAGAAGGATGTTGAAGGTACCATGGACAGCTAAAAAACCAACGAAGAAGTCTTAAGAGAGGCTGGAGGTAAAAGGCAGATTATAGCAAAGATCAGAGGCAGACAAACGAGAATTGTAGGACATTTTCCGAGAAGAGGAAAATTGAAACACATTGTGGCAACTGGAAAAATTGAGGGAAGAAGCGACAGAGGAAGACAGAGAGAGAGAAGCTTCTGGCTGTCAGTGTGGCTAGGAAGAAAGTCACTGGCGGATTTCATAATCAAGCCTAAAGGCAGAGAATTGTGAAAAGAAATGATTGCCTACGCCACGCGGCACGGCACTTTATTGTTACATATGTTAACTACATATCATTAATGTTTTGGATCGGATGAATTCCCCTTCTCACTCCATGACAAATACATTTTTAAACATCTGTATTGTTAAAACACTTTAACCGCATCCCCTATGCTGCTTCCGTTGTCACTTATCATTTTTCCAGATGTAAATCTCTTTCTTCCGCCTCCCTGGAACTGCAACATCGTGTCAGAGAGTGGGTTATGGCGACTATTTGTGGAGCAGGAGATGAGCAATGCTTCTTTAGAAGGCTCCACCGCCATGGGGATTATGGCGTTCCCTGCCCCATCAACCAAAGTAGACCTGCTACTGAGAGTACCAATGTGCTAGCATGGATGGTCTGATGGCTAATTGCCACATCGGACAGCTTCTTCGCGCCCTTTAAATGTAAAGAAGATATTAAGACGCAATGCTTTGTGATTATTGCATGTTTTCAAGCAGTCCTGATCCTTCTTCAAGTCACACTTGATGAGTCATTTCATTTAAAGTTGCCGCTTACATCATGTGCGATCACACTACGAAGACATCGATTCTGAATATAAATTAATTGCACCACATTCTGCGCCATCTCTTTTACACATGTGCGCATCCTTACATGGCGGGAATCAACACTTGTGTTAAAGGTCACTTGCAAACGACCTCTCTATTATGTGACTTAGGCGCGTGCCCTTGGCCTATTTAATATGTTCGTTGCAGCAAAGCCAAGCTTTAGGCGCACCAAAAGATAGTGTGAGTGTAAGTGTGCATATATAAATGTGTGTGTGGGCGTGCGTTATGTTAGGAAGAAAAGGACTGTGATTGGTTCATTTTACAGACTCATTACTATCGCTATGTATGTTGCAAAACAAGGCTTATCTTATAATTAAAGGGCCTTGGTGAAAATCTGTGAGGCCTTCTCAAGGTTTACAGGGAAGTTTATCCACGCTGACATGAACTGAACGGGAAACAGTATCCAGCCGACGTCGCAGTGAGGAAACTGGGTTTTTTTTTTCCTTCCTTCCTCGGAAGAAATTCAAGAAATTAACTTCAAATCTGGCTTCACTCTCATGAGAAAACGTGTCAGTTCTCTTTGGTCACGAAGCAGCGTAGCTATTTCATCTTGGGATCACGACGTGAAAGCCAGCAGTTACAGCTGTGCTCTGAGAGCGAAAATGAGATATTCTTGAACAGTGTTGTGGTAGAAGATTAAAGGTAGTTGCACCAATATGAGCCGAAAACAATAAAATGTCAGTGGAACTTTCATCGTTAAAGATTACCAGAAAAAAAACCCAAAAACAAAACAAAATATAAGACTGCAGTAACAGCTGAAAGTCTTTGGGATGTTAGAGGCACGGTGTGCAGTCGAAGTTGTTCTAAGGATGCAACAATAAATTCTGAAAGATATAAAACGGAGAAGATTGAGAACATGGCTTTGAAGAGGTTGATATAATGTGAGGCAGATAACAGGTCCACCTGACAGTCCAGCTTGAAGACAGTGCACTGATCTCTAAAGCTGTTGTCTGGGGTTCAATTTTGGCAGTATATACACAAGGTTGGGCCAGTGATCCATCTGTCCATACATTGCTTTTTGCAGGTGCTATGTATACTATGTTTAATAGTTCTCATGTTGCGGGGTCTGTGGTATAGAGTCTTCTCTGCCGTTCTGTCAGCACATTACCTGCATCTGATATTCACGTGCTCGTGTATCCACTGCAGGATGGTCTTGATATCATAGGAGACAAGTATGCTCTGGGTACGCTTGTTAAAACTGCGTTCAGCAGTTGGGGATCCAAATGTGAAGAACGAGGTTTTTTTTAAAATTTGTTGATATAACCTGCAACTCTGAATCTTAATTGTAGCAGCGACATCTGTAAGGGGCAGAAAGGTGATTTGATCCCTTGTCTGAAAACTAAATGAGTGTTCAATATCCTACATTGTCTTTTTCCTTGAATAATTTACCTATCAGCCTGGATCCAGTTCACAAGAATAGGATTTTATGTTTTTCAGTGCAAGTGTGAGCTTTGTTCACTAGGGTATTGTTCTGCCTGGTGTTAACTGTAGTTTGCTTTTGGTGAGATATTTGGCATTTTCTAAGTTGTCTTCCTTGGAAGTTCGGTGTTTCTTGTTTATCTATTTTGCTGTAAGCACTGGAATGTTGCGAATCCCCTGGACAGCAAAAATAACTAATGAAGAATGTATGAGAAGAGCTGGAGAGACAAAAAACCTTGTCAGAAAGATAAGAGAGAGACAATGTACTTTCATAGGACATGCAATGAGAAGAGGGGGCATTGAAAATATTATAACAACAGGAAAAATAGAAGGAAGAAGATCAAGAGGAAGACCAAGAGAAATGATACTGGACAGTCTGACGGGTTGGTGTGAGAGGAGATCACCAATTGAACTGGTGGCCTGCATGAAGGATCGGGTACTCTGGAGAAGCATAATAGCCAACGCCAGTCGGCACGGCACCTGATGATGATGATGATGTAAGCACTGGAGTTTTTTTTTTAAAGTATTTTGTTAGGCTTTCATATATCTATTTTTTTTTTTTACTGTAGGGAATAATCTGAGAGCATACGTTTATTAACGTTTTTCTTACATTTTTACTCCATATTTGTATGAGTTTCATTACACAGTGCTGATCTCATTTCGCGGACAAAGGAATTGAAGGATCTGGTTTTGGATTTTGTCTGCTCGTGTATGAGTGTTCACTAACGCTGTGACCTGCGGGGGGATATTGTAATTTATTTTGTATAAAGGTGTAGATTTAAACAGCAAGCCACATTTTTCATACAATGGTATAGGACATTGCCGACAACATGCCCATCAACATAAACTGAACGTTGTCCAAATCCCACTCTGCACGTGTCAAAATTGTTGCGATTACACCTGTTTCTACTGTTAGCACTCGTGTATAGTTGCGAGGGCACGTTGCTAAACAGTACTGGCCATTTTGATTTTGAAGAGGCTGCTAGCAGAAAGATCATTCATTCATTCATTCATTCCTTTGCATGTCCCTTGCGGAACTTTGCCTCCCAAACAGCACTCCTGTAGGCCTCTCGGTTGTGAGCAAGATGGCCTGCTGCTGCTGCATCCATTTCCAGATCATCAACGATGTCTTGCAGCCATCTTCGTTTCGGTCTTCCTCTTTTTCTTTTTCCCATTATGTATCCTTCCAATACGGTCTTCTCTAAATTATCATGACGTTTAATGTGGCCAAAATATTTAAGTTTTCTCTCTTTAATTCTCTTTACTAGCCAGCCTTCTTCAATATTAAGCTCTTGTAGTATAGATATATTTGTTCTTTTTTGTGTCCACGATATTTGGAGAACTCTTCTATAGCATTTACATTCAAAGGCATTTATGTGCTTCTCAGCTGTTTTGTTAAGTGTCCAGGTCTCACAGGCATATGTTGCGATGGGAAAGATGCATGCCTTTAAAAATAGCAGACATCTGTAAGGGGCAGAAAGGTGATTTGATCCCTTGTCTGAAAACTAAATGAGTGTTCAATATCCTACATTGTCTTTTTCCTTGAATAATTTACCTATCAGCCTGGATCCAGTTCACAAGAATAGGATTTTATGTTTTTCAGTGCAAGTGTGAGCTTTGTTCACTAGGGTATTGTTCTGCCTGGTGTTAACTGTAGTTTGCTTTTGGTGAGATATTTGGCATTTTCTAAGTTGTCTTCCTTGGAAGTTCGGTGTTTCTTGTTTATCTATTTTGCTGTAAGCACTGGAATGTTGCGAATCCCCTGGACAGCAAAAATAACTAATGAAGAATGTATGAGAAGAGCTGGAGAGACAAAAAACCTTGTCAGAAAGATAAGAGAGAGACAATGTACTTTCATAGGACATGCAATGAGAAGAGGGGGCATTGAAAATATTATAACAACAGGAAAAATAGAAGGAAGAAGATCAAGAGGAAGACCAAGAGAAATGATACTGGACAGTCTGACGGGTTGGTGTGAGAGGAGATCACCAATTGAACTGGTGGCCTGCATGAAGGATCGGGTACTCTGGAGAAGCATAATAGCAGAAAGATACGTTAACAATACTCCAAACCAAACAGAACCTCCAGTGGTTTAAAAACACGGCTCGGAAACAACAACGGAATGAATGGTTTTAAGTGTTGCTGGTTTTAGAAACTGGATTGTATATAGCGTGCTAGCACTACCAGAGAGCGGGGTCCGGAAGAGTATTCCTGGGACCCCAGTTTTAGCATATAATGATAAAACAATGAAATAATAATTACATAAAAATTACACGAGAGTTACTTTCCATGTTTGGCTAGGCGGCCCCTTAGTAACCGGTGCCCACGTGGAGTACAACAAAGAAAGATGAAGAAGAATTACTGTACATATCTTTGAGAACAATATCCTAAGAAGAATCCTTGCGCCAATAAAGGAAACCAACAGTGGAGAACGGAGAGCTAGAAAGAACACTGAACTCAACAGCTTATTTAAATCCCACGACATTGACAGTATGCCTTCGTTTTGTTACAGGAAATATCCTAACCTTAACCCCATCTCCTACTTTCCCTTCTACTTCGTAGGCGGAAAATTGTTACAAGGAACTAAGTATCTACATAACTCATCTGATCGTTAACAAAGCAGCACCATCAATCAAGCACTTCGGCCCTCTTAAAGTCATAGCGCCCCGCTAGGGATGGGACACTTCACCTGGGTCAAATACATGCACCTAAACCCAAGTCTGCATACTTTATTATATACCCAAGTTATGTGGGCTTCTTTCTGGTTACTTCGCATGGCCGCCATATATGGCAAGATCTAAGCATAGAATGCCTGCGCATTCATGCCACGTTTACAAACAGCTTATAACTAATGTAGCTATCAACACGTTAAGTAATCTGAATATGTAGAAACACGTCTCTTCCCTTCCTTACCCGCGAATCATACTGCGCATGCGCATTTAATTGAATAGACTACTCCGGGGGATCTGTGTGCCTTACCTTCACGCAAGGCATGACGAACAAGAATAATTTATGTTCAGTGGCCCGATAACCCGCAGTATCAGAGTTGCCAACTTTTTTTTTCACAAACTAGAATTGCTCTAATATTAGAGTTATCTGGATCAAAAACATTATCCAGGAGATTATTTTTTCGAATAACATATACGTGGAAATTAATTGGTAACTAACATTCTTCTTCTTCAGCTTTCCGAGCCATTAAGGCTCATTTGCTGCAGATAACATTCGCCTCCATTCCTCTCTGTTCCTAATCTTCTCTTTACAGTTGGTGAGACCAATTTCTTTTATATCCTCTTCTATGTTGTCTTTCCATCTCTGTCTTGGTCTTGTTTCCCTCATCTCTTGTGCGTACATAATTTTCGTTTGTCTGTCATCTTCCATTCTTTCTACATGGCCCAGCTAGCGTAGTCCGCCCAGTTTCATGACATTTATAATTCGTTGGGATTTAAATAAGTTGTTCAGTTCCGTGTTCTTTCTAGCTCTCCATTCTCCACCGTTAGTATCATTTATGGGCCCAAAGATTTTTCTTAGGATACTGTTTTCAAAGATCTGCAGATGTTGTTCATCTTTCTTTGTTGTACTCCACGTTTCTGATCCATAAATGATGGCTGGTCTTACTATAATTTTGTAGATTATTTTGGTGTTTTGGGGCAGGATTTTGTACTTCAACTAGTGTTACAAGGCGAAGCATATTTTATTCCCTATCTGTACTCTGCTTTTAATTTCCTCGCTTACCATGTTGCTTCTGTTGAAGGTTGTGCCTATATATGTGTATGTTTCTGCTTTCCTAATAATCATATATCCAACATTTATATAATCTGGATCATTCTGTCTCTGGTCTTTTGGTATCTTCGTATACTCTGCATTTCCTTGATTGATGGTCAAGCCCACTTTTAGTTCCACATCTCTCAGGTGTATGTAAGTATTGATGACTTCTTGCATAGTTTCCCCCACTAGGTCGATGTCGTCAGCGTATCCTAGTATTCTAGCTTGTTCTCCTGAACTGCTTTCTTCTTTCACTTTTCTGATTACTTTTTCTAGTACTAGATTGAATAGTAATGGAGATAATGCATCATCTTGTTTTAAATCAGTTCTTATATAGTATGGTTCTGACTTTCTTCCCTTATATGAATGCATATAAAAGATTAACGCTCCTCGAATCAATTCATTTGAAAATTCAATGCCCAAGTATGGCTCATCTAACTACAGAACAATGACTATCATCATTGGATGTTTACAGACAGGACAGTCACAAAGTTAGTTGCCAGACAATTTAATGTGGTTAAAAGCACCATTAGTCGCCTTTGGAGACAAAAAAAAAAAAAACTGGCTCAGATGCAGACCGGCAGCGCAGTGGAAGACCCATAGCCACAACTCCTGCCGAAGACCGCTTTATACGGCTGCGTCACCTCAGGAATCGATTTGCATCTGCGTCCTCAACAGTCAAGTCAATGACAGCACCTCGCTGAATTTCAGATCAAACGGTCAGGAACCGGCTGCATGACGCTGGTCTTTGGGCTAGAAGACCCTACAGAGGTCCTGTTCTTACGGACCGGCATCGCCAGAACCGACTGCAGTGGGCAAACGAGCATCGTAAACAGACAGTTGCGAATGATTGGGGAAGGGTTTGGTTTGATGATGTATCATTCTTTCTGCTCCAGCGACACAATGGACGGAGAAGAGGTTACTGCGAGTCCATGAGCGCTACGCCCAGAACTGTGTGGATGAGGCTCCTCCACATCGAGGTGGAGGTGTACTGGTGTGGGGGACGATCAACTTTATGGGAAGAAGTGAACTGGTGCAAACTGAAGTATGCCTGAATGCCCAACTATACATCTCTGAAATTCTTCGTCCTCACGTACTTTCACTTCTGGGTGCACCAGGGTCGATTTTTCAGCAGGATAACGCTCGACCTCATGTGGCACAACTCACCACCCAGTTCCTCGAGGACAATAATATCTAGACCATTCCGTGGCCATCCATGTCATCAGACATGAACCCAATAGAACACTTATGGGGTGAACTCAGCTGACAAGTCCGCCAGCGAGACGTAGCGCCAACCAATCTCTGACAGTTGTCTCTTGCACTGCGGGAAGAGTGGGCAGCTATCCCACAACAGATCCAACGGCTAATCGGATCCATGTCAAGGAGATGTCGTTCTCTGATACAAGCCAGAGGAGGCCATACACCTTACTGATACGGAGGCGTCAGTCGCAAAGAATAAAAGTCGAAACCAAATTTAATGAATATCATTTCATTGTTAAAGTCTTAAAGTTTCTTCATGACAAGATTGAAACATTAATTCTCTAAAATAAAATTTTGATACAAGTTTGAAACTTGGTGTCCAATACGACTACAGTAGTGTTGCGTTTCTTTTTTTGTAGCAGTATATATTGGTCATTTATGCATACGAAAGCTGAAAATCAACTAAAGAAATAGACAAGAAATTAGACTCTTTTGAAAACAAATACCTAAGGAAAATACTTGGTACAAAGTATTACAACGCAGAGATAAGAAAGATGAGCAAACAACAACCTGTCTCATGGATGATCAGAAAAAGGAGATGGGCATATGTAGGCCATGTGATGAGAAGAAACAATCAGAGAATACCAAAACAAGCTATCAAATGGAGCACACAGGTCGATGAAAGAGAGTTCGACCATGTGAAACTCTAAAGAGGACATTGTTTAAAGAAGCCAGTTTAGTGGACATAACATCCCTTGATGAAGTTGGAAGACTCGCTCTGAACAGGAAACTTTGCAAACAACTATGCGAGCCCTATGTGACGTTTGACGGTAGAGGAAAGGATGTAAGAAAATGTTGGTCAGAAACATAGCATATGTTTAAACAAGATGAAAACCAAATACAAACATTTGGGAATGGAATCCTGAGAATTTATGGATCAGTAAGAGATCATATAACACAACAATGGAAGATAAGATGAAACAAAGAAATCCACTTATAACAGCCAGTATGAGAAACAAATCTGTGGTGGCTCGGGCCAGAATGAGGAAGGACAAAGATGGCCTATACAGAAGTGATGAAAGGGAACAGACCAAGAGGTAAACCTAAACAATGATGGCAAGACAACTTAGAAGAAGAAGATAAATAGACTCTTGGAATCTACAGCTGGCAAGAAAAAAACTAAGAGCAGACAGGAATGGAGATGCATCTTGTCTGCCACAATGAGCCTTACTACTCAGAGAGCTGAATTCAGCAGCTGTTTGAAGAGGAAGGTGAAGCAGAATTTACCCAATGAACGAAATCCTTAAAACTAGTTTTATAGCTAACATCTAGATGACTACTTTCATTATCTAAATGAGACCAATATTGCCCTTCACAATATCAATTGGTGATCTGCAAATGGATGCAGCAGGGCATCTTGCTTACAACCAAGAGGCCTACAGGAGTGCTGTTAGAGAGGCAAAGTTCTGCAAAGGTCATGCAAATGACTGACCGAGATGAGGCCAGTATTACCCTTCACAATATCAACTACAGAGATTTAGTTTATGCTGTGGCAGTCTTGCAACAAGTAGTTACCTATACAGAGTGGTAGCCACATATCACTTTACGGTATCTGAATAGCTTTTGGGTATAAGCATAAATATATAATTATATACAAAGCTACTACAGTAATGCTGTGATACCAAAATGTAAGACCATTTAAAATAAAAATAGCAACAGCCTTATTAATTAATCAGCACTGTAGTCTTAGATTTTATAGTACAGGTCAGTGATAGGGAATGGAGTCAACAGCTAGATCTAATGGTTTACCATTTTTAGCAATTATTACTGAAAATCAGCTTTCTGCCTGCTTGGCCAGATGAAGGCTCCACTAGGGGTTAACATTATTTTTTTGTACATGTACATGCAGATTGCTCAGAAGGTTAGTTATTGTTAAGATTATTTCTGTTAAATATCAGCTTTTGTTTTCCCCAAGAATCTACCAGCATCTTCCTATATATTCTTACTCTGAATGCTGTGGAGGCTAAAAGATTTCTTTTTTCTCAGTAGAATGATATCCCGATTTTGTTTTATTTCCGGAAGTGCACATAACAAGGTAGGATGATGCTCCTCCCAGCGAGCTGCAATGGTAAACTCATCAGAATGTTCAACCAGGTTAAGGATGGAACTGATCCTTGCCCTGGTCACCATCATGCTCCCAGATTCCTAGTAGTTTTTTGTGTCCAAGCGAGGTAGGATCTTAAGTGACATGGTTTACCGACACTTGTGTCAATATGTCTCGTGATAAACAAAATATTCATCCAATACGCATACATTTTCTCGCATACAAACATACAGACATCTTAAAATCATCACTTCCAAACACATTCAGACGATTCAAATGCAACATTCAAAAACAGTTAAGCCACAGAGACCAAAATAAAAATGGGAAAAGCTCAGTCAACTTGAAAACTTTTATTTGTTAATTCAGCCCTTGAGACAGCTAAATAAAAACAAAGACAAAAAAAAAAAAAAAAATCCAGTGACAACACCTTATGATGGAAAAGACCTAATGGTGCATCACAACAAAACATGTACATGTTAAGAATATATACCATCTCCGAACACTAATACTTAAAAAAAGATTGTAAAGAAAAGGACTACATTTCTGCTTGCTTTCAAGAAACCTAATACATAAAAACCACTGGCTTATTTCAAGAATACTTTAAAATACCACTTTAGTTTAATGAATATATGCTAATGCCACAATATTGAGACAATTAAGAGGATTCTGGTTTTCTTACATTCAGTATCTTCATTCATAATAAACAGCATATTAATTCCATGTTGTTCCTTCAAAAAAAAAAAAAAAAAGGCAAAAACACAAGGCAGAATTGGCAAAAGAAGATGGAACACAACTTTCCAGAAAAAAAGACACAACAGAGGGCTGTAAATGAAAGCCTGCAATGATACCATGGACACACATAGTATGATCAGGCTTCATTGGTGATCAAATTAATCACCAAGGGACTCCTTGTCATACATGTACTCTCCGAGTCCAGGTCCGACACGTTTCAGATTGGTGATGTGGTCACCAATTTCTTTGATGGACCTCACTTGTTCCTCAAGGTACTCAGACTCCAGGAAGTCAGCCATCTGTTAGAAATAATGAATAAGTACTGATTATACCAGCCATGTGTTAGAAACAATGAGTAAGCATAGATTATAACATCCATCTGAAACACAGAATTTCAAATGATGAACAGTACAATGTGCCATTATCTAAAGGATGTAATTACCTCATAATGTACAGACAATTATGCTGAAATAGCCCTGCTGGCTGAACTACTCACTAAGAAGTGTAACGCCTACTGCTTCTCCTCTCTCATCAATCTTACTCATCATGTCATCAAATAACGTAAGGTTTACAGTGTTTCTCCATTTCTGCAAGCCACATACACATTTTCATCTGATAGCCTGCAACTACTATATAAAGTGTTAGCAACCCAATCATCTCTCACTAAGTCAAAGATCTAGAGGCACAACACATGGTGTGCTGCAAAAATATCAAAATTCACTCCATAGAGTGCTTCACAAACAAGCTAAACTATAAGTAGCTTGCAACAAAATTCTGCCTTGCTGTTAGACAGAATATGGCATGATTGTGCACAAGACAGTCCCTGCATATCTTATCTTCTCAGTATTTTTTCACAATTCAGTCACTTTACACAACAAACACCCCAATGAACTACAATGTGTATGACATGAATAAATGTATAAGTATACACAACTAAGTATATAACTATATGCGAAGCTACTACGGGAAAGCTGCGAAAACAAAATGTATAAACTAGGAAAAAAGTAGTAACAGTTTTATTATTTAACAAGCACACAGTTGTGATGTTTCAGTGTAATCTTAATCATACAAAAACACACAAGACAAAGAAATAGAGAAAGAAGATAAAATATGAATTCACATGAATGCTATGTTAAAAGTAGGAATGGAAAAAATAGAATAAATAAAATAAATGGAGCACTTAACAGAGCCTTGTAAGAGGTTGTGTCCAGAAATGTGCATGGTGGAGTGTTCTGAATGTTTAAATGGAGACTTGTAATGTGTAACAGGTGGGTTATAAAGAGGGAGAGCCACAAAAGGAGAGAGAGTGATTGCAGTTGGGGTAGAGAGGTTGTAATTTGATGCAGCGAGGAGGTTTTGAAATATGTATAGCATGTGAGAAAGGAATGTAACCTGGTGCAGTGTAAATATGTTTGTGGAAGAGGGGAATGTTAGATGTAACTAACTGTTAGCTCAAACCATGCGGTCCCAGTGTCCTCTACTCCTGAATGTATAAGTTCTCAAGTGCTAGGTGGCTTCTGTCATTGTTTGATGGCTGTTACCAGAAAATCAGATCTGGCACTGTGGTTGGGGCCACTAAAATGATTAGGAACTGTTTTTGAAGCATGCTGGGTATTATCATACAGATGTTTCTGCATGCGATCACCTAATCTGAGACCAGTTTCACCAATATAAGTTACAATGTATATGATTCTGAACAAATGATAATGAGACTAAACAACAGTTAAGCCAAGCTGCATTACTGTAACAAGAAAAAGAAAAGGATTTCCACGACAGAGAATTTAATCAGCTCTAAAAATAGGAACCAGAGAAATCTTGGAAGATAAATGCAGCCAAGTGTGATACTGACAACATCACATTTTCATGCGCTGATGGTCTTGGAAATACAGGCCTAAAACCATATCCCCAATATGCTCTTAAAGGCATGGAAATGGGGTTTTACCTTTACATTATTAGAACATGATCAGAACTCAAAAGATCTGGGGTTAGTATAGATTCTGACATTCCATTCACGAAACATTTTCCAGTGGACACAAAACACAACCTCTTCTTTTGTGTAAACTTACTACCAGCACAAAACATGGACAAATTTCTGATTTGAAGGAACTCGTTAGAAGGGAAAAAAAAAAAAGAAAAGAAAAGAAGAATTAAAAATACAGTCTACAAAATACTGACCTGAGCATCCTCATGGCTGGTACAGAGCTTGTGCAAGTCCAGTAAAGCCTGGTTGACACTCTTCTCCAACTGCAGAGCAACCTGCATTGCATCAAGACCTGTCCCCCATTCATCACGCTCAGGCTTCTGTCAATCATCAAGATAAAGCAGATAATTGGATGGAAAGAATAGCTTTGTAAAAATGTCTGGTCACAGCAAGTAGTGATTTAAATGTCATAAAACTGCTGACTTCTTTTGCAGAAACCACACATTTCTTGGAATTTCTTCAACTAAACAAATCATGACTTTTCCCAATTCCTAAATTTAGAAGTTTGTTTTTTTTTTTTTGGTAGTTTTCAACAATAAAAAAATAAAATCAATGCATGAACAAATGACTGAATCAACAGAGAAATGATCTCTTAGGAAGTCTTAGACTTATGGCATGTGACTGAACCCACCCACCCCACACACACACACATACAACACTCCCCATTTGTGAGGGTTCCTGCTGGTGCTGCAGAACACATGCACTGAGTAGAGATCCTCATTCACAGAATTAGGAACACTTACATACTTGCTTGATGTATAATAATAATAATAATGACCTTTTAACATATAATAAACTAAAATTAGTATTATCAACCATAATCACGGGTGAGTTATGTCGGAGATGCACTATCAATTACCTTGATATCCTGAAGCACAATGCGGCCACCACGCTTGTTCTGATACTTCATGAACTTCTCGGCATGCTCTCGTTCTTCTTCAGAGGACTTCTTGAAGAACTTGGAGAAGCCAGGAAGGGCCACATCATCACGGTCAAAGTAGAATGCCTGTAGGATCATAATGGATCATTCAGTTTAGATATTCTAATTTAAAATATACGTATACTTAATGAAGACATGATCACATGTCTTAATCTTCTAAAGATTAGAAACAAGACAAGAGCTCATACTGATAAAATTACCATTATAACAAATGAAAGAAAAAAAATTAATGCAATGATGGTAGGAATTTAGAAACAGAAATTACATGCACCTACCACAGGCTTAATTTATTCAGAACACTGCTGTGAAGTATAGAAAACAAGTGATGTTAAAAAAAAAAGTATAGAAAACAAGTGATGTTAAAAAAAAAAGTATAGAAAACAAGTGATGTTAAAAAAAAAAGTATAGAAAACAAGTGATGTTAAAAAAAAAAGTATAGAAAACAAGTGATGTTAAAAAAAAAAGTATTGAAAACAAGTGATGTTAAAAAAAAAAGTACAAAAATAAACAAGTGAAATGCCAGAAAAGAAAACCCTATAAAGTACAAAAGCAAACAAACGAATTACAAAAAAATAAAAAAAAAACATATGACTCATAATCTCATGACTAAAGCTGAGAAAAGCCCAATGAACTAAATCAAAGCAATTATTTTTTTAAACAAATGCTGAGAAGATATATTAAATGACATGTCCATTGCTTAGTCATCTTTACAGCGTCCACGTAAGAAACTGAAGATGACTAACAGAGAGACTGCACTGTTAACAGTACTGGTGAATCACGATTGTAATAGAGGGGACTGGTGTGGATGTATCCACCAACAATCATACAAACAGAGAAAAACCTGCTTCTCAAGGATTTAAAGAAACTCCCTACCCAAAAATCTTGTGTCACAAGGTTTTTAGCACAGCATCAGCTGCAATGAGTTTTAATGTGAGATAATGGACTATACCTGTAACTCAGCAACATACAATGTTAAGTATACAACTATACACGAAGCACTGCAGTAAAGCTGTGGTACCAGAATGTATAAACTGGGAAAAAAGTAGGAGCAGCTTTATTACTTAACGACTACAAAGTTGTGACGTTTCGGCATGAGCCTTAATGATACAAAAACATACAGAACAAAGAAATAGAGACAGGAGATAAAAGTATAGATTCAGATGAATACTATTTTTTTTAAAAATTAAACGGAGTGCTTAGCTGTAAATTGCAAGGTGTGGCTTGTCCGGCGGTGTGTGTCAGGAATGGATTTAGTAGAACGTGGAGACAGTTTAACTGAAGACCTGTGATATGTGGTCGGTAGGTTATAACTGGGGGTAGTGGACTGTTTTTAAGTTTTTAACAATTTCTATGGCCTGGATATGTATCATACACTTCTCGCACTTACAACTATCGATTTTTTTTCTTTCTCGGGAACTATGCTACATCAATATAACCGACCTCACGTCCTCCCCGTCGACAGCAGGACGCAGGCTTCCTGAATCTGATAAACTACGCAGTTAAGGGACTGCTCTATATATCCCGCTGCACTGCGGAAACTGCGACATGGCCACGTCAACAAGAACGTTCGACGCTAGCGCTATGCTTTGGATAGGGAATTCTACTTTTTAAAAAGCTTTAGGACCTCCTGTTCAACAGTAAAGGAAGAAGACATGTTGACCTTGCCTGGAGTCTCTGATCCTTCTCATTCATATAAAGCTGGTTGTCTTGAATTCTGGTCTTCCCTTCGCTTTGTGATGCGGTATCTAAGCATTGATTAATACATAGAATACGTAGCTATAATTTGAAGCGTTTAGAAGTGTAAGACATTATCAGACTTACCATGGACTGGTAGCAGTAGCTTGCATACAGCTCCATGTTGATCTGGCGATTGATGCCGGCTTCGCTCTCCGAGTGGTAGTTTTGGCGAACTTGGCTCACAGACATTTTTGATTGTTGTGTTAACTGTCTGATCTTGAAATCAGTTCAAAGTTGGAACCTTTTTTTGTTGCAAGATGGTAGTTGGTAGGTTAGCAAAGACTCTTTTGAGATTTGCCCGTACGTACCCTGACGCAGCAAGACAAATAACTAAAAGAAAAAATTCGCCCGGAGTTCCTTTTATAATGGTGGGCGACGTCATTCAGGATGGGCGGAGTTAATATGAGGCTCTGGAAGGATGAAGGTACTGTTCTAAGAAAACTGACTGATGAAATGGGCACCAAAATGTATAAACTAGGAATAATCCCAGAAACGTTGTATATACTATTACTAGTTTATACATTTTATATCAGTTTATACATTTTAGTATCACATATTTACTGGACAGCAAAAATAACTAATGAAGAATGTAGGAGAAGAGCTGGAGAGACAAAAAACCTTGTCAAAAAGATAAGAGAGAGACAATGTACTTTCATAGGACATGCAATGAGAAGAGGGGCATTCAAAATATTATAACAACAGGAAAAATAGAAGGAAGAAGATCAAGAGGAAGACCAAGAGAAATGATACTGGACAGTCTGACGGGATGGTGTGAGAAGAGATCACCAACTGAGCTGATGGCCTGCATGAAGGATCGTGTACTCTGGAGAAGCATAATAGCCAACGCCAGTCGGCACGGCACATGATGATGATGATGATATATTTACTGCAGTGGCTCCGTGTATAATTATATACTTATACACTAATTATTGTGTGTTACGAAATGGGGCACCAAGTACTTGACTCCTAAAATTGTAAAAAAAATGGTGTAGCCTTTTGTCTTTAATAAAAGATACAAAACACTCGTTATAAAATTGTTTAAGCCGCATGAAATTAAATGAACATTTGTTATTTTCATACAAAGAAAAAAAAACGTTTATAATTCCCTTGCTGCATTGTAAAGATTTCAATAAGTAGTCCCATATACTGTCTACAACTAATTTTTGTACATGTTTTTTTACTCCATGAAAATTATCTTTTTGTGGTCTTCATCTTTGTAATGAAGAATATATGCTTAACAGAATACAAAACTATTATTTTCGGAAACCTCCGTGTTTTAGTAAGAAACTATATATAATATTTGAATAATCTACTATGTTATAAAAGTAATTAATCAATTTATTTCGCATCAGCCGTTTCCATCCCAGAGTTAATTAGCGAATATTTTTAGCACCCTCTTCTTGATTAATGAGAAAGCTTTTAAATACTTTTAAAGTTCGATTAGTGTGTTTCTTGAAAGAAATCTAATTAAAATACCGTGAATATAATATAAAGATAAATATGTTTATACATTAAAGAATATTATGTATTCTTTAATATAAAAGAACATGCGCTGAGCGAGATATGAGTGAGGAAAATTGATTATCCAATATCCTAAACAGAGCCTCCCAGTTAATGTCATATGACCTTACAGTGACTCGACATGTTGTCATATTTTGAAAGTCACGAGTGACCTGAAAAAAAAAAAAATTCCACGTCTTCTATAGTGGTCCATAAATATTGCCAGGCAATAAATGTATATCTGTATGTGAATGGCATTTTGCTATATTTGTATGTTATATTATACCAGATATGGTTCCTGGTCATTTTGTCTGACGTCGGTTTGAAATAGTACGAGAAAGGGAGTGTACATTGTCTCGATCAAAGGTTGCGTTATAGTTGAGTGTTGTCGGAACATAGGTACTAATGGTTGTAAATTGTATCTGTTGTGAGAATAGTAATATATCATATGGGTAGAGTTGGTAGAATTCATTCGCAAAAAGGACGTGTTAAGATGATTGGTTGCATCGGCCACATTTACCATGGCTGTACAAACTCGTACTACGAGCTTTACAAATAGAGATATCTTCTTCTTTTTCTTCTTTACATTCGTACGCCGACTTACATTTGCGACCGGAATATCTCTCTAGGTGAAGGTCAGATACTGCGTACTTTTCGCTACTATAACATATACGATGAACAGACATCACTTTAAAATACTAACAGAATGCAAATTATCACAGTAACTACGTGGAAAGTAGTCACAAAATACGAGTCACAACACATTACATAAAGAATCATATTGTAATAACTTTTCAGTGATGCGTAAATGTAAAAACAGCCACTTACAATCTCACGCATACATTTCGTATTCGCCATATAATGAAAACAAGCTATCAAGTGGAACACAACAGGTCGAAGAAAAAGGGGCAGACCGCGTGAAACTCTGAAGAGGACATTATTAAGAGAGGCCAAGTTAACAGGCATAAAATCCTTTGATGAGGTTGAAAGACTCACCGAAGACAGGAAAAATTGGCGAACTACTTTGCGAGCCCTATGTGACGTTTAACGGCACGGGAAGGATATAAGATATAATGATGTGGTGTGCTATATTTGATATCCTTACCTTCTCTTGTGGTGAATTTACAATATATCCATAACTTTTCTTGTTGAGAATTTATAGTGTATCCTTATCTTCTCTTGTGGTGAATTTATAGTGTATGAAAAACAACAAATATTTGTAAATTATTTACAGAATGGATAATAAACATTAAACAGTCCTACGAGACCTCGACCGTAGGTCGGCTCCAACTGTAACCAAACTGTAGGTCCTGTTAGGTCTGAAAGTCTCTCAAAAGATGAGTCCACTGTTTTATTCTGGCTTCTGCTGTTTATGCCCAGGGTATGTCTACTTTATCTTAGCCCATCGCTTGCTTTATATCAGGCGAAATGTGTCTGATGTAAGTTCTGCCGCCATTTAGGAACTTATTGGTTAAGAAGAAGAAGAAGAAGTGGAAGAAGAAGGTACCTCTATTCATCTTCGCCTGCAGCTTTATTGTTAGCCATTAGATCACTGCTGTTTCAATTTCATTTAATGAATGCATGAGATTGTAAGTGACTGTATTCACATCAGATCGTACGGACTAGCAATGGTGACTTTTTTTCTTGTTAACTAACAAAAAAAACAAAACAAAACACACGCACAATCACATATACAGTTACACACACACTATAGATTAGTCCGTTTATTTGTATACACCATTTGCATATGGTGTGAATGTGTGAACTAATTTATGAACTAAACACAGTACAATATATGTGGAAATAATTTGTCAGTCTGATTTTTTTCCTTCTAAATTTTGTCTCAGGTTTCTGAGTGCAGCAGTTCCTGTATCAAAGCATAATTACAGCAGCAGAAGCAAGTGCTGGACTGCACGCACGCACGCACGCATGCACACACACACACGCACACTCACACACACACAAACTAGAAAAGCATGGATATCGGAAAACATACGGAAATACATACATGAAAGACGAGCAGCCAAATTAGTCATTTTGAATGTAAAGACGGACCTTGGAAAATATTTGGCAAAAGTAACATACAAAGAACTAGACTAAAAAGTTCCGCTAGAAGGGATAGAAGAGAATACTTGGACAATATGGCAAAAGAAGCAGAGAAAGCAGCAAAAACATGAGACAGTAAGACCCTATATAACATACAAAAGAGGTTAACAGGTACTATTACACACAAAGAAAGATCAATATTTAGCAAAACTTGAACCCTATTAACATCAAGTAAATATCAAAAGCAAAGATGGGTCGAACACTTCCAAGAAGTGCTGAATCGATCACACCCAAAAGAATTGATAGACCTTGAAACCGACTTATCAATTCCACAACTAAAAGTGTTTTGCAGAGTCATTCTGAATAGACTTAAAGATATAGTCATTACTGCAGTGAGAGAAGAACAAGCAGGATTTCGAAACGGGAGAATCTGTCTCGACCGGATCTTTACTCTAAGAATAATACTTGAAGAACATATCGAAAAGCAAAAACCATTAATACTGTACTTCATAGACTTTAAGGTGCATTTGATAGCATACACAGAGATTCACTGAGGAGAATTTTAAGACTATAAGGAATATCATCTAAAATTCTCAACATCTCTCTCTCTCTCCTCTCTCTCTCTCTCTCTCTCTCTCTGAACCTTAAGTGCCCAGGGCACATGGGGCTTCCGCAAGGGTTTTCCACAAATGCCTGTCCTTCGCCTTTTTTTCTGCTCTTGCCCAGGTGAGCCCTCTACTGCTCAACATCCTTTCTGTTGTTCTTCTCCATGTCTCTTTTGGTCTACCCTTACTTCTGTTCCCCTGTGGTGTCCATCTTAGTGCTATTTTTGGTAGTGAGTTGTCAGTCATTCGGAGCACATGTACCAATCATCGCCAGCGTCTTTCCTCAATAATTGTTGTCAGTGGCTTCATCTGCATTTCTGCCAATAAGATGTTATTTCTTATGGTGTTTGGCCAAAATATTTTTCTAATTCTTCGTAAATATTTAGTCTGGAAAGAATTCAACTTGTTTTCTATGGTTTTGGTGATTTTCCAGCATTCACTTCCATAGAGTAGTACACTTAGAACATTACTCTTAAATATCCTGATTTTCATATTTATGCTTAGTTTTTTTTATTTCCATATAGTCTGCAGCATTGCAAAAGCCTGGTTTGCTCTAGTAAGTCTGCTGTTGATGTCCTCTGTGCTGTCTCCATTTTCTACTACTCTACTGCCAAGGTATACAAATTCGTTGACCTCCTCCACTAACTTGTTATCTACTCTGAGTACATTTCTGTTGTTCACATTTTGCTTCATTAACTTTGTCTTTCCTACGTTGATCTTTAGTCCTATGTTGTTTGCATTCTGAGTTAGCTTGTTTATTTTATTTTGCTTATCTTTGTGACTGCTTGATAATAGACAAATGTCGTCCGCAGAGTCAAGGTCCTCCAGCACTGTGTCAAGGGTCCATTGTAATCCTCTGCGTTTGTCTGATGTTGCCTCCTTCATTAACCAGTCTACTGCCAAGATAAATAATGTTGGTGATAGTACACATCCCTGTTTCACTCCTGTTTGTACCCTAAAGCTGCTGGAGGTATGTTCTCCACAGATCACTTTGCACTGAAAACCCTCATATAGGGCTTTGATTACATTAACTATCTTATGGGGGAGGCCATGGCATCTTAGGATTTTCCACAGTGCATCTCTGTTGACACTGTCAAAGGCTTTCTCAAAATCTATAAACAATGCATATGTTGTGCTATGCCACTCATTTGCCTGTTCTAATATTTGTCTAAGTACAAATATGTGGTCTATGCATGATCTTCCTTTCCTAAATCCCACCTGCTCTTTCCGAAGTTTTTCCTCAAGTGTTGGTACAATTCTGTTGATGATTATTCTGCAAAATACTTTACTGGTGAGTGGCAGTAGGGTAATGCCTCTCCAGTTCCCGCAATCTCTGAGGTCACCCTTCTTTGGTAGTTTTACTATAAGGCCAGTTTTTCACTCCTCTGGGGCTTTTTCTAGATCCCAAATTTGTTGTAATATCCGGCAAAGTTGTTTTGGTGTTTCTGTTTCTTCTGCTTTCAACATCTCAGCGGTCACTTCATCTTCACCTGGTGCCCTGTCTGATTTTAGCTTCTTTATCGCCTCCTTTACTTCACTTATTGTTATTGGTCCTGTATTGATGTTTAGTTCCGTTTTTGCTTCAGGTATGTCTATTGTTTGTGCTGCTTGTGTTCTGTTTAGTAGGGTGTTAAAGTGTTCCTTCCATCTTTCAATTTTTTCTCTTTCTCCACTGACCAGTTGTCCATTTTGTGTCCTTACTGCACTTTCACATCTTGTGTTGAAGTTACCTGTCATCTGCTTTGTGATTTTATATATGGTTTTCATATCATTTGTATATGCTGCTTTCTCTGCTGCTTCTGCTAAGTTGTCATAGTATTGACGTTTATCTTGACGGCATGATTCCTTCACTTCTTTGTCTTTTTGTGCATAATTACTTAAAACGTGTTCTTTAAGCCATTGTGATTTGGTGTTCAGTAATTTTTTCTTGATTTCTTTTCTTTGCTCTATCTTTTCCCATGTGGTCTTGCTTATCCATTCCTCTTTTCTCCGTTTCCGATATCCCAGCACCTCTTTTGCGTTTCCTGTAGTGTTTTATTGAAATCTAGTATGGACATTTCTGCTTCGTCTTGTAGGACACTGAAGCGGTTCTTAAGTACTATTGAGAATTCATTTCTTGTTTGCTGGTCTTTCAGTTTTCTTGTATCAAAATGTATCTTTCTGTGTTCTCCGATTTTGGCTTTCCTTAATTTTAGTTTTATTTTGCTACCAGAAGGTTGTGATCACTTCCTACATCTGCTCCTTTCCTTGCTCGCACATCTTGTAGTGACCGTTTCCACTTGTTGTTTATGTGATCGATTTGGTTTTCTATGGTTTTATCTGGTGACCTCCAAGTCACCTTATGGATGTTTTTATGTTGGAAAATTGTCCCTCCGATGGTCATCATGTTTTCTTCACAGAAACTGCACAGTCTTTCTCCATTTTCATTTATTTCTCCGATTCCTTCTCTTCCAGTGATTCTTCTTCTATCTTCACTTCCTTCACCTACTTTTGCATTGAAGTCGTCCAAGATGAGTAGCACATCATGCTTGGGTATTGTTTCTACTGTGGCTTGGAGGTTGTTGTAAAAATCTTCTTTTAAGTCCTCTTCAGCTGCTTCTGTTGGTGCATAACAAACTATAATAGACAGCTTCGTGAATCTTGAGTTGAACCGTGCATATAATAATCTCTCATTTATTGGGGTCCATTTCAGCAATGCTTGATGCTTCTTTTGTTATAATCAATGCTACTCCTCCTTCATGAAGATCTTCTTTACCTGACCATATTATTGTATCTTCTGTGTGCTGTGTTGTTAATTTCCTTCTGCCTTGTCCTGTCCATCTTGTTTCTTGTATTCCTAGTATGTCTAGTTTGTATCTGTGCATTTCCTTGATGGTTTGTGCTAGTTTTCCAGTCTGGTTAAGTGTTCTTACATTCCAGCTGCCTATTTGCATCTTGTGTTTAGTTCCAGGAGGTCTGCAGTCGGGCTGGGGACTTCCAGTGGCTGGCTTTCATCCACAACCTTCATGGGCTCAGTTTCCTGATAAGCATTTCTCCTTCCACCTGCATTTGTTTTTTCCCTTGCTTCCGTTTCTGTAGCAGTCTGATAGTTTTTTTACCAGATAGGGTTGCTGGCCCTATGCCGAACCCTCCTTAGTCACCTTTTACGATCATGCGTGGTAGGGTACAGTGGTCATATTCTTTGCAGATCCCGGGTACCACACGGGGGAAAATTCTCAACACAACTAAGTTTAAATAATGAAACTTCCCATTAATCAAAATGAAAAATACATGTAGAAGGGACATATATTGAAGAAGTCAGTTAATTTGCATACCTTGGCAGCTACATAGACCAGGATGGTGACACCAGAAAGGAAGTTAGAATCAGAATTGCAAAAGCAGCACTGACCTTCAAGAACACTGAGAACATATGGTATTCAAAAGTTATAAGCACAAAAACCAAGTTAAAAGTATTCCATTCAAATGTAATATCTACCCTCATTTATGCATGCGAAAGCAGGAAAACAGCAAAAGAAATAGACAATAAATTAGACTCCTTTGAAAACAAATGCTAAAGCAAATACTCGGCATCAAGTGGAACGAATTCAAGAACAACACAGATACAAGACAGATGAGGAAACAACAACCTGTCTTATGGGTGATCAGAAAAAAGAAGATGGACATGTGTCGGTCACATGATGAGAAGAAACAGTCAGAGAATCCCAAAACAAGCTATCAATCCGAAGAAAAAGAGGTCGACCAAGTCAAACTGTAAAGAGGGCATTGTTAAGAAAGGCCAGTTTAGTGGTCATAACATCTCTTGATGAGGTTGAAAAGCTCACCGAAAACAGGAAAACTTGACGAACTACCATGCGAGCCCCATGTGATGTTTAACGCCACGGGAAGGATGAAAGATAAGTTCAAGTATCATGGCCGAACTGTGGCGTAATAATTAAAGTTGGTAAAAAAAATTATAATGAAAGACACTTTTATACTTATTTTATGCCGGGCACGCTGATAACTGATACTTGTCACAAAGGCCATTAAGTCGCCAGTGAAGATAATACGCGGATAATGCTCATATTATATTGGTAGGCCCTGTTGGAGGAAGGGGGTCCAACCGGTGCATTGATTCGGGCCCTGGAGTGTTTTCTTTGTTATAAGAGTGATTTCGGAGGCTTTCTGGGGAAGTTGGGGGAGGGGAGATGAAAACAAATAGGCGAGGGGTTGGGAGTTTTGCACCGGCTTACCAAATTTTTTGTCAGGGACGCCCTGTTATGTTGCAGGTCATAATATTTATTGACATGCTGGAACGAAGACCGTAAGTGTGAGACTTAGGCTAATGTCCTCATGTCCTCTTAGCAAGCTTAATTACTTTTATGGACGCCCGAAGTGTTTTAAACCAGCCTTCTTCAATTAAATCTAGTATCATCGAGTTAAATGTATGATTATGTGGATCAGAGATAATTATCTCCTTAGCTGACAGTTCTTAAGTCTTATGAGTCTTGACATCTGAGGAAAAACTCTATTACAACTTACATATTTATTCTTACGAAACTTAGCCCGACTTTTATTAAAATATTTCTCATGCTTTTATTTTAATAAAAATTAACATCTTGTTTTTCAGCGAATTGAAACATCCAGCCAAAGATAGATGAGAAGTTCAACTCGCCCAACCAGAAGCAGCCATGAATGGAAGGGAGGAGCGAATTTAAGAAACAAGA
Organism: Achatina immaculata; assembly: GCA_009760885.1. Lineage (NCBI taxonomy): Eukaryota > Metazoa > Mollusca > Gastropoda > Stylommatophora > Achatinidae > Lissachatina > Lissachatina immaculata. The sequence goes on from CM019692.1 coordinate 55,244,241, forward strand.
AAATGAACCAATTAGCTACTGATGTGCTAACAAATATGTCCCATGAAATTTGCATGTCCTACCTGTGTGAAGCGTTCGTGCCTTCACATTTCTAAGCTACAGCATTGTGAGGCTGGGTGGGAGGCGGGGGTTGTGGGGTGGGGGAGTGCAGTAACTGTCCTTTAACTGTCTTCACCCTTCCAGAGAAATCCCAGGTACCCCATATTTGAGGCTGGATGGACCCCGCTGCCGGTTGGTTAGAGAAAAATCACGCGACCTTTTGGTCGGCACTTTGATCATTTACACCACCTCTGGCTTAAATACTAGAGCATATATTAAACACTAGAACATACATTAAAGTACTTGAACATACATTAACTACTAGAACATACACTATACTAGTGTTGCGATATATTTAAAACGAAACTGAGCTATACAATCGTATTACGAAGAATAATGATGTTCTGTAATAAACGCAGCTTCCAGATGCAGATTAGGTCAGTAGAAAGAGAGATTCATTCATTCATTCCTTTGCATGTCCCTTGTGGAACTTTGCCTCCCAAACAGCACTCCTGTAGGCCTCTCGGTTGTGAGCAAGATGGCCTGCTGCTGCTGCATCCATTTCCAGATCATCAACGATGTCTTGCAGCCATCTTCGTTTCGGTCTTCCTCTCTTTCTTTTTCCCATTATGTATCCTTCCAATATGGTCTTCTCTAAATTATCATGACGTTTAATGTGGCCATAACGATCATTATTATTGTTGTCTCCGACCAATATTTGTTAAATAATAAGCGCAAATGACAGAGTAATGACGCGAAAACTGTAACAACTGTTTCAATATTTGATGCAGGCAAACAGTCATCCTAAGGCAGAGATCTAAAATGCGTTTATACGAGATGCATGGCCGCTGGAACAAAGGTTTGCAGCGTTGCTAATTAAAGCTGCCGACGTACAGCAACAAAAATAACATATAACAAAAGCAAATTATGAAGAGCAGAGATGTCAACATCCGACTGACAATTGTGAAAGCGAAAACGAACAAAACTGCTTGTCACATTACATTACCGTTCATCATCATGTGACAGTGGTTTTCAAATTTGTTCAGACTACGGCCCCTTCGTCTCTCAAGCACCCACAGAAACCTTTTTTTCTTTAGCTCTGTTCTTTCTGACCTGCTTCCTCTTTCTCATCACTGCTCGTCGAGATGTACTCAATGTCCTTGTAGGGGTGGTAGCACCAGGGCCTTAGAAATTTTGTAAGCCGGTACAACCCCCACCCCCCCCCCCCCCCCCGGTTATTTGTTTTCATCCACTGCTGGCTAATTGATCCCCGAAGTCCCCCAGGCCCATCCTTAAGACAAGGAAACCGCTCAGGGCCCCGGAGCGATGCACTCCGTTCTGAACTCCCCCTCACCTCTTCCATGTAGGGCCCGGGTAGCATTTACTTTGGAAACCACTGACATATGGCAATGGAAAAAGTACATCAATAGATAGTTAATTAGCCTACCCCCCACCCCCCGCATGCACTTTTTTTTCAAACAAGGAAAGAAAACAATTTAAAAAAATAATTGCTGTTTCAGTATTTTCCCTCAGTGATATATAACTCATTCTGGTTTGCGTGACCGGAGTTTATTGGACATTTTGTTTTCTCAGTTTAAACAAAAAGTCAGAAAATATACTCTTCTGTGTTACTGCTATATATTTTAAGTTACTGCTATATGTTTTATGTTACTGCTATATGTTATATGTCACTGGCGTGTGTTTTATGTTACTGCTATATGTTTTCAGTTACTGCTGTAATTTTTATGTTACTGCTATTTGCTGTATGTTTTGTGCTACTGTTATAGGTTTTATGTTACTCCTATATGTTATATGTCGCTGCTGTATGTTTTATGTTACTGCTATATGTTATATGTCGTTTGCTGTATGTTTTATGTTACTGCTATATGTTATATGTCGTTACTGTATGTTTTATGTTACTGCTATATGTTATATGGCACTGCTGTATGTTTTATGCTGCTGCTATATGTTTTATATTACTGCTATATGTTTTCTGTCACGTCATGATAACTGTGAAAACAGCAAGACCAGTTTCGGACAAAAAGCCGCACGTGAAGATGAAATAACAGCCGAAATGCTAAAAGCTATCAATAGTGATAACAAGAGACAACTACAGAGAATGTTTAACAAGATTTGGAAAGAAGAAAAGGTTCCTTCTAAATGGAAAAAAAGGAATCATTGTTAAAATACAAAAAAAAAAGACAACCTTAGTGACTGTAACAACTGGAGAGGAGTAACCTTAATATCAGTTGTGTCAAAAGTATTTTGCAAGGTCATTTTGAATAGACTCAAAGATATATCGGATACCGCAATGAGAGAAGAACAAGCAGGATTTCGAAAAGGGAGAAGCTGTCTCGACCAGATCTTTACTCTAAGAGTAATACTTGAAGAACATATTGAAAAGCAGAAACCATTAATACTGAACCTCATAGACTTTAAAAAGGCATTTGATAGTATACACAGAGATTCAATATGGAGAATTTTAAGTCTATATGGAATACCATTTAAAATTGTCAACATCGTTAAGGACCTCTACAACGGATATGTTTGTGCAGTCAAAACAGAAGAAGTGAATGGTTCCAGATTGAAACAGACATGAAACAAGGATGTATACTGTCTCCTTTGCTTTTTATAATTACAATAGACTTCGTAATGAAAAAAATGCTGCACAGATAACACAGGTATTGACTGGGTACAAGGGACCCAACTAGAAGATCTTGATTTTGCTGATGACATAACTCTTATCAGTAACAATGTGAATTCCATGCAAGAAAAAAACAGATAGCCTGACTTCACTGGCTAGCAAAATAGGACTTGAAAATAACAAGGACAAAACAAAAATAATGAAACTTCCCATTAATCAAAATGGAAAAATACACATAGAAGGGACAGATATTGAAGAAGTCAATCAATTTGCATACCTTAGAAGCTACATAGACCAGGATGGTGATACCAGAAAGGGAGTTAGAATTAGAATTGCAAAAGCAGCATCGATCTTCAAGAATCTTGAGAAAATATGGAATTCAAAAGTTAGAAACACTAAAACCAAGTTAAGACTATTCAATTCAAATGTAATATCCACCCTCATTTATGCATCCGAAAGCTGGAAAACAACTAAAGAAATAGACAAGAAATTAGACTCTTGTGAAACAAATGCCTAAGGAAAATACTCGGTATCAAGTGGAACGAATTTAAGAACAATGCAGAGATAAGACAGATGACTGAACAACAACCAGTCTCGTGGATGATCAGGAAAAGGAGATGGACATATGTTGGTCACGTGATGAGAAGAAACGATCAGAGAATCTCAAAACAAGCTATCAAGTGGAACAAAACAGACCAGAGAAAAAGAAGCAGACCGTGTGAAACGCTGAAGAAGACATTGTTAAGAGAGGCATAAAATCCCTTGATGAGGTTGAAAGACTCGCCGAAGACAGGAAAAATTGGCGAACTACCTTTCGAGCCCTATGTGACGTTTAACGGCACGGGAAGGATATAAGATATAAGTTTTGGACAGTGACTTGTTGGAATATACGCCTGATCTTTTCTATGGTGAATCATACATATATAAAGGCGAATTGTGGTTTCGTTTCATGTCCAAGATCTCTGAGAACCGACTGTTGTAATCTGTCAACCCTACTAAATTCTCCCCGCTTCCAGATGTTTTATTTCCCCCGCCTTCGACATCCAGAAACTTGTTATTTTTTTTTCTGCTTCTAAGTTCACACATCACTTTGTTCGTAATTCTATTATGAGCATTTATGCTCGTCTTTCAAAGCAGGAGGAGACCACAAAGCTAATTTTTAAAAATGTGTTGTCCTTGTATGTGATCACTGAAAAAGACCCACGCCGAAATATTAGATGTTTGTATGTTCTTCTTTTGTACGTTATCATCCTACTTCCTTATTCTCTCCCATTTGTGTTTCTGCTCAGTTTCCTCATTTCATTTGTCTTTTTGTAAAACTGTACCATACATCTTTGTCTAGCTTGTTAGTAACTCTAGAATGTTTATCATGCTTATCATCAGTTTGCTTGCATTGCTCGTCTACATACGTTTATTTTGTCTATTTGCATTCGCTTCTTATCTCATTTTGAGTCTTGTCAATAAAACCAGCTGTATTATTTTTGCTTTTATTAATTTCTCTCTCTCTCCCTCTTCTCTCTTCCCCCTCTCCGTCTCTCTCTCTCTCACTCTCTCTTTCTCTCTCTCTCTCTCTCTCTCTCTCTCATTTTTCTTTGGTAATTTCCTTCCTTGCCCGATTGCCTGAATCATGTGGCGATTCATATTGTTCATTAATATTTTATATTTTTCTGTTCATTAATATTTTATATTTTTTCTCTTTATTAATATTCTATATCTTGTCTGTTCATTAATATATTATGTTTTCCGTTCATTAACATTCTATTTCTTTTCTAGAATGATCTATCTATTCATAACCACGAATCTGTGTTTGTCCCTGAGTTATTTACTCTTCAACAAGTCTCCTATTTAGTTTAATGCATTGTTTATATTCCTTCCGTGTGCTTTAGTTGAAATCTTCGGGGTTTTTTTTTTCCTTTTTCCCTGCACATTGGATACAGGCTCTGACGGTGTTCTCATTGTTAATGAAATATGTTTCAGAATTATTGAGAATGTTGTCGATTTGATTAACACCCCTTTACGTCTAGGTTGGTGCGTGTAGGTAGTCTTCTGGGATGTTGTTTAAACCACGTGTTTCCAATAGTAGTGGCGTGATCCCCCTATTTTTTATCAGTTTATCTCCCTTCCTTTCCCCACATTTCTTGAAATAGACATTTATATTTTTGCACTTGACCTTTGCGTTATCAGGTCCAAGGTACTATTTCATCAGAAAAAAAAAAGATTGTCTAAAAATTACCCCAGAAGTGTAATTTGATGTTGTTTAAGTTCTTAACTGTCACTTGGTTTGGAGTGATGTACTTGATGGTGGAAATAGACGTCAATTTCAGTCATAATAAACTGGAGCCGGGAATATCAAAATTGAACTTCTACTTTTGGAATGTAATAATACATTTAAAAAAAAAGAACTCTTAGACAGCAGGGACATATGTGGTATAACCTGAAGTAGGGTCTTTGCCATCGTGAATATTTTTTTGGAAGTAGGGTCTTTGGTCTAGGATCGTGAATATTTTTATGGAAGTAGGGTGTTTGGTCTAGGATCGTGAATGTTTTCATGGAAAGTATCACTTTCGGTATATTTAGTTAAAACTGATAACATAGAGTATATGTGGCACGTTTTTCATATTTGGGCTATGGTTCAAATGAAGCCAGATTTTAAACAATTACTAGTGGGTAACACCTCTGGATTTAACATGATTTATGATTTCACGACCCCACACGTTTGACAAACATTATTTGTACATCGATTTCCTTTAGAGCAAATACCCCCCCCCCCTCTCTCTCTCTTCCCCCTCCCCTTCAGTGCCAAAGACACACTGGGCTGCTGGTCGCAGAAGATTTCCACTTTTGTCGGTTCTTCGTTATCTTCTTGGCTATTTTCATGCCAGTTCTTTGTTTACCACCCATTTTCTCTTTTATAATGTGGAGTCCACGTCAAAGCTGTTCATGATAAGTGCAGATACTTTGCACCTAATACTCAAAATTTCACACGGCGCCATGATTTCCCAAGATTCATAAGTTTTGCGGGTGTCTGAGTGGCGAAGTGGTTAGTGCACTGGTCTCTCATGGCGAAGGTCGGGGGTTCGAATCCGGCCGGCGGCACCCCAGTCACTCAGCTGTAGAAATGGGTACCTGACTTCTTCTGGAGTTGGGGAAGGAAAGGCAGCCAGGCGTGATACTGACCATATCACCCTCTAGTGTGCTGACAGGTCAAGGAAAATATGGCCACTAACACCATATCCCTATGTGCCTCTAAGGCATGACAGGGTTACCTTTACTATAAGTTTTGCAGCTGTCCTGAAAGGCTAACACAACTCTGAGTTTGACACGATAAGAACACATCTCTGATCCTAAGTAGACTACGTTAGAGAAAACTTTCCAGGAAAGTCCAGAACACTTTTATTTTTATTTAAATTATAGCATCTAATAAAGAACTGTCGAAATAAAATAAGCTTGAGGACAATGTTTAAATCTTAACCTGTGGAACAACAAGGTGGACAAGAATCTTATCTGTAGAGCGCTAGACGTTTATTTAAAATACTTCATGAGTGTGCATGTGTGTCGTTAAGTTTTTATTTTTCCTGGCACTTGTCGAGATAATATTGTACTGTTTGTTGAATACCAAATAACTCCATGCGTGGTCAGAGTCACGTAAAGCGTCAACAGATAAGTGAAGTTATACGAAATGTAACATAAGTTCTAAGAGATTATTTTAGGGGCGAGAGAGAGGAAAAAGGAACTTGTAAACTTTGAGTTGCAGAGAACAGAAGAAGACCTATGTCTTCCTAAGATATAACTGGCAGAGATTTTTCCATAATCCGTTGAAAGGCATAAAAAATGGATTACCATGTCAAATCATAATCATTCAGCAAGTCTTTAAGCTATTGCTTGTGATTATCTGCATTTTTAACACGTCCAAACGAACAAAAAGAAAAAAAAGATAATTGTGAAGCATATGCATTTGTAAATAATAAATTAAAAAATGCATTTGGTCTAAAGTTGATGGCTAGATTTTCAAATGGAATTAGAAATACATTTACTTCATTAGCACAACATATCACTTCATAATGCTACTTCTCTTGTCCGATGTATTTATTTCATTTTCACACAAAATATCAGTTTATAATAGTAATTGTTTTGTCTCATCTCTACTCGGAACAGAAAGGGAGCAAATTTAAGTATTGGCCAAAAACACTGGGAATTTTGATGGGACTTTTAGATGGATAACAGCTAGAAGAAAACCAGAGGATGGATGTATGGAAGTATGGTGGTCTTTAACTGTCTACATGAGTGCCGAGAAAGTGATTAAACATGGAGTATCTATATGTATATAAAGTAACGTGTGCGTGTGTATGTATGTTAAAACATCACACTGGAACGGCTGGAGCAATTTCAACCAAACTTGGCATACATATTACTTACAATTTGGACAGTGCACCGAGGGGGTTAGATCGTCCCTAGGATACCCCTATGACCCCCGGGGTCGGGGTGACATGTAAAAATAATCGAAAGTGAACGATACTGGTGTCGAATCCATAGTTTTCGGGGTCGCTGAGATGAATAGTGACACTTCCGATGCCGTTTAAGTCCAAGTTCAGCCCCCAATCGCATGGGGGCCCTAGGGGTGGGGGTAGGATGGGGTGACATGTAAAAATAAACAAATACAATATATATTAGTGTCGAATACATAGTTTTTGGGGTCGCAGAGATGAATAATGACACTCCCAATGCCGTTTAATTCCAAGTTCAGCCCCGAAAGGTGTGGAGGCCCTAGGGGTGGGGTGGGAAAGGGGTGACATGTAAAAATAATCGAAAATGACCGATATTAGTGTCATCCATAGTTTTCGGTGTCGGTGATATGAATAGTGACACTCCCGATGCCTTTTAAGTCCAAGTTCAGCCCCCTATTGCATGGGGGGCCCTAGGGGTGGTGGTGGGATGGGGGTGACATGTACAAATAATCGAAAATGACCGATATTAGTGTCGAATCCATAGTTTTCGGGTGTCGCAGAGATGAATAGTGACACTCTCGATGCTGTTGAAGTCCAAGTTCAGCCCAATCGGCTTGGGTCCTAGGGGTGGGGGTGGGATGTGGTGACATGTACAAATAATCGAAAATGACCGATATTAGTGTCGAATCCATAGTTTTCGCGGTCGCTGAGATGAATAGTGGGACTCGCAAGTTCAGCCCCCATCGGCATGGGGGGGGGGGGGAGTGAGAAGTGGTGAAAAAATAAAATGTTCAAATTGAACATAGTGTTCGGGGTCGCTAAGCTGATTGGTGACAGTTAAGCCCACGTTTAGTCGAATAGAAGGAGTAGAACTCTGTAGAACCGTCTAGACTCTGTAGAACCTTCTATAAGGTTGTGGAAATGAATATAACATTGTCGAACCTTCTAGAAGATTGTGGAACTGAATAGACCTCTGTAGAACCTTCTATAAGGCTGTGGAAATGTATATATATATATATATATATATAAGGTAAAATTCCAGTTTCCACGAGATTAAGGAATATTGGGGAATATAGTGTTAGGCCCATATTTTCCATGATCTTCGGCACATGAAAGTGTGATGTGGTCAATATCAAGTCTGGCCGCTTTACCTTCCCAGATTTCTCTGGTACCCATTCATAGAGGCTGGGTGGTCATTCCGGATTGTCGGTTAAAGTCCACTTTTGAAGTGTTCGTTTGTTTGGTTGCTGTTGTATTGTTCAGCTCTCACTACACACGACATGAGTCATCATGCACACACTCATCCACCACTAAATCTCGCCATGTTTGAGGGGAAAACGTGTATAGGAATCTTGCCTGTCATTTATTTTAGAGTCATCCTTCATTTAGCTGCATCTGGACCTTCCCATTGAAATCTGTGTATATGAATGTATACGGCAGGTATAATGCGTGCATGGACGCAGGCGGCTTATTTTATTTTATTACTACTTTCCCCAGGCTCCCCCCCCCCCATGCTGTTAAGACGGTCCTGCCTATGGGAGATATGCGTATTTCTCACATTAAATGAAGCTGGGTTACTGCACTTACAGAAATAATTTCTTATCAATAATCAGCAGTAGATAAATCATTTGAATGAGCAGACATATGGCCAGGGGACCCATAATGGCAAGGGGCCCGGTGTCAAGGTAAAACAAGCCCTGTAAAAACAGATCATTGTTTTGTGTGACAATCATTTGTAACTATTATTGCTGTTGTGTTGTTATATGTTATCTAAAAATAAACGATGTATCAGACGTGTTTGGCATGTGCCATAGTCGCACAGAGGGAAGTCAAGCAATTATACATCTGGAGGTGAACGGAGGAGATTATTACATTCAACATACGGATTTGGGGGTTGGGTAATCCGTCACTGACACTAATATCTTTACACTTTTTGTGGGCGGACCATCATTATGTTGGATCACTGCTTTAGTTAATATATTCTTGTCTGAGATGTGCTCTCTTTCATCGTGTCTACCAGTGCTTTCTTTCATCGTGTCCACCAGTCAGTATGTCTTATATCCTTGTCTGAGACCACGTGTCACCAAGGCCTGCGGGACTGTTTTCCTCGTTTCGCATAGATAAAATCAAACAGATGGCAACCTGATTAACATAGTGAAAAGAATTAGGTCATCATTAATTACCAGCAAACGGCTGTTTACAGGGACTGTGTATAGCTGTTAGGAAACTAAAAGATACAAAGTAATCGAAAACACTACGGTACAGATAGTCAACTTGCATATCGTAAAGCAAGTGAATAGGTCCCAAAAAATAAAACATTATATCCACGCAAAATTAGTCTCTTCTAAATATGATGCAAATGAAAATGGACAAATCGAAAATACTGAATCTATTGCTATTGCTTACTATACTATTCAAAAAAAGAAATTCAACAAATAGGATGTTGCGATTAAAACTGAAGCTTGCTGATCAGACAAGGGCAAATTGCCTGAAACGATCACTTGGACATCAACTTCACGCGCTGACCTGAATTGTACTCAACAGATGGTTCATGAGCACAGAAAAGTGACATTAGTAAAAACAACATTCTTGACAATAACTCATGACAGGTTCACGAGAATCCCGTGAAACTTACTGAACACAAAACTCACTGACCATGTCATTGAATATCTATAAAAGATTGACGCTACTCGAATCAATTCATTTGAACATTCAGTGCGCAAGGATGGTTCATCTCACTACAGAACAACGACTCATCACCATTGGGCGTTTACAGACTGGACAGTCACAAAATGTAGTGGCCAGACAATTTAATGTGGTTAGAAGTACCATTAGTCGCCTTTTGAGACGATTTCAAGAAACTGGCTCAGTTGCAGACCGGCCGCGCAGTGGAAGACCCATAGTCACAACTCCTGCCGAAGATCGCTTCATACGACTGCGTCATCTCAGGAATCCATTTGCATCTGCGTCCTCATCAGTCCAATCAATGACAGCAGCTCGTCGAATTTCAGATGAAACTGTCAGGAACCATCTGCACGACGCTGGTCTTTGGGCTAGAAGACCCTACAGAAGTCCTATTCTTACGGGCCGGCATAGCCAGAACCGATTGCAGTGGGCGAACCAGCATCGTCAACGGACCGTTGCGAATGATTGGAGAAGGTTTGTTTAGTGATGAATCATTCTTTCTGCTCCAGCGATACGATAGACGGAGAAGAGTTTACCGCAGAGTCCATGAGCGCTACGCCCAGAACTGCGTGGATGAGGCTCTTCCACATGGTGGTGGAGATGTACTGGTGTGGGGGACGATCAACTTCATGGGGAAAAGTGACCTTTTGCAAATTGAAGGACGGCTGAATGCTAAACGATACGTCGCTGAAATTCTTCGTCCTCACGTCCTTCCACTTCCGGCTGCACTAGGTCGATTTTTCAGCAGGATAACGCTCGACCTCATGTGGCACAACTCACCACCCAGTTCCTTGCGAACAACAACGTCTGGACCATTCTTGGCCATCCATGCCCTCAGACATGAACCCAATAGAGCACTTATGGGATGAAATCAACAGACAAGTCCGAAAGAGAGACATGGCGCCAACCAATCTCCGACAGTTGTCTCTTGCACTACGGGAAGAGTGGGCAGCCATCACACACAACAAATCCAACGACTTCTCCGATGCATGTCAAAGAGATGTCGTTCTCTGATACAGGCCAGAGGAGGCCATACATCTTACTGAAACGGAGGCCTCAGTCGCAACGAATAAAAGTCCAAACCAAATTTAATGAACATCATTTCGCTGTTAAAGTCTTAAACTTTCTTCATGAACAGTATAATTTTACTGGACGAGCTTCTCTTTTGAAGTCATATTTTATTTGACAGTTTTGTAATACTGTACAAATGCAGTAACTGTTATGCAGTAACATAATCTTCTACTCACTTTCAAAGATTTAATGTTCTTTGTTTCTTTCCATCTTCAGATATCAACTTGAGTATTTTCAGTAAAAGGAATTGTTCTTTGAAGAACTTCTAGATACCTATTTTTAAAAACCGTATACGAAGGTACTTCATATGAGGTGCTTCTAATCTTCACATTCTTTGGGCACCAAAAATATACGTTGTATTGTTAACCTTATTGTTTGCTCGTAACAGTCTGTGGCGAGAATTGTTCGTTTTGCTGCCATAGCAACGCCACGTAACTTTATACAGCGCAGAGAAGATGTTTAAAAATAATACTTGCAAAAGTACTGTACGGCTATTCTCACTGTCATTCTAAATTATTGGCAGGTTCCTTACCTAGTTCTTTAAACATTCCCTTGATTTATCAGTCAACTGAACATGTATTTTATCAGTTAAATCTGCCTTACCCCAACCCCTCCCCACCTAAAAAATAGGATTGGTTCTGTGTCGTGTATTTTAGACGATGATCATCATCTTTTAAACTTCCATGTCCTTGGCAAAGTTTATACCATCTTAATACCCCTTGTCTTGTAGGACCAAGTACAATTTCCTGTTTCTTGACAGTTGTTAAATTTAAGAGGTGAACAGTGAGAGAGGAGATTTATTGGTTTATACAGAAACGAGTCATGCCAAGCCTATTACTACATCTATTAAGGAGACATACGTACATCGATCGAAGGAAACACCACATGTCTGTGATAACAAAAGCCAGTTCCGTTCCCGTAACTCTCTGTCAGGAGTGGCTGGACTTTTGAACCCAGTTATCTGCCTTGTCTAATATGTGCCATAATATTTAATGTTGCATTCAGGTATTATTTCACAACATATGTGTTTTTTCCTAGTGTCAGTTGTGCTTTTGGAAGAAATAGTTCTTCTTAAACTCAGAAGAAAAAAAAACATATTTCTTTTAGTTATTTGAACAAATGTTTTCAGAAATTTGAAAAGTCTCATAGAATTCATAGAATAAATAAAAACCCTCTTCATATTAAAAAAAAAAATTAATGATGTTGGACTTGTCTTATAATGATCATTAATGTATTCTTGTGTTTTTGCCAGGTTGCAGTGTACTCTAGTCAAGGCTGCCCAGTCTGTTTCTCTGAATGTATACCTCTGAGGTTTACATCATTAATAGCTGCCTACTTGGTCTAAAAATAACACTGACCGGGAAACGTGTGTTTATATTAATGATATTTCAAAGATATTCACAAGGACAGTCAGTTCTGCAATAAAGATATACTGTACATGGCAAAAAGAATCAGCAGTACAGCTACAACTGTTGCGTTAACAAAATATTAACATGCTGTTTATGGATCGATCCAGCGTCATAAAATCTCTCACACACCAAGGCCTTATCGTAGAAAGGTCCAGTCAGTGCATTTCTCAAAGGCCCAGAGGGTTTTCCTATTTTAAGGGTGGGCCAGGAGGAGTTCAGGGGGTGGGGTGGGAGGGGGTAGGGGGTAAGGGGGGCTAGAGCACATGAAAAAAAAAGCTGAAGGGAAGGAGAAACTTTTGTACCACAATTCTTCTGGAGAACCTGTCCACACCAAATGGAAATAAACCAAGGGCCTTAATTCTTGAGAAAATTAAGAGAACAGAAGAGAAAAGAAGCATATAGCAGAATGCACAATAAACTGTTTAAGAAAAAGTAGTTTGACTTCTCTTCTTCAGAAATACCTGGAGGCCACACATACCAAGATTTAGTATCTGTGGAAATTCTTTAACAAACTTTGGACACATTTTAGTGAATATTTTATTATAATTTAGACACATTTTAGTGAAATGTTCAACAAATTTTAACACATTTGGTGAATACTTAAAAAATTTTGGTAAATTTTAGTGAATACTTCCTCTAACAAATTTTGACACATTTTGGAGAAGTTTTTAGTAGCAGTTATCTTTTGACTGACATACTGCTTTTATGAAAGAAATACCTTGTAAGAATTACATTTTAAAAAGTACATGACTCAGAAGAAGGATAAATCTTTATGTAGGAAAATGCAGTGAAATCTTTCCACATCATTCTAGTGCATAAATGATCAAAGAAAGGAAAATTAAAAAAAACAAACTTTATGTCATTTGTTTATTAATATTTTTGACATACAACAACAAGAATTATAACAAAGATAACAAAGAAATATATATATAGTCGTAATATGCACACTTACCAACGAACAAAAAGCAAAAAAAAAAAAACACAAATTAAAAATTATAAAAAAAAACTGTTGTACAAGATAAAAAGCATACACACTTTTTCTTCCTCACATATTAAAGATAATGACTGTTTTTTCCAACCACATTACACTCCAACCACAGTTATCATCAACACGTAATCTAGTTATCTTGCCACTCAAACACTTTCACCATTCACAAGACAATTTCCCAGTCAAATATCCAATCAGGCCATTGGCTGCTCATCAAGCAACTGAAAAAAAAAAAACGTCCATTGAGCCATGTGACCTGTCTACCAATACCAGTCAAGCCACAATTTTAATCTTTCATGGGGAATAAAATTGCACTAAAAGCCATGAATAAATTTAACAAAAATGGAAATCAGTTTTAAAATAACCATTCATATTTTATTTCTATACCTTCATATTTTATTTCTATACCATGGGACAGTCTGTGCATATATGTATGTATGTATGTATGTGTAGCCACAAAAATGGTGCAATGTAAAAGTCTTATTATAGCTTCAGAAAAAATAGCACAACCACAATTGTACATACACGCCAAAGGAAAGTGAAATAAATATCAAATTTAAGTTCAGTTTTATGATCACATAATGGGAATTTTTTACAAAAGAAAAAAGCACATAGCAAAATTCTTCTTAATGAAAGTATGAAGATGCTTGCAAATGTTTTTATATATTATATTTATAAATTATGACAACCTTTAGAAAAAAAATACTGTTGATTAAAACAAGCATTGTTTGCTGATGTAAATGACAATCTAAAATGTTTCAGTACTGCGGGGACTAGAATGCAAATACGTATAGACATGAATCTTTGAGGACTAAGTTTGCTTAATTTTATAATGTTTTCATACCCTCATGAATGTTTATGGATATGAGCCAAACGAAAAGCCCTAAACATGAAAATAAAATCCTGTGGTTATAGATTTTCAGATTATGAAGGTGCACGACTGTTATTCTGGACTAGTTTGCAAGAACGAAACCAGATACTGTCTACCAGTGAGATGAAATATACCAGAACCTTTGCTACAGAACTTCAAGAGGATGCTGCATTCAGTGATCCATTTTTGTTTATGGTCAGTGAGGACATGAAGTGGAAGGGGATTGGGGGGGGGGGAGCAAAGACACTGTCTGATTTGGCACTCAGTAATCCATAGCTAAAATGCTAGCATATAGGTGACCCATAGTTAATATGCTAACATATAGGTTGGTGACCCATAGTTAATATGCTAACATATAGGTTGGTGACCCATAGTTAATATGCTAACATATAGGTTGGTGACCCATAGTTAATATGCTAACATATAGGTTGGTGACCCATAGTTAATATGCTAACATATAGGTTGGTGACCCATAGTTAATATGCTAACATATAGGTTGGTGACCCATAGCTAATATGCTAGCATCTGGGTTGGTGAACCATAGCTAATATGCTAGCATCTGGGGGTTGGTGACCCAGAGCTAATATTCTAGCACCTGGGTTGGTGAACCATAGCTAATATGCTAGCATCTAGGTTGGTGACCTATAGCTAATATGCTAGCATCTAGGTTGGTGAACCATAGCTAATATGCTAGCATCTAGGTTGGTGAACCATAGCTAATATGCTAGCATCTGGGTTGGTGAACCATAGCTAATATGCTAGCATCTGGGGGTTGTGACCCATAGGTAATATGCTAGCATCTGGGTTGGTGAACCATAGCTGATCAAGACCCTGTTCCACTTCTCCATTGATACCCCCAGTAACAGTCCTCATGATAGTGGAATCTGTTAAAGAAGTATTGCACACCTGAATGTTAGCTCCAGTCAGAGACTAAAAATAATGCCCACCCTAACCCAGTCCCAAGCTGACATGATACATCTTTACTGCACTGGTTACAAAGAACACCAGCTTGCGTTTTCAGAGAGACTGGAGAAAAAGAAGAAGAGCATGACATGTATTATAATTCGTCGTAGTTAGCTGGGATCATCCTTGTACTCTAGACAAATTCACCACTAATGTTCAGCAGTGGGACATACCAGGTAATCCACAGGGGGGTTTGTTGTTAAAAAAAGTTAAGCACCTCTGTCCTAAACAAAGCTCATAAACTGATAGCAGGCAAGAGATGGACCATATGATAAGACTAAAATGTCATGCTGATGTTTGTAATGAAGGTGTAAAACTGAATATCAGTCATTGACTGAATAAAACAGCATCAATAATAATGGCATGAACATCTGGCATGATGAACACTCTTCAGAAATTAACAAGTGAGATTAAAGAAAAAATGCAAATGCATTCCAGTGAAGCTCTTTTGATGATTCTAAACAGAAGACAAAATGTTGCATGGGGTTGTTGTTCATGATGTTTACACTTTTTCCATCCTGAGCAAATGAGCAAAGAATGAGACAATTCAAGCTCATCAAGACTAGCAAAAGCTCAATCTCAGCCTCTTATGACCAAATAATAGTCCAGATGCACCTTAACCTATGATAGTTCAACTTACAACATTTTGACTTTACAATGGTGTGAAAGCAATGCACGCTCAACATTGTATTATTTACTGACAAGACAAATTTGTTTTCATTTGTCACTTTTTAACTACTGGTATTTAGTTAGTTACAGCAGTTATGTTTATATACTTATTTAGTTGCAGTTGTTATTTATTTACTTCATTTATTTATCATATTCATATCTAACTTCAGATATTTTCAACTTGCAGTGGGCTGATTGGAACATAACCTCACCATGTGTCAAGAAGCATATGTACTGGGCTTATTGTTTAACTATGAAGCCATAATTTATCTTAGAAAATCCACAGATAAACCAGGCATCATATTTAGACTTCTTGAATTAAAACAGATAAATTTAAATACAGTATAATATGATATTTTTAAAGGTTGGTTTTGCAGCATGACAACACTTGGTCAAACATTTCCCTCATGAGCAGCACACCTGTCATAGAAATTGTTGTCAGTTATTTCTCTCATTTGATGTTTATTTGACACTAGCTCTGAGAGAATTACCTTATGACACACTCTGGGAAGTGTTATGTGGAGAGAGAGAGGGAGAGAGAGAGAGAGACAGACAGACAGAGAGAGAGGGAGAGAGAGAGAGAGAGAGAGAGAGAGAGAGAGGGAGAGAGAGACAGAGAGACAGAGAGAGGAGGGAGAGAGAGAGGGAGAGACAGAGAGAGAGAGATTGAGAGAGAGACAGAGAGACAGAGAGAGGGAGAGAGAGAGACAGAGAGAGAGAGAGGGAGAGAGAGAGACAGAGAGGGAGAGAGAGACAGAGAGAGAGTACAATATTTTCAGAGTGAAGAGCTGGACATGCTGGTCACTATGACATTCTGCTCTTCATCACTCAACTTTCACTCAACTTTCAAACATTTGGTTTCTTATATCTTATCTTATATCCTTCCCGTGCCGTTAAACTCACATAGGGCTCGCAAAGTAGTTCAGCAACAACATTTGGTTTAGTGCCAAAAAAAGTGAATGACTGTGAGTGTATATGTGCATGTGTATATGTTATCTGACTAAACAACTGTCCTTGCATGTGTGTATGTATCTGACTAAACAACTGTTTTTGCATGTGTATATGTATCTGACTAAACAACTGTCCTTGCATGTGTATATGTATCTGACCAAACTGTCCCTGCATGTGTATATGTATCTGAATAAACTGTCCCTGCGTGTATATATGTATCTAACTAAACAACTGTCCTTGCGTGTGTATATGTATCTGACTAAACAACTGTCCTTGCATGTGTATATGTATCTGACTAAACTGTCCCTGCATGTGTATATGTATCTGACTAAACTGTCCCTGCATGTGTATATGTATCTGACTAAACAACTGTCCCTGCATGTGTATATGTATCTGACTAAACAACTGTCCCTGCATGTGTGTATGTATTTGAATAACAGCTGTCATGTGTATATGCATCTGACTAAACAACTGTCCCTGCATGTGTATATGTATCTGACTAAACTGTCCCTGCATGTGTATATGCATCTGACTAAACAACTGTCCCTCTATGTGTATATATATGTGCAAATGTACTCCACTTTATGTAGCAATAGATCAATAAATATGATATTGTTGTATGTGCACATGTCTTTATTAAAAACATTAATGAAAGCATTCATATATGTATATATGTACACATGATTACACATACATGTGTCATACATAATTTTATACTGTATGTGTTTGAAAGTATGAGTTTAATATGTCCTGTTTAAAAATATATAGAACTGACTTACATCTTACATCCTTTCCATTCCATTAAATGTCACATGGGACTTGCATGGTAGTTTGTCAAATTTACCTGTTTTCAGCAAGCGTTTTCAACCTCATCAAGGGATTTTATGCCTACTAATTTGGCCTCTCTTCACAGTGTCCTCTTTAGACTTTCACGTGGTTGACTTCTTTTTCTTCAGCCTGTTGTGTTCCACTTGATAGCTTGTTCTGGGATTCTCAGACTGTTCTTCTCATCACACGACCGACATATGTCCATCTCCTTTTTCTAATCACACCATGAGACAGGTTGCTATTTGCTCATTTGCCTTATCTCTGCATTGTTCTTGCATTCATTCCACTTTATACTGAGTATTTTCCTTAGGAATTTGTTTTAAAAAGAGTCTAATCTGTTGTCTATTTCTTTAGTTGTTTTCCAGCTTTCAGATTAAAAAATGAGGGTGGGTATTACACTTGAACTGAATAATCTTAACTTGGTTTTTGTGCTTATAACTTTTGAATGCCATATGTTCTCAAGATTCTTGAAGGTCAGTTCTGCTTTTGCAATTCTAACTTCCTTTCTGGTGTCATCATCCTGGTCTATGCAGCTGCCGAGATACGCAAATAGGTGTAATTCTTCAACAGCTGTTCCTTCTATGTATATTTTTTCTTCTTGATTAATGGGAAGTTTCATTATTTTTGTCTTTTCCTTATTAATTTCACGTCCTATTTTGCTAGCCAGTGAAGATAGGGTATCTGTTTTTTCTTGCACTGAATTCACATTGTCACTGATAAGAGATAATGTCATCTGCAAAATCAAGATCTTCTAGCTGGACCCCATGTACCCAATCGATGTCCATTTTGCCTGTATAACACTTTAGATCTGACTGCTTTTATGTAAATTACTATATAGTAATACTGATCTACACAAGGTGGACCAAGATCTCATAGCACACTAAAATGATCAAGTATGGATAAAACTATTTCACTTGAAGGAAACTCTATCAAACATTAGATCTCAAAACATATCTGGTTGAAGTGATTATATTTACAGAAGCCTTCACTATGATGATATAAAATGCTCTTGTTTTCCAATATGGTAAAAATTTATGATAATGAAAGCTTTATTTGAAATGTAATTATTGAAAATACTGTATAACAATGATGGTATGAAAACATGTCTTTGACTGAGGTATGTAAAAAAATCAGTGTTTTGAAAACTCTCTTGCTAATATATCAGATTGATTCACACTTCTTTTTTTTTGAGTGCAACATTCATTCCTTTATTCTTTTTAATTCATGCAGTTCATTGGCCAACTAATATAATTATTTTTTTATATACACAAAAAAATTTGATTATAATTTTTGAAGACAGTCACAAACACCTTCAGATTTTTTACAATAAATGTTATGATCAGAGCATACACATAATTGATAAGATAAAAAAAAATCTAAATGAACAAAATTGCATTTAAAAATAATTAAAAAACCTAAGAATTATGCAAAAAGAATAAGCCCAAAGAGCGTGCACAAAGACATTTTGTTAAAAATTATGTTGCAAATATTTAATTTACTTGCACAACTGTCATATTTAAGTAGACTATATTCCAAAGAAAGGGAATCTGTTCTTTGATTTTTATAGATCGTTTAAAATACCTGAGTTCTGCTCTAGTACATCTCAAATGCCACTTTTGCTCCAAAGTGTATAAAACAAATATACTTTTGAAATGTTCTTACATCTAGGAATTAGCATCATCAGATGCAAAGCACACCCATACATGCTACATTCTCAGTTTCAGTAACCATTGAAGAGTGTGAACATTAACCGTGCCAGTCAGCTGTTGGTATTGGCAACTTGAATTCTACAGTGTTATTTCCAGTAATAATGGCTACCACCTTCACTCCAAGAATTCAAATATCCATTAATTTTACAATTTGTAATAAGTATATAAGAATTAACAATACTATCTTTGGTGTCTTATTTAATGTGGTTTAATAACAGTCCAAAGCTACTTGCATAAAATCATTTATATAAACAGCAGGATTAAAGCCATGCATAGTCTAGGGCAACTCTGGTAAAATGATGGTGTCCAACTATTCATGCAGCGATGAATGGAAAACATCGGGTACACATGTCAAAACATTATTAGACCCTTTTTTTCACTTCTTGTTTCAATTTCTGAATGGATATTCAAATACATACCTAATGATGAAGCACAGTTTCAATAGATTTATGGTAAAGCAGATATAAAATGTTATTTGTATCATGCGCTTTTTAATAAAATACATTATGTTGATGTAATATTAGGTAAGTAAATAAAGGTAACCTTGTCATGCCTTAGAGGCACATAGGGATATGATGTTAGTGCCCATATTTTCCTTGACCTGTCGGCACACTAGAGGGTGATATGGTCAGCATCATGCCTGGCTGCCTTTCCTTCCTCAGCTCTAGAAGAAGTCAGGTACCCATTTCTACAGCTGGGTGACTGGGGTGCCTCTGACCAGATTAAAAACCCTGGTCTTGCCATGAGAGGCTAGTGAATTAACCACCTTGCCACTCAGACACCCGATGCAAAATTAGTCAGACCCCTAATAATAAAAAGTATGTTAGTTTTGTTTGTCATTATTAGTCATATATTTAAATTTGTCAAAACTGTTAAAAGGTGAAAATGAACTGAGAATCTAGGGGTTAATCAGTTTACAATGAAATAAATGTAATAATGCAGCAATAGTTAGCATTAACAAATGTAATAAATGTATGAAGATTTGAAGAAGGACATCATGCATTCACTAGGTAACAAGAAGTAAATAAACTTTGCTATTTTGATGAGATGATGACTGAGAATAATAAATAAAATTAATGATGATTAAACAGTCACAAGGATAAAAATTTTTAAAAAACTCAGAGAATAGGGAGTGGCAGAAGAATGATAAAGCTGCAAAGGGATTTTAGTTGGGCATCTTCAGTTGTAGGATAACACATGCAGAAAGTAAGTAACAAAAGAAATCATTAAAATGATACAAAAATATCCATTCAAAGCTTTCTCTCTCTTTCCCTTTTTATTTTTGGCAGCAACATAAGTTCTCTTCACCGTATTAATATTGGTAAATTCTGACTGTATGATTTCACAGTGTCTTAACTTAAACTAAAGCAAAGATTTATTGTCACTCAGTTAAGTTCTGACATTTTGGTCATGTGTGAAAATTTCAGCAAAAATGTAGTTCAAAAGGGAAAAAAAAGATTTTATTATTAATTTTATGGATAAAAAATATAGTTTATTCAGGTTAGTTATCATTTCCTTGTCCAAATTAACCTGTCACAAAATTAACATGGCATATAGATTACTCAGATTAAAATAGCATAAAAATTTTTAAAAATAGGCAAATGAAATTGTAAATATATTAACTTCCACAGGAAGTCTTTGCTTTTCTAAAAATGGATACAAAAAGATTGACATTTATTATTATTTTATTTGATATTGGTGAACCATCCTTAACTAAAACTTCAGTTCTTAGATGCAATGATGTCCCTAACAAATCTCATATTTATAATATAAGCTCTGAAATTTTTACCTTTTTCTGTTGTTATATAACATTTGGGAGAAGTGCTTTTTTTCATTATCAGGTTATAAGATACACAAATTTTCAAAATGTAATGATGAGTTGCAGGACTTCTGGCATTTGTTTAGCAGGAAAAAAAGACTTTCCAGAAACACTTAATGTAGATTAAAAAAAAAAAGATTTATCATTTTGTTTTCTTTGGTTCTCATGTCATGCAGCATCTTTTATACAGCTAGATTTAAGAGTTGTGGATACTGCATACAGCTTCTTTGTAAAGTCTCAGGTAGAATCATCCCATTATGAATTTTCTAAGTGGTTCAAGTGAACAACTCATTTATTTTTTTTCATTTGACAAATTGCTTTGTTTTTTTTTCATTTTGTTAACCTTACATGTGCATGTTTGATTATGTGGTTAATTTTTTTTTAAATGATACTGTTGTGAAGAAAATTATATTCTAACAAAAATAATTAATGTTTCCAAGCTTTTCTAGCCAAGGGGTAGACCAAGACAGAGATGGAAAGACAATATAGAAGAGGATATAAAGGAAATTTGTGTCACCAGTTGGAGAGAGAAGATTAGGGATAGAGAGGAATTGAGGCAAACTTTTTCTGCAGCAAGGAGTCTTAATGGATTGAAAAGATGAAGAAGGAGAAGAAGAAAAGAAGAGTCTTTCTATCCTGTCATACAAGCTTTTTATGTCTGGTGAACTGAAACTATTGCTTGACTGAGTGCAATATTTACAGAACACATTTTATTCAACACTGAATAATTTAATATTAAAGCTGATGACCAACAGGATAAAAAGTTACATTTTTTTTGTTAACAGAAAATGAACAGCCATTTAACATGTGAAATAGTCATTCAATATTTGCAATGTTCCATTTTCTAACTGAAATTTTCTTGCCTATCACTGCTACATTTTAAACTATCATCATTACTTTAAAAGACAGCTGTCCATGATGATGCAGGTAAATCAATGATTTATATCCTGCTAAGTATGTTGGATTTTTTATGTGTGTAATGTATGACTCTTATGTAATGTTAAGCTCTCTCTTGATCTCTTTGATAATTGGGTAAGATTCCTAACTTCATACAATAAGAGGCTGAAACCAGTAGAATCTTACATGCTTGCTGTATATAGTTACAGATCCCAATTCATGCAGAAAACACCAAAGACAGGTCTAACTACCACTTTCATGTTAAAATCTATTCACTTTCCTTCAAATATTTCCCCACTTGAGATAATAAATACATGATTGGTTCTGAAAATGGAGATCTGTCTGTAAGGCTTGATGTACAAGAACAGTTTCTACACTGGCTGTCAGTATATTAAGGAAAGTATGTGTTCATGTAAAAATCAGTTTCAAGTACATGGGATTACCTCTGAATTCACTTTAGTAACGAAGCTCACTAATTAGTTAATATGAAGTGTAAAACAGCATCATAAATTTATGGCCATGTTTATTTAAGTGTTTTTTTTTTCCAAATATGGTTTGTCTGAGGAGATTGTTCTTACTGTGTAATGAGTAATACTGAATGGTTTCCTGCTGAAAGAATGTTTCACTACTGGTATAGTAGGAACTTCCAAACCTTAATTCAAGAAATATTACCAGAGTAAATCATACTAATCAAACATTTCAGATCTTCCAAAATAAGAAATTTTCAGAACATCACAAATCAAAATGTTTGTGAATGTGTAATTTAAATATTACGAGGGCAAGATCAGCACAGACTGAATACAACCGAAAATTCATTGATCATTTTTTGTTGTTGTGTGTAGCAGCAGCACTATTTGGCATGATATTCAAACCAGAGCTATATCCCAGCATGCCATGGTTATTTAACAGCAACTGTTTTAATAGAGCCAGCTTGTTACATGTGTGTACATGAGAAGAACAGTGTGGAGTTGTGCATTTTCTGTGGGGCCAAAGAACTGCTCACAGAGAAAATGCATAAAGAAGTATTTGAAGTGTATGGTGAAAAAGTATGTCAAGAAAAGGCATTTACAACTGTATCCAGAAATTCAATAATGGATGAATCACCTGGGTGGTTGCCATTTCCAAGATGATGAAGATGTTGTCAAGGAGGTAACTCAAGAAACCTTTGATGCTGGCTTTGAAGGACTTGTAAACTGATGGAATAAGTGTCTGAATGTACAGGGGGATTATGTTAAACATTTTAAAAAAAATTCCAGGCAAGTGCTCACAGTCATTTTTTTTCTACCCTGCTTTGTGATGCCCTCGTATATTTCATAATAAATTTGTCATGTCAGCCAAAAGCATCTGAAATGTAAATTTAATAAATTTAGGCATCATATAATAGTTTAAATGAACAGATGAGTTATGTAGGGGTAAAAGGTATAATAAAAGATGCTAAATAAAAGAATCTGATACAAAATCTTCATGTTTTAAATATGTCACTATTAAACTTGTTTATGACATACTTTTACTAAAGGTAAATCTGAAATATTTTGTAACTGTTAACTTTCATTTTCATCATATGTAGTCACTGTAATTATCAACACACAATTTATTGCAGTATAGAATGTTTTCTTGTCACTGAACACTAATGTCACTCAAATATAAAATTATATTTAATTCTTCTCCGATTTATTTCTTTACACGACACTGTATGTAATGTTAAAGTCAAATCTTCTGCAAAGGTCAGTTTGCTTTTTTTTTGTGTACTACACTGCAAAAGCAAATGCAAAGTTCAAATGATAAGAAGCAACATGTAAATTTCACTTTCATCTTTCTGTAATGGCCATTTTGTCTTCCATTCGAGTACTGCACAACAAAATCGAGCAAGACATGTTGTTAGCATATGAATGAACAAGAGAAGATGATACAACAAAATTGATCAAAATTTTTTTTCTTCACTTTATATTGTTCCCATTGAGTGAATGTTACAGGGCAAGAAATATTAAACAATAAAACATAATTCTGTTTGCAAAGTTTTATACATAATGGCACACTAATTATGAACATACACATTAAAAAAAAAATGGGACCAACAAAGGACGTACAGCACAATTATGAAGCATTGAAATAAATGTGAACCACATAATAAATCATTTAAATTATCTTCTAATGATTACTTAAAATATTTGAAAAGGACAACGTTTTTTTAGAACTATAAGATATCAAAATCATATCTAAGGTCAAATTAAAAAAAATATAATATACTTACTCATGTGAGCTACATTTTAAAGAAGCAAAATGTCCATGTTAGAAATATACAAAGATATACACTGCCAACAAACATGATGCACTTCCACTTCCAAAATATGCATCTAAACTGAGGCTGCTCCATTTGAGCTTGACTAATGGGGCAGACAACCAAAATCAAGCAAGATCCTGCTAATACTAATAGTCAGAAATGAAAGTAGCCTACAGAAATTATTAGATATGGTATTAAAAGAAAATGAGAAAAAAGGGCTCACTTATAATAATAATAAGAAATATCAAGAGAAACTTATGGTTATATCGTGGGGAAAAAAACCCTAAATGCAGTGTTAAAGTACAGAAAAGCAAACTTGTATTAAGTGCATACATTTAAATTTTTTGGCATGTGAGTATAGCAAATGCACTTATGAAATCAAAGACAGAATATCCCAAGCCAAAATAGTTTTCAAATGATTGAGAAACATCTTGTGCAATGTATCTCTATCACTGAACATCAGAAAAAGAGTTTTAGACATTAAGCTACACTAAGCCTATCCTATACTATGGAAGTGATTCATGGACAATGAGCAGATTGATGCACAAAAGATCACTAGAGGCAGCAGAGATGTGGGTTTCTTAGAAGAATGTTAAGAATACCATGGATAGCTAAGATGAAAATACAATGTCTAACAAAAACAAATGAAGAAAGGAGCCTAATAGAATAATTAAGAAAATGACATTCATCATTCATTGGATATGTAATGTGAAGGGGATGGCCTGTAACCATCATAACTGCAATAAAGATAAGTGGGAAGACAAGCAGGAGAAGGTGAAATAAAAAAATCATGGATGGTCCAACCAAAGATCAAGATCTAAGGAGAGCCATGGCTGCCAACATCTACCAGAATAACTCCTAATAAATAATGAACAATGTAGATATCAATGTTTTCCTCATGATGTAGCCTATTTCTTGGGTCTACTTCAAGAGTTCAAATGAATCACTTTAACCAGCTCCCAACCAACTTTATGTCTTTTCCCAAGATTCTGATGTCACTGACTGTAAAGCATCCATATTATTCACACACACAGGGAGATTAGAAAATCAATAAGCATTTTAAATTTAGAACCCTTTTTCTGTTCATGAATACATTTTGTTCTAAACAGTTTTATTTTATCTTAATTAGCTCTGTCCTGGACACCCTCAATATATGCCAGATTACTTCTGCTACAGAGAACTAAACACTCTCATCACTCCAATAAATAGAACTAATTTTTAGCTTGCATATCTTGGAATTTTTTATCTGGCACTCCGCAAAGATTAAATTAATACCAGTAAGCCAGATTTTTAAAAAATCCCAGATTATGAAATACAAACTTCATAAAAATGTATGACTGCACATAATACATTAAGAAAATTTAAAGATATGTTAATAATTTGTGCAAATAAATAAGATTTCATTATTCCACAAAAGTAAAACATTATGTGCAGAAAATGATGTGATATGAAAAGTGGCAATGTGAAGTTTTAAAAAGTAAGTGGGTTAAAAATGACTCTCATTGTCACTGAACTGTTATGTACGTTGTTACAATCAATATTTTTTAATACCGTTGTGTGCTTCCAGCTCAGATGTAATTTTTTTTTCCTTACAGTAATACAAATATTTTTTTCAAATGAAAACTGCAAAACATAAACAAAATGTTATTTAAGTAGCTGCAGACCTTAAAATATTTTACTGTAGTGAGGACAATTGATGAGAAATGGAAACTGAAATGTGACTTACATCTTACATTATTATTCCTGTGCCATTAAATGTCATAGGGCTCTCATGGTAGTTTGCCATTTCAACCTCATCAAGGGATTTTATGCCTACTAATTTGGCCTCTCTTCACAATGTCCTCTTTAGAGTTTCATGTGGTTGACCCCTTTTTCTTTGGCCTGTTGTGTTCCACTTGATAGTTTGTTTTTGGAATCTATTTCTTCTCATCACGTAACCGACATATGTCCATCTTCTTTTTCTGATCACTCATGAGACAGGTTGTTGTTTGCTCATCTGCCTTATCTCTGCATTGTTTTTTAATTCATTTCACTTTATACCTAGTATTTTCCTTAGGCATTTGAAAAAAAAAAGAGTCTAATTTGTTGTTTTTTTATTTCTTTAGTTGTTTTCCAGCTTTTTCATGCATAAATGAGGGTGGATATTACATTTGAATTGAATATTTATCACCAGTCTAACATAAAGTAAGAAATAAGAGGCTAGACTGTTGTGAATTCAAGAAATGTGACTAGAGATGGTTAAATGCTACTTCAATGGACTGAAATAAAATCTTATCTTCAAACAAACAATGCACCAACTGAATTTCAGAATTGCCACAAGCTAATACTGCTAAACACTACATTGAGGCATTCATACACAAACATTAACAAGATAAGGAAAGAGAAATTGAAACTCTAGAAATATGCAGAAGCAATTAGTGTGCTTCACAATCTTATTGAAGAATTGGAACAACTGATATTTTAAAGAGAAATAAAGAAAAATGAACCAGATTGTTTAAGTATATGAACACAATATATGAAACAATTTTGAAGGATTGTTAATGCTGCAGCCATCTTTAGGAAAAAAAGTTGAGGGCAAAATGGGCAAGACATAATACTTCCGACTGGATGGACAACATCAAAAGACTGGAAGAAGTTAGTTTAAGTATGAAGGACAACATGGCAGGAGACCAGTTACACTTCTGCCATTCTTCACTGAAAAAAAACAGCACAGGATGATTGTGATATGATTATGATTATTATTATTAAGATAATGACCATGATGAAATGTCTTATTAATGCATCTGATAGACCTTGCAAAAAGTGTTTCAAGATAGGCTTGCTTGCATGCATGACTGTGTAAGTGCTATAATCTGGCACAGTTTCAAACACATACAGAGCTCAAGAGGCTAGACTTGTTGATGCCATCTTGGAGATGACTAATTTCCTAGTGAAGCCTTCAAATAATGTCATTCATTGAAAAATCATAGACAGAGCACTTTCAGATGAGCGAGGAAAAATAAAATGACAAGAGAATTACCTGAAACTTCAACCACAGATTCCGGCAGGAATGCCACAACAGTACTGTGCATTAATAAACTTCATTATCTTGCACCCCTTTTCCAATGGCTAACTATACAACACTGTAATCTATTACTGCACTATGTGAAAACCTCGTTGTTTCTTATTTGTAAAAAGTTATAAAAATTTCTACTCTCTATGTTGCAGAAATGACTTAATAGTAAGCCCATGAGACCTCAGCAGGTAAGTCAGTAATTTTTGGGTGGACTCAGATTACAAAAACATATTACAGACACAATCTTCATGAGTTTTGTTGATAATATTGTGAAATGTACAATGGCATAACAACTTTACTCTTATTTAAATGTATTAGTCCAATTTGTTTTGTTAAGCACCCTTAATAAATCTGGACCTGAAGTTGGGGCCAGCTGAATAGAGATCAAATCTGGAAACTTCTGTCATACCCACAATCTTGCTTCCAAAATTAAATCTCAGCAACTATCGTATGTCTCTTGTACACCATGTATTTTATTTAGTTCAGCAGTTTTCATTTGAATAGACTGGTGTTGCACAAGTAATATAAATATCACATCTCTGAAGGAGATAATAATTAGAAAAAAAAGTTTTCATGTGCTTCATCATAGTCAAAAGTTAAAAATGAAGATGAAATAGTGCATTAAATGATCTATGGCTTGAATGAAATATGTCACTAACATTATACACAGAATCAAAGCTGCTGAAAGTCCACGTGAAGATTAGCATCAGCTGAAAATGTCAGAATATTCTGGGCGGCAGGAGATATAACATAACTGTTACACAAATTATAGTCAATGAGTTAAGTGGTGCCAATGGAAAGTAGCCTCCTCTTGTTTTCCAGTCAGATAAAATATGGTCACTGTTTCCAGAATTCTTTTTCTGGCCTTGATATTTAAAAGTATCTGCCCCTCTGTCATTTGGGGCATGGCTGTTTCTACTAGCTTCTTGATTAGTATCAACACCTGGAAGAAATGGAGTGACAGTTTCTGTCAATAGTCATATATTGAATATACAGTGAAATGTTTAGAGAAATGAAGACATTGACAAGAAATGTCACACCTAAGCTAAATGTAATTTGTGATGAGATGGGGAAGGCCTTGACAGAGACAGAGGAAATTCTAGAAAGATGGAATAAATATTGCAGAGGAATGTATGAAACAACCGACTACGAAAGCAGAAATCAACAGTGTGAATTATTATTGGAGGAGAAAGAACCCGAACTGACAAATGAAGAGGTTTTATGGGCAATAAAGAATCTGAAAAATAATAAATCACCAGGATGTGATGAGATAACAGCTGAACTTATTAAAGCAGGAGGAAAGGAATGTGCAACAATCTGTCATGCACTATGTAAAAAGATATGGCATTTAGGTATTTGGCCAAAAGAATGGAAAAGAACTGTATTCATACCACTACCAAAAAAAGGGTAACCTGAAATTATGCACAAACTACAGAACTGTTGCCCTGATTAGTCATGCCAGTAAAATTCTGTTAAAAATCATAATGGGTAGACTTCATAAGAAAATAGAAGAAGAAGTCAATATGGTCCAAGCTGGTTTTAGACAAGGAAGAGGATCAAGAGATCGTATATTCAATATAAGATTAATAATAGAGAAATGCAGAGAATTTAATGTGAATCTATATTTATCTTTTATAGACTATTCATAGGCATTTGATTGTGTACAAAACCAGAAACTCTGGGAAATAATGGAAAAAATGGGATTTCCAACACATTTGATACAATTAACATCACTGCTGTATCTAGACCAACAAGCAGCAGTAAGAAAAAATCGTGAAACAACAACTTGGTTTTACATAAAACAAGGGGTCCATCAGGGGTGCATATTGTCAACTTACTTATTTAACTTGTATGCTGAAAATACAATGAGGAATGTCAGAGAACATGTAGACGATGCCATAACAATTGGAGGTTATGAAATACCAGAGATATGCTGATGACACAGTATTACCATCCACAACACAAAAAAGGATTGGGAAAAACTAATTATGTTAGTCCGTAAGAACAGTGAAGAGCAAAACCTCTATCTTAATGTGAATAAAACTAAATTGATGACAACTGACAAAACAAAGAAGGCAGCCAACGAGGCTGTATCAATGAGGAAAAATTGGAAGAAGTGTAGAGTTTTGAATATCTTGGATCACCTAACTAATAATGGAGATACAATGAGGGAAATTAAAAAGAGGACATCTATAGCTCTTCAGAAAGTAAAACAACTAAAGAAGCTGTGGAGAGGAACAGACAGAACTACAAAAATAAGATTTTTAAGGGCATGCATCTTTCCCATCGCAACATATGCCTGTGAGACCTGGACACTTAACAAAACAGCTGAGAAGCACATAAATGCTTTGAATATAAATGCTACAGAAGAGTTCTTCAAATATAATGGACATAAAAAAGAACAAATATATCCATACTACAAGAACTTAATATTGAAGAAGCTGGCTAGTAAGGAGGATTAAACAGAGAAAACTTAAATATTTCAGAAACATTAAATGGCATGATAATCTAGAGAAGACCATCTTGGAAGAGTACATAATGGGAAAAAGAAAGAGAGGAAGACCAAGGTGAAGATGGTTGCAAGACATCGTTGATGATCTGCAAATGGATGCATCAGCAGCAGGGCATCTTACAACTGAAAGGCCTACAGGAATACTGTTAGGGAGGCAAAGTTCCGCAAGGGACAAGCGAATGAATGAATGTCATGTATATATACAGTATAAGCATGACAGTTCCTGTAAATAGTTAAATACATGACATGGCAGAACCTATCTTCTTCTTCTTCTTCTTCTTCTTGGAACTGGTGTTCTTTGCAGCTGATGTTATGAAGGTATTGAGGCATGGTAACATGTCAGTTTGGGAACAGATTATGGCAGATTGTTTTGTCAGTCCTTGAATGGAGTGAAAGTGCAGGAGGATTGTGCAGTTCATCTTTAGCAGGTTCTACTGCCATGGGGACCATGGTGATTTCTGCCCTATTAAACAGTCTAAGCCAGATACTTGGGGTACTAATGGAGAGGTTGGACAGGGTTTTGGTCAGCCATGATTCACTAACCCATATCAGCCATAGATCATTGTTTGCAAAAGTCAGACTTCAAAAAGTTTAGAGAATTTGATTGAAATTTTGATTGACATTAGGGCCAACATTGGCCCATAAGGCGGAAATCATATCTTTCCATGTCTGATGACTCGCCACTGCCCACTGTAGGTCTTGGATGGACTTGAACCCCAAAGTTGCACTCTCTCTACTGATGGTTCTATGTAGAGTCTCCCTTGGCCTGCCTTGCTTTCTTTTGCCCTTTGATGACTATGTGAGGGCCTTGCAAGGGAGTCTGGATTCATCCATTCTGAGAACGTGGCCCATCAATGTCTTCTGAAGTATCTTGAAAAGCAGACTTGGTTTGATTCCTGTCTTATTGACTCATTCGATTTAAAGTTGAACCATCTGATGTTCAATAGTCTACAGAGACATTTGTTCTCAAATGCATCAAGTCATTGATTGAGTAGACTGGTTGATTTCCAACTTCCACAACCGTATGTTAACACTTGGATCACACAGGAATTGAAAATTTTAAGTTTCGTGGTTTTACTGAGCGTATTTGACTTCCAGATAGTAGACAGTTTATTGAAAGTATTGGAAGCCATTGCAATGTGGGTCTTGATTTCTGGTGTTGTATCACCCGAGGTTGACATTTTGCTTCGCAAATAGGTGAAATTGTGGACTTTTTCAAAAGCAAAACCGTTTAGCAAGATCTCGTCAGGTCTATTTGTGAGATCAATAATTTTTGTTTTTTCCTTATTAATTTTTAGGCCGAGTTGTTTTGAGTAGGAGTGGTGGCGACCCATTTTCTCTTTGGCATCTGCATGTGACTCGCTCAGTAGCACTATGTTGTTAGCAAAGTGTAGGTGCTCGAGGGTTTTGCCCTCGGTCTATGCGACACCCAGATGGCCATCCTTTGTACTATTATGCTTGACCCAGTCATTAGAGAATACCCGAGTGAAATACATGATGATGTTATAACACCCAGGAGTCACTCTTATTATTATATAATCTCCATGCAGCCATGAATTTTGAATTCATGGAGTAGTCAAGTTAGAAGGAGAATCACTTCCTATTTCTTTCTTCCTCTTTCAAAAAGGCATCAATTGTGTTGTGTCACAGTTTCCAGCTAGACTGTGACAAATCTGCCTCCAGCATGGTGGATTTTTTCAGGGTTGAGTTTGATCTCCTGTTTCAGTCCCTGCTCATATGGTCAGACTACTGTCTATTACCACTGAAACTGCACTGAGGTAGAAAGGATCTTGGTCAGTTTTAGTTCTCTAAACCTGATGTATTCAGCTGTGGCTGCTGACCACTGTCTCATTAATCATAATTATATATTTGTGTTTACTTCTGCAAGAGGTCCTGAAGATGTGTTTCTTTCTCGTCTGGGAAATTACAGGTTTGAATCACAGTAAGATATTATTATGTCCTGTGAAATTTGCATGATGTAGAGGTGTGAAGTGTTGGTGCCTTCACATTTCTAGGGCACTACAGCATTTGAGACGGGGATGCCAATATCTATCATCACTGTCTTTATTTTTCTAGGAAACCCCCAGGTACCAGTTTTTGGAGGCTGGGTTGATTCTGGTGTCAGCTGTCCAGAAAAAAAAATTCCACCCAAGTGCAAAATCAAACCAAGGACCTTCTGATTGGCAGACAAGTGTTCTAACCCCTACCACATCATGGCACCTACAGTGAGACATGAGGCTGGTGGAGGTAGGGGGAATTGTTGTGTGTCTGAGGCAAAGAGATTAAGCTTACTTGCCTATGAGTCAGTCACCACAAAGTGAAGCAATACTGAAGGACTGTCACTGGCAGCTATAAGTTATTCTATGGATTTTAGTTTCAGTAATTGAGAACTGCATCAAGACTTTTTGGGACACCCTGATTTATGACTCTGTTACTTTTTAACTTAGTCTTACCTCGAAATTGATAATAAGCATGAAAACCTGTCGAATCATAAATGTCATTGGATCGGAATATCACCCTGAAAAAGGGTCCATCTGACCAGATCTCTCGTTTTTCCTTCGGTGGATGACCACATAATCTGGTCATTTTGCGATCTTCTGTGTCTGCGAAGTTGGAGAACGAGACATAGTCACTTTTGGTGTTTTCTTCACACCTGTAACAGAGTATAAAAGTTACAAGAGGTTTATTATTGTGGTTAAATCTTATTAATGTTTCGTTAACATTTATGTCAAAGACAAGTTGGTAAATAGAAGGACAAACATTTATACAACATTGAAGTGCTAATGCAGAAAGGCTCTGTAACTGTTATTATTATTATTCTTATTATTATCATGTGCTATGTTGGATAGCACTGGAGATCTTGTTTTTCCATCTCGTGTGATCCTTTGTGTTTGCAATCAATTCTAATGATTTTCTTTTTCAATGCTGTTTGGTCAGTCCATTGATTTATTTTTCTCCTGGCCTACCTCTCTTTCCTTTTCCTTTGATTTTTTTCAGTCATTACTAAGTTCTCTAACTTCTGTCTGCTCATGATGTGTCCAAGACAATTTGACTATCATAATTTTAACTAGTTTCTATCTAAATTTGGATGGACCAAGGAAAAAGACTGGAGGAAGATCAGACTGAGAATTTTCTGTTCAAATTTGGATGGACCAAAGAAAAAGACTGGAGGAAGATCAGACTGAGAATTTTCTGTTCTCGTGTAATTCCAAAAAGTATGCCTTCTCCTTCTGCTTCAGTAAACAAGTGTAGGTCTTGTTAGAGAGACCCACAGCCCTGACAGAACAATGAAGTTTGCAGTTTTATCCAATTCTGGTGGCTCCTAAACAGGTTCTGTTCCAAATTTAGACCATCTAGCCAAATGTTGTATAGGTTTTCTCAGGCTGAACAGACTTGCAAGTTGGTGCCTTAATCTGCTTTCCTGCCCTTCACTGTGAGTTCTGCTTGTAATATTGTAGTCATTAATTTCATTTAAATTTTCAGCTCTTTAAAAAAATAATCACTGAGGTCAGTTTATATGTCTAAATATGTGGATTAATGTGATTAATTTTCTCATTCCTTTGATAGTCTAGAATATGTCCTTGATTGAAAAACAAAATCAGTTATTTTCTTTTGTTGTTGCAGTGCAGTGGCATGTTGTTCCAAAACGTTTGGTAGTGAAAGCAAAATTTGTCAGAACTCTCAGTCAGTCAGTCAGACATTTGCATGTCCCTTGCGGAACTTTGCCTTCCAGCACTCCTATAGGTCTCTCAATTATGAGCAAGATGGCCTGCTGCTGATGCATCCATTCGCAGATTGTCAACGATGTCTTGCAGCCATCGTTGCCTTGGTCTTCCTCTCTTTCTTTTTCCCATTATGTACCCTTGCAAGACAGTCTTCTCTAGATTATCATGACGTTTACTGTGTCCAAAATATTTAAGTTTTCTCTCTTTAATCCTCTTTACTAGCCTACCTTCTTCAATATTAAGTTCTTGTAGTATGGATATATTTGTTCTTTTGTGTGTCCATGATATTTGAAGAACTCTTCTGTAGCATTTACATTCAAAGACACTTATGTGTTTCTCAGCTGTTAACAAGACAACAGATCTCACAGGTATATGTTGAACTCTAGCTGTTGCTAAATATGGCTTTCGTTTTCTTGTATGTATGCCTGTAGATGGGTTGAGTGTAGTCTGGCACCTTCCATTCAGAAAAATAGAACTGGATAAAATCATTCTAACAGAACAATACTGGACATGATTTTATAAATCAACAAAACCAGCTATGAAGAAGAAGTTACTCAACCTTGGATTTAACCCGTCCACGTCAAAATCGACAAAGGTGATTTGCACCCTTTCCTTCTCCTTGCCGTAGAATAAATAATGGCATTCTGTATTTCTTGGGTAGAGGCCATTGTAGTTCGGTGAGGTGATCTCTCCGTGGGATTTCACTGAGCTCTGGTAATTAAATACACATGCTGGAAAGAAAAAAAATTCAAATGTACGATGTAGACATAAGAAATTGCACAAAAATCAGTATGAAATATATCAGATGTAATAGTTGATATAACTGCACATTTATGTGTTACTTTTTTTTTTGCAGGTGGCAGATTTTCTTGAACAGAGCAAATTTTAATGGTCTGAAAAAAAACAGCCTTGATAAACTGATATTTGAGCATAATTTCTAATTTATTTGGCATGAACAAACTTCCAGAACACATAACGTCATACGAGAAACTACCAATGTTTTACTGTATGAAAAAGTTGATGGAAAACTTACTTCCCCTGTTGTCTTGTTTACCCTCATGTATGCCAAAATCTGTAAAGAGAGAAGATAGGGTGTTAAAAGCAATGAAACACAATTTAAGTATATTACAGAAACAGGGATATTGCTATCTCAGATTTTCAGAGTATAGATGACATGTTACATGAAAATGGATGGTAAGAATGTTATTTTGTTATGTCATGTTATGTTATGTTATGTTATGTACAATGTCAGATAGAGCTGGCGATTATGCACCTTCATCTTGTGTGATCCTTGGTGTTTCAGATCAATTCAAGTGATTTTCTTTTCCTGTCCTATTTGGTTAGGCTGCTGAAACCATCCTCTCTTCCTTTCCAACCTGAATTTTTCAGTCATCAGCAGGTTCTCCAACTTCTCTCTTCTCATGTCTTTGTCCACGTGAAGAGGACAGGACACTTTTTGAAAGACGTTTTTGAACAGGAAGAGTAATAAGAAAATAAGTTTCAAGATTGGCAATGAAGCAAATCAAATGCATGTCAGAGTGCAAAAAGTGGATGATTATTTACATATCACATGGGATGATACGAAATTTCTATTTGCAACACAAATACATACTACACTAGTTTCAGAACTGTTTGTTATTAGCAGGTAAACAAATTAGCTGAATTTTTAAGTGGAAGAGTTATGTAGAGAAAACAGTTGAACTATTCAAAGCGAAATGTTTGCTTAGCATTGGACGCATTTTTGCTTATTATCACTATTTGGTTAGAAAAAAAAACATCATAAAAAATAACCAGTACTGGATATTTACAGTGCAAAAAACAACACTGTTGGCAATTTATATATGACAGTGGCAAGGAAACTGGCATTTATGTTTGAGGTAATGACTATTCTGCTGTCAGAGGTAACTTGATACAGAACCTGGTGCAGGAAACATACAACATCAATGAAAGTTCCCATGCAGGGAATGAATCGTGCTGTTATAATAGATCTGGAAGACGTATACAGCATTGTGTCTTGACTTTTTTAATGCATTGACTGCTGAAATTGGAAACTGGGGCTCTTTTCATTGTAGAAACAAACTGGCATCCAAGCAGCTCATGTTGATCTCTAGTTACATAACGAACTATACATGAAGCCACTGCAGTAAAGTTGTGATAACAAAATGTATAAAGCAGGAAAAAGGTAGGAACAGCTTTATTAATTAACGAGTACACAGTTGTGATGTTTCAGTGTGAACCTTAACAGAAACACACAGCATGAAGAAACAGAGAAAGAAGATAACACATAAATTCACATGAATTCTATGTAAAAAGTAGGGATGGAAAAAAATAAAATAAAACAGAATGAAATTAAATACATGAAGTACTTAGCTGTGACTTATAAGAGGCTGTGTCCAGAAACGCACATGGTGGAGTGCATAGAATGTTTAAATGGTGACTTTGTCATAAGGATGACCGCAGAAAGGGAGTAGAGTGATATAGTGTTAATCTAGACGGGAGAAGGTGAAACAGGTGGCTACGGTTGGGGCAGAGGGGTTGTAGTCTGATGCCGTGAGGAGGTTTTGAAATATGTGTAGCAAGTGAGAAAGGAGTGAAACTTAGTTCAGAGGGAATAAGACTGTGGGAGGAAGGAATGAAAGGGGAAGCTGCGAGTTCAAACCACACAGTTCAGCTACACCTAACATTCTCCTCTCCCACAGTCATATTCCCTCTGCACCAAGTTCCACTCCTTTCTCACTTGTTACACATATTTCAAAACCTCATCACGGCATCAGATTACAACCCCTCTGCCCCAACTGCAGTCACCTATTTCACCTTCTTTTCCCACCCACCCTTGCGAACCACCTATCACAAAGTCACCATTTAAACATTCTATGCACTCCAGCATACGCATTTCCGGATACAGCCTCTTACAAGTCACAGCTAAGTGCTCCATTCATTTTATTTTATTCTGTTTTTTTTTCATTTTTTTCCATCTTTATTTTTTACATAGGATTCATATGAAGTTATATTTTATCTTCTTTCTCTATTTTTTCGTCCTGTGTGTTTCTGTATGATTAAGGTTCACGCCGAAAAGTCACAACTTTGTAATCGTTAATTAATAAAGCTGTTCTTACTTTTTTTTTTTAGTTTATACATCCAGTTACAAAAATGTTTTTTCTCAAGCCCTCGATATCCATCTTAGTGTTGACCCTCATTTAATCTTCAGTTCTGCGTCATGTATCCACTGCTTTTTTTTTTAACTGAAGTTGGAAGACTACAAACTCCATATTTTATTTAACAAAAAAGACTAGGATTTATAGCTTAATTTCTGTGGTCTGAAGAAAGAACTTTTTTTCACGAAACAAATGATCAAGAGCTTATGATCATTCGACAAGGATCTACTGGAATCAAGGGTAAAGAACTATTATGGTTGCCGGGATGAAAATCAGTATCTTTATAATGCTATGACTGAGCGAAAGCAGTACGGTCCAGTCGCACAGGGCTTATTATTCTAGTTTTTCGTTTGCGAATGGCTTCGGCAGACAAGATGCATTCAATGAATAGTTAATGGCCATCTTTATCACACAGGATAACTTGAATTATGGCTGAATAAATAATGTATTTACGTCACGGGTATTTTTAGATTGTACTTGACCTACGCTCTGAGCTCAACGCGTGGGTTGTATTGTTCATTACAATGCAATCCTTCCCTTTTCATCTGCTGTCGGTGTGAAAGAAGTAAAGGAATCTAATCTAAAATGAACTTGGCACTTGTGTTGTCTCAAGTTCTTAGCTTTTGTTAGGGCCCTCATCATGTCCTTCTTGGATATCAAAAATTAAAATGAAAAGAATTAACAAGTGAATGGAGAAGAACGGCTATTTCATCTGATTAACTCTTGGAATTTGTTATTGCACCCGGTCTTCCAGCGCTTTGCTATCCTTTCAGTTTACAAATTACGAATGCACGCACGTGTGTGTTTTTATGCTTGTGTGTGTGTATGTATTGTATTGTATTTATTCGTTCTCTTTCTGTCATCCCACATTCTATGCTTCCTATTTTGTTTCCTCAATTTTTACTTCTTATAAATCGAAGACTTTGCATTCAACAACATTATGAACGTTACAGTATTCATCGTGCGAAAAACGAAAACTTGTGAAATGTATATGATATATATATATATAATATAGTTATATATATATTAATGTGATATAGTTAAAGACGTTGTTGTAGTGTGATATATATGATCTTGTTAAAGACCTTATTTCAGTGTCCCTGTATTTTTCAGTTTCCCCTAAATGCGTAAGTTATATCTCTAGCGCTCCCACTAAAAATGTGCAGTAACATAATCTCACTAGAACGTGGCTAACTTCACCATGCAGAAAGCGAGAATATCTGAATTTATTGCGACTTGGCCTCTCGGACTGACTGTAGTGGATTTTGCTCCCAGTTATCACACCGCTGTTTCCATTTGTCAGGATTGTCGCACGCGAGCCAGAATACATATAGACGCGCCCTGCGTACAGTGATGACAACCCTGTGACATTCTTTAACATCATACAGAAAGTCCAAACGTATATAATTAAGCGTCTTTAGGGAGAAAATTTCATGTTGACTTACTTGTTACAAAACTGTACTGCGCCTTGAAGCCGGTGACAGCTGGGGACGAGTGATAGCTCCTAAACTCCACAACCATTTTGTGCTGATTTGACATGAGCATCGGTGGCAGCTTTCGACCGCACCAAGTGTCAAGTTCTTCTGTTTGGCCATTGATAAAGATGTACACAGAAACGGAATCCGAGCCAGCGCAGCTGAAAGTACACACAACTTCTCTTGACAGACAAAGATTTGACTGCGTTTCCATGTCAGAAAATCGATATTACTTAGTTTATATTCGAGGCAAAGTTTATATATATATATATATATATATATATATATATATATATATATATATATATATACGGTTGGCAAATAACTTCTCGATAATCTGAAAGAATCGATAAGAAATATTAGATAATCAGGATTAGAGATGATGAGTAAAAAGCTAAAATGAAATAGAAGATCATCATCATCATCATCATATTCTCGTAACCTATTGGAGTATGTCTTTTTAATGACTGATTCACTTATCCTCCCCATTTGTGTGTCTGTCTTTCACATACAACAAAGCTGTCCATCAGTTTTTGTTTTCATCAATGGTTCAAGCGGTTCAATGTTCTCTCAAATTTTGTTTTCGCTCATTAGTGGTTCCAGCGGTTCATTGTTCTCTAAAACTGTCAACAGTCCACTAAGCCCGTCATAAATCTCTAAAATCATGAATTTCTTAAAGACCTTACGTAGAAGACAGTTTTAAAAGTATTACAGATTACCTTTTCAAACTACCCTGGATGTAATCGTACCGTCATAAGGCAGGAAATTGTTGTACAACTGGTCAAATTATCAGATACCCGTTCTCGCCCTACCAGGCCGTGGCTCGTCCTACCTGAGTCCGTGGCTCAAGCCACGGTCATTATCTTTTTCTTACGTCTAAACTTAGTCCATGGATCATTCTCACTGCACGTACGACAATCAGTCCGAAAACTCTTCGATCCCATCTTCAGTTTTTCCACCAGTGTTTGGCGGCTGATGATACCAGTTCTGTGTTGATTAACCAGTATAAAGTGGTCTATATTAACATCTAATGTGATTTGCATTCTTGGAGGCTAACAATACAACACTGTCCTCATCACTTTATCATATACAAAGAGCCAGGTTCTCAAAGTCATCATATTCGTAAATACATAAATGTATGCATTCAATAGAGATTTTTATCACATGCACATATAAGTGCGTACTTTGAAAGTGGCAATACAATCTTTTTTTTTTTTTAACATCTGAAAGAGAATGAAAAAGGATAGAGGAAATTTATTTCTCTGGGCCAGGAAACGCCCTGCGGGCATTCACATCCATTTCCTGTGATAAGTATGACACAGATTTTGTATCTGGTGATCCCGAGACTGTAAGAATGGTGAGGAAGTATTTGAGAGACAGGCATGAGATATTCTCCGCGCTTGGATAGGAGTATGAAAGAAAATAGAACATTAAAAATAATGCATTGTTCCATAACCAAATAACCTAGGAGCCGGTACATCTGGGCTGGCGGACCACGATTAGCCGATTACTTTACATCACATTCACGTAGCGTTCTCTGACAATAGACGGTATCACAACAGGAAGATTGACAGACATGGTCGCCTTGTCGTTATGGAGGTTATTTAGAAGTCTGACATTACAGTTTTCTGTGCGGAAATCGCGCGCCTCCCTCTTCCCCACCAGAAAACATCACGCAAACATCTACTCTCTACAAAGTTTTAAATACCCACACATGGCCTCGGTGAAAGAATACGAATGGAAATCTGTGAAACATGCATGAAGAACTACTGGTGTTGGGAATCACAGAGAGCTTGTCTGGACCGTATAGCTTAAGAAACTAAACGCAGTAGACAGAGTCACTATCGCGTCTTTTAGTGAACATCCTAGAAAATGAAGAGAGTCATGGCGGTCTGGTATCATTATTATCGTCACAATCATCATCACTGGAACAGACCGCTTGTTTCCACAGCCTTTATTAAAAAAAAGACGAAGTAAAGAAAGAAAACACTAAGCAGTAGCAGGCAAACTTGCCCTTACACCGACGAAGAAGAGTTTCTGATTAGAATAAACTGCATTAAGAAGTTTCAAATAATTGCAGCCATGACTGCATAGACAGTCACATCAAGCATGGCAATGATGAAAACTCTGCGGATAAGAACCACAACTTACTCAATTGGCGCCGCAGGATCACCACTAGGAAAATGAAGATCTATATGCAGAAACCTGAGCTGAATTCTCTCCCTTCCAACGCCGGTGAAGATGTATCTACAAGTGATATCAGCAGGATACGCATCTGGATGCAAAGGACTTGCTATCGTGCCGTTTTGATGAGCTCGGCTGTCAATGTTCTCGTTGCACTGGAATTCTGAAATGGACGTGTAGTATACAAGGTTAATACGAGACAGGGAAAGAAGAATATTTCAGTTTTATAGAAGCACTGATTTTATTGATAGATGTAGAAACAGACTGGTAGGCAGTTGAGCATAAAGACAAACTGATTGTTTAACAGACAGACAGACAGACAGACAGGCATACATAGACAGACAGACAGGCAGGCAGGCAGGCAGACAGACAGACAGGCAGGCAGATAGATAGATAGATAGATAGATAGATAGATAGATAGATAGATAGATAGATAGATAGATAGATAGATAGATAGATAGATAGATAGATAGATAGATAGATAGATAGATAGATAGATAGATAGATAGATAGATAGATTTTCGTGTTCTTGCGCCTCCAACTTTCCCTTTGATGAGTACAACATTCTAATCTTTCCACATGTCGGAAACACTATTCATTTATTTAGAAATTTATATTTGCCCAAAGGAAAGCTGTGAATTGACATAGTCACAATAGGTTCACTTTCACGATCTTTTCCAAACATAATTGCAAAAATATATCAAAATATTTTCAATGAAAAAAAAATTAAATCTCATTCTCCATGAGAGTTTCTTATGAGTTTTTATTTATTTTCTTTTCAACGTTGTCAAGTTTTCTCTTTAACTCTTGGAACAGTTTTGTAGATTTGCCTTGCGGTATCTTTTTTTTTAAAAATATGGTAGTTTGTTACATAAAATTCACCACAGAAGTGAGTCATATAACAAAGCAGAAACATTAACTAAAACTTGTTATAAAAAGTATTAAGAAATACCTGGCCTACCCTATTAGTCACGTACAATAAGCTAAAGATAGGCA
Organism: Achatina immaculata; assembly: GCA_009760885.1. Classification (NCBI taxonomy): domain Eukaryota; kingdom Metazoa; phylum Mollusca; class Gastropoda; order Stylommatophora; family Achatinidae; genus Lissachatina; species Lissachatina immaculata. The sequence continues at coordinate 55,285,612 of CM019692.1, forward strand.
CAACAGACAGAAATACCACATGTACAAATTGAAGATAGGAACAACAGACCGTGATATCACACGTACAACAAATTGAAGATAGGCATAATAGACCGAGATATCACGTTCATAACAAACTGAAGATGGGCACAACAGACCGAAATATCACATGTATAACAAGCTGAAGATGGGCACAACAGACCGAGGTATCACAAGTATAAGAAGCTGAAGATAGGCACAACAGACCTAGATATCACATATACAATTAGCTGAAGATAGGCACAACAGACCTAGATATCACATGTATAACAATTTTAAGACAGGCACAACAGACTGAGATATCATACATATAACAAGATGAAGATGGGCACAAACAGACTGAGATATCACATGTATAACAATTTGAAGAGAAGGACAACAGACCTAGATATCACATGTGTAACAATTTGAAGATAAGGACAACATACCTAGATATCACATGTATAACAATTTTAAGACAGGCACAACAGACTGAGATATCACACATATAACAAGATGAAGATGGGCACAACAGATTGAGATATCATATGTATAACAATTTGAAGATAAGGACAACAGACCTAGACATCACATGTATAACAATTTTAAGACAGGCACAACAGACTGAGATATCACACATATAACAAGATGAAAATGGGCACAACAGACCTAGATATCACATGTATAACAATTTGAAGATAAGGACAACAGACCTAGATATCACATGTATAACAATTTGAAGATAGGCACAGCAGACTGAGATATCACATGTGTAACAAGCTGAAGATGGGCACAACAGACCGAGATATCACATGTACAATTAGCTGAGATAGACACAACAGACCGAGATATCACATGTACAATTAGCTGAAGATAGACACAACAGACAGAGATATCACATGTACAATTAGCTGAAGATAGGCACAACAGATCGAGATATCACATGTACAATTAGCTGAAGATAGACACAACAGATCGAGATATCACATGTACAATTAGCTGAAGATAGACACAACAGATCGAGATATCACATGTACAATTAGCTGAAGATAGACACAACAGATCGAGCTATCACATGTACAATTAGCTGAAGATAGGCACAGAAAACTGAAACGTTACATGTGTAGCAATTTGAACATTTGAATGAGTTCACCTGTGGAACTGAAAAAAAAAAGACATCTGTTGGCGGAATCTCCTGCATACGAGAAGGGAAGGAGACAGACGCGGCCATCACAACATCAACCCAGAGCTGTGTATCGGTGTCGCAACCTAAGGCGGATTCTGCGTTCTTCAGGTATATTGAAGTTTTGAGAAGAAGAGAAATAACCCCACAGCGAAAATTGCGATTTCAACACACTCTCTTGACAGCCAAATTGAAAGCCGAATCGAAGCAGCAGCTAAGGACGTCTTCCAACTAACTAAGAGACGTTCTGACATGATGCAAAGTTATGAACCAGACTGGCTATATACACCGGTGATAGAAAAATGTAGATCGAGATCGAAGATCTTCGCTTCACTCCAGGTTACCGAAACCCTTCATTTAAGACCAGGCTCAGTTATGTCGCACAAGGCCGATCATTTCCAAGTAATTTTACCCCTCGCATCGGCCCTCGATTCATCTTCACTTCATTTTCTGCGAGATCAATTTTAAGTCTGTATGAATATCTTTCATTTATGTGGTTCCGTCTTTAACTTATATAGCAGTGCGAAACCCCGCATTCGGATTTGATACAGCACATCCTGTGACAAGAATGTTATTATAACTTGTTTAATGCCCATCTTCAGTACATGATAACTGGTTTAACAGTGTTCTTCCAGGGTATATACATACGAAAGTTTCTGAACGATTGACCTTTCCTCCATGTCAACACAGAAACATACACACACATATAAACACATATATTGTCACTCTCCGTCATAAGAACACGTGATAAGCAGAGCAGAGACCAGTGAGAAAGAAAACGTAGATGAAAGCGTTAGAAGGTAATTTAAAATTATTCAGCGCACTTCAGGTTTTTCATTTCTCTTGACAACCAACTTGTGGTTTTTCATTTCTCTTGACAACCAGCTTGTAGTTCGTCATTTCTCTTGACAACCAGCTTGTAGTTCGTCATTTCTCTTGGCAATGACCTTACATTTTCACTTCACGTGTCATGAAACGCAAGCTGTTATTATGTTTTGTTCTGTTTTTTTCCCACCGCGCGAGAAACGTATCAAAAACAAAGATTGTGTCACCTTCATAAACGAACGACTCTATTTACTAGAAGAATTAAATGATTTCTAAAAGTACTCAACACCAGGTTCTTTGTTTCCTTTTTTTTTCCATTCAAATGTTAGCTCTGTTAATTTATGCTCTAAATTACTGTTAATTTATGCTCTAAATTACTGTCACCGACGTGGCAAGGCTAACCAGGATAGTTTGAAAACATGGTTCTAGAGGCTTTTAAAAACAAGCCTCCTTTCAGTCTTAACTGCTTCTCTCTGTCCATGAACACAACTGACAAACTCTTCTTTCTCCTGACTGTTATCGAAGTTGAAAAAAAAACCCCCACTTATCTCAAAAGTTGTTGATACATATATAAGCCAAAGGGTGACCGTATCAATAATCTTTGTCCTGTTTAATTTTCAATATATTTTATTCAACACTCATAGTGAAAGTATTTTACTGTAGCTTGTAATTTTTCGTATCACAAATTCTATACGGCGTGCTTTTAAAATGTGCTGGTTTCTTATGTACTGGAAATGACAAATGCAAATGTTTTTGCTAGTAATGATTTGGATGTCATTCCGAGGAAAATGAAGATCAGATCTTCTGAAGACCTGTAACAGCGGATGAATTGTCTGATCCTTCTGAACGTGATTTATGTGTGTTTTGTTTGGAGTTAAAAAGGAACTTTCTCTCACCTTTACGTCACACAAAATTTTCATTTTTTTAAAACAAAACTGTGAAGCCTAAGCTTGTTTATTTACAGTTAAAAATAGGTAGGCATAAAGTACAGGATTAAACGATCAACTTTCATGAAAATGGAGGGAAAATTCTGAAATAAAACTTTAGAAACGGAGGTACGGAAAATAAATGATGTAATCATCAAAAGAGATAATGCATAAACGAATTTGATACACCAAATGATGAGTATAGGTAAGAAAGAAATTGTGAAAAAAAAAGAAAGTAAAAAATAATGAAAAGAAAGGAAAGAGGATGAGAAAGAGAGCGAAGAAAATAAACGAAGAAAAAAAGAGAAGAAAACAAAAGAAAGAAAGAAATAGAAAGAAAGAAAAAAGGAAGAAAGGAAGAAAGAAAGACGGCAGTGAGGAAACATCAAACTGTGGCAAGAAAAATTAACACAGCGATATAACGGACAGTACAGAACATCAAAATGTCATAGCTTCCATCGACTGTGTCATAGCTTCCATCGACTGTGTCATATCTCCAATCGACTGTGTCATAGCTTCCATCGACTGTGTCATAGCTTCCATCGACTGTGTCATAGCTTCCATCGACTGTGTCATAGCTCCATTTGACTGTGTCATAGCTTCCATCGACTGTATCATAGCTTCCATCGACTGTGTCATAGCTTCCATCGACTGTATCATAGCTTCCATCGACTGTGTCATAGCTTCCATCGACCGTGTCATAGCTTCCATCGACTGTGTCATAGCTTCCATCGATTAGCCTGAAGTCCTAAGCTGGACACAATCACCGGCCAGATAATAGATACAAAATTCTGGCCTACGGCGACGTCAAGCGATGGTAAATCTTATTATCTTTCGCTACTAAATTACTACAGACACTAAGTTTTCTAGCATTTAGCACACCGCGATCTTCTGTATAGTAATTCTTCAGATACTATACACGAATAAATCAATAACAAAGTTTTAAAAAATGAACTAAGAATATATTAACTTTTTTAAAGCTGTAATGTGCCAATTGCTAATTGGCAGTAGGGCTGGGGTTTTACGTTTTGAGTACGATTTGTTTTTATGTTTGGTGGTTTTCATATCACGTGTTACTTTATGCTTCTTCCGGTCTGTCAGCACGCACACAGGGAAAACAAACAAACCAAGACCTCTCTCTCTCTCTCGCTATATATATATATATATATATATATATATATATATGCATATATGACAGTGATAAGTTGTTTATAATGAACAAAACGTACTTATCATACAAAGAATTTTTGGTCTGGAGATTAAGTATTGTTTATACATATGTTCGCATTCTCACAATCATGTCGTTACCCTTCTTGTCATCAGGTCTTCTTTGTTCTCTCTCTCTCTCTCTCTCTTCCTCTTCCCCCAGCGTTTCCATGGCTAAATGCATTTTATGTGGTCTTGCTCTCTCTCTCTCCCTCCCCCTCTCTCTTTATTGCTGTCCTCCTAATGTTTGATCTTCCTCTTTTCTATAACATTTACATTATTACACATGGCTTACTCCAGGAACTCGTCAGTGTATGACGTATATGAAGTTTCTAGAGAGCTCTCTCGTCACTGCCTTTTTTCTTTCAGCCAAACTCGTCGTTTCTCGCCCCTCCCCCTTCCCCCAGTCCCCACCTCCCCAAACATGTCATTTAAAATGATTTAAATCGGCTTCGTGAGACCCAGTTCTGGTATATTTGTGTTACTGGTAACAAGAGATTATTTATATCAAGCATACTAACGCGGCTGTAGGCATATGAAAGAAACGAGAAGTTAAAAACTGCAAAATCAGACCAAAGACACGATCTGAAACCAAATATAAACAAATAAAAAACGTAGAAGAGAATCTACTGAACTTGTAAAGTATGGAAGACGGGGAAAAAAGATTGGTTAACTGAATTTAAGTCGGGGGTATTGAGAGTTAGAATGTGGCTGGAGGCGCCCCCGCCACCCTCAGCTGTAGATAGTGGCTTCTTCTGGGGCTGGGTAAGGAAAGATGGTCAGGCGTGATCATGAACACGTCACCCTCTGATGTGCTGACAGGTCAAGGAAAATAAGGACACTAACACCATATACTCTACTTGTCTCCGCAGCGTAAATTGGAGCTGGCTTTACCTTTTACAGTTTACAGGTCAGAGAGGACACGTTAGAATTCAAGTGCCGTGCCGCGTGTCGTAGGCGATCATTTCTCTCCACTCTTCCATGTCTTTTAGACTTGATTATGAAATCCGCCGGTGACTTTCTTCCTAGCCACACTGACAGCCCATCCAGTCACTTTTCTCTCTCTCTCTCTTCCTCTGTTTCTTCTTCTCTCAATTTTTCCAGTTGCTCCAGTGTGTTCCAATTTTCCTCTTCTCAAGAAATGTCCTATAAATCTCGCTTGTCTGCCTCTGATCTTTGCTATAATTTGCTTTTTAACTCCAGCCTCTCTTAAGACTTCTTCGTTGGTTTTCTTAGCTGTCCATGGTACCTTCAACATCCTTCTTATGAACCACATCTCCATGGCCTCCATTTCTCTCCGTACTCTCTTATTCATAGACCATACTTCACACCCATAGAACAAAATTTGCTCGATGTAACATTTAAGTACTCGGAATCTTGTTTCCATTGATACGCATCTGTTGCACAAGATGTGTCTCATTGTCTGGAATGCTGACTTGGACTGAGCTCGTCTGCTTTTTTATTTCGTTGTGACATTTCCCATCAGTTGTTATAATCGTTCCTAAGTACTTGAATCTATCAACTTGTTTCAGATTTGTGCCATCGATGGTAATGTTACATTTTGATGGTATTCTTTTCTTTGAGATGACCATCACTTCAGTCTTCATTTTATTCAGGCTGAGACCTTTATTTTTACTTTCACGAACCACGACGTCCAGAAGAGCTCCTCTTCACTTTTAGCAACCAGGACTGTGTTAGCATACGTTAGAATATGCAAACCAAAATAGCACAAATATACCATGCTGAGAAATTACAAAATTGGGCCCCAAAAGGAAATGACGAAGATTCCAGAGGCTTAAGCTTACTGGGAAATGTTGTGAGCAGAGATCAAAAACGTATCAGTGGAAAGTTTGGCTCAAATAATTCATGTGGTACGATTTTTTTCTCCTGGTCGTGGATATTGTGTTGCAGCAGTATGGAACTGGCGTATTTGTATGCGCATCGAATTTACACAAGGCCGCAGCTAAAAATAGAGCAACCTGTGAAAAAGGAGCGCGCGGGGAATATATGGAAAATTGTGCAGGTCGGCTGAGTGTGGCCATTTCAGACTGAGATGATGGTGAGCACAATTTTATTTTTAGACCAGTGTGGTATAGATCTTCGTCTGCATTTCTTGTGCAAAACGTTTATGTCGTCATTTATGGGAATGATTTGTCAGCGGAAGCGACGAACCCACAATCAGGTCGTTACAGGGACACCTTAGTATTCGTTACTGGAACGGGCGACGGAACAGATATAGGAATTCCTGACTGCAGTGACGCTACCTCGTGAGATCAGTCAGTTATCAATCATTAAGAAAATCAAGATACAAAAAAAAAAGAGAAGCAAACTAATTATGTATCCTCTGACATATGCCATGTTGTACTCGCATACCACGAGCCGACTGAGAGTCTAAGGAGAAGGGAATCAGAAAAGACTAAAGGAATTTCGAGAAGACCTTCAGGCTGTTACTTTGGTGTAGACATGAAAGACAGCATTGACAGCTGTAACACACTTTCATAAAGTTCTGCTTATCTTGACCCGGTATGACAGTGAAACAATCTGTAACAGTTAATGATGTGTAATGGGGGATAGTAAAATGCCACTGGGAAAAGTATAAAATTTACGGTCGCATGTTGGATCTGGCTATGTCAGTTTGGCCGTATGTTGGCCGTTATAGAGATATGTCAGACAGTAAATACACTTCACAACTGTAACATGTTACATGATGAATATATATATATATATATATATATATATATATATATATATATATATATTATCATTTTAAATACTAACAGAACGCAAATTAGCACAGTAACTGTGTGGAAATTAATAACAAAATATGAATCACAACACATTACATACAGAACCTTATTGTAATGATACTTCAGCACTAAGTACGAACGGATATAACTCAGTCGGCCGTAATTCAGAGCATGACTGTAATTAACTAGAGTAAATTTCTATTCCATCCTCTCTTTTAATTTAGTAGTGGTTTCAGTTTGTTAGTAACTGCACATATTATAGAACTAACAATTACACCCGGTAAATCATAGTAATGTGTTTTAAACTGAGGCTATAGTCGGGGATTTCAGTGCAAAATTTTCAGACCAGAAAGTGACGTGTTAGCCAGTAAGTATAAAACTAAAGGAAAAGCAGTGAGGTTCCGACATTCTGTTCAGAATAAGTCGCTTATTGTCCATTTACTGAATCAAGCTAGCCCAGGGACAACTATGATGACAAACTCAGAGACAGCAAAAAGACATGGCCTATGTCTGTGGGCGTGTACACACACCTTCTGCACGTCTGTGAACATGTACACAGCTTCTGCATGTTGTGAACATGTACACAGCTTCTGCATGTCGCTGCCACTGAAGATGACCTCTTCTTCAACGACGGAATGAATCAATACCCCAGACAACACAGACAGCACAGACAGCACAAACAACACACATGCGTTCTAAACTCTTTAGTGTTTTCTGCTTTTCGCAAGCGAATGGCATACAGTCTAAAGTCAGCAAATTATAGGTCTGCGACAAAAGAACTACACTGAAAGCCGCAGAATATTAGAGGAAAAAAAAAAGAGACAAAATTAGCGCACTATGCTGAACGAGACTCTAGCCTATTAAATAGTTCGCCGGTTCTTCGATGCGCCGACGCAACTTCTTAGAGGGACGAGTGGCGTTTAGCCACACAAGATTGAGCAATAACAGGTCTGTGATACCCTTAGATGTCCGGGGCCGCACGCGCGCTACACTGAAGGAATCAGCGTGGATGCCTCCCTGGCCCGAAAGGGTTGGGAAACCCGTTGAATCTCCTTCGTGCTAGGGATTGGGGCTTGTAATTCTTCCCCATGAACGTGGAATTCCCAGTAAGCGCGAGTCATAAGCTCGCGTTACCGCTGTTGGCGAGATTCTTCAGCTGCCGTGCGTGGTGCGGTGCTCCTCCTGGCCAATGAAGAAAGGTGCAAATGGGGTTGCCGCGCAGCACCACTGCGAAAAAGGTGGTAAAGCGAAGCAAACAGTCAAATCATGGCATCTCTGGTCTGGAGGTCGGCCACGTCCTGAGTGAAGTCATATCGGGTGAAAAGCATGAACCGGCTTGTCCCAGAGGTTAAGACACTGCTGGCTTGACTCTTCGAATGCCGCGCGTGGAGTGAAGCTCCTCCCGGTCAGGGAAGAAAATGCGGAAAAGACATAAAGGTTGCTGTGCGGCGCCGACGTGAAAAGGTGGTGGAAAGGATAATGTGAAATTTAATCGGTATGTCCAGTAGTATGAAATGCAGAAAATAGTTGGTGTTCAACCGCTAAAGGAACGTAGAGACACAAAGGTCATGACCATGGGAGAAAAATTCCTTAGCTCTGTAAGCCATCCCCTGAAGGAGATATTCAATAACTTGGCATTAGGACGGCTTAAAAGAAGCAGCTTCATTCATCAGGCCAAGCATATGTGTAAGCTGATACCTGACCTTCCAACTGTAGTCGCTCCATTATCATCTGTACCAGAGCATACACCATGGAAAGAAGCAGATTATACACAAATAACTATTCAGACTGAAGTGAAAGGTGTGCAGAATGGTGAGATGCAGAGCAGTCTTGTAAGATCAACAGCCACACTTAGTGTTCTAGATGACAAATATCCATGTGACACCTGGATACGTGTGTATACAGATGGATCTGCACATAATGCCATAAAGAATGGAGGGGCAGGAGCATATATTGAATATACAAACAACACCATTGACAAGATTTCCATACCCACTGGTAAATACTGCAACAACTTTGATGCAGAAGTTAGGGCAATTATTGCTGCAGTTGAAAAACTATCAGACTCCAGAATTGATACATGTCCTGTAGTAATTCTCACAGATGCAAGATCAGTACTGGAAGCTCTTCAGTGCAACAAACTACCAGACCTTAGGGATGCCTTGTCAAAAATTGGCTTACAACATGGAGTCACTCTGCAATGGGTTCCCTCCCACTGTGGGATACCAGGCAATGAGAAAGCTGACCATCTGGCCAAAGAGGGCATTGAAATGGAGCAACCAGACATACCAATCACCTATAATCAGAAGAAAAGCATGATAAAAACCTACAGGAAGCCACAAACACCACCACATGATGACTATCACATGCTAAACAGAAAGGAACAAGTCACCATCTTCCGTCTCCGAACAGGACACAGCCGACTCCGAAGTCATATGTATACAAAGTTTAAGGTTGGTACTACTAATCTATGTACATGTGCCCAGGTGCCCCAAACTGTGGAACATATCCTCCAGAACTGCATCAACTACGAGACACTGAGAAATAATTACTGGCCCAGTGAAACCACTAAAGAAGATAAGCTATACGGTTCCATACATGAGTTACAAAAAACAGTGAAATTTATCCAAGAGACAGGACTGCAGATATAGACAGACAATGCGAACGAAGAAGAAGAAGAAGAAGAAGAAGAAGTCCAGTAGTATCGCTGCTCTAGAGGCCGGCCACGTCCGAAATACACCTGCACTGGTGAAATTTGCCTAAAACGGCACACACGAGGGGTGGAACTTGATGGCTAGACATGTCATGCCACCTCCGCTCTAGAGGTCGGTCACGCTTTATATACACCCATACTGGTGAATTATGCCTAAACCGGCTCACACCAGGGGTGAATCTTGAAGGCTACGCATGTCACTGTACCTCTGCTCTAGAGGTAGGTCACGTCCCACACACGCCCATACTGGGATAATATGTCTAAACCGGCTTAACCCAGGGGTGGAAGTCACTAGTGGCAAAGATTCGTCCTCCTAGACAAAAGCTCCATCCTGGTCACAACTAGGAAGGGTAGCGGCCACGACCACAAAATACTGAAGTCGGAGACACTGGACCAGAGCAGTCTAGATAGGCAACCACCTCTCACCCGGCGGGGATGTTTGTGTATCCTAATCACGCTGAGGTTTTCCGGTGAGAAAGTCCAACCCTGGACTGGATGGGCAACCACCTCTCACCCGGTGGTGATACACGGGTATCTCAAAACACGTCGAGGTTTTCCGTGAGAAGGTCCAGCTCTAGACTAAACTGGTGCAACGAAAACCACGGTATCAGGCAATCCGCTTCTGAGACCCACCAAGAATACAGGCTAAAGCCCTGCGATACTCTGAACCTCTTGTGGTCCTCTCGGGGATCTCGTGTGGTACTTTCGGGGACCACACAGGAGACCACGGGACCTAACGAGGACCACAGGCGGAAATTCAGTAGGATCACAGGGTGGTCTTGGTGGTAGAAGTGAACGAAGAAGAAGAAAAAGCGCACTATGCTGTTGAAAGATAACACAATAGGAAAAAAAATTATGGAAAATCTCTTCATAGAAAACATTTTACGTAAAATATACCTCCAAGCATAGGAATTTACACACTGAGGATTCTTCCGTTATTCACCGCGATTTGGTATGGCTGAACCTCGCAGTGTTTTAAAATCACTGCTTCCCCTAAAAACAACTGTGTAGCGAAGCGGTTAGTTAGCGCGCATCTCGTGGTGAAGGTCGATATATATATAAAAACCAACACTGGAGTCACTTCTCTAAAAACATTGAACGCCCTGATGTCAAAGGTCGAATACATGTGGGCGTGGCCCAAATGTAATGAAGCCGTTGCACAGGACCGGTAACATATCAAGACCCCCTTTTTTTCACAGTTACAGTTACATATGTAAAGAAGAAATAGCTAAGAGTAGTGTGGAAAAAGTGAAATATGTTGTAAATTAAAAGGAAGTATTACACGTTGGCTTAAAAATGGTTCAGTTATTAATTAGTCTTTTCCTCTTACTGTATGCTGTTGGGCTGAAGTTTTCCTGTAACATGAAGTCAAATAGAACGGAAAAAAAATAGGGGGGACAGAAGAAGCTAAAACACAATAAAATAAAATGAAGCTCTTTAATTTAGACATTTCTAAGTTTTTACGACGGTGTAAGAAATATTTTGATGGGGGTAATAATTTTCTGTTATTTATAAGATGTTACACCGTATTTTTTAATTTCCTGGCATTTTATTCTTTATAGGTAAAATGAAGGCCTTAGGGTTGCATATATTAACACAATAACAATTACATCACGATATATTACACAAAATGAACAGAAAAGATAATTAAACAAGTCTTCTTATAGTCATAAGTTTCTATTGCTGATTAAAATCATCATTTTTATATAGCTAGCAAAAATCAAGAATGAATCATCAATTTTTATGTTATCGACAAAAAAATCACTATAATAATTTTCCCTAAATGTTTGGGTTCGATTCAGCTTGTAACCACGTAACTAACTGGCAAGAATGTACTCAAATGCATATGCATAAAATCAGTAATATAAAACTATGTGCACATAAAAACACACTTCCACATTACACAAAAGAATATCAAAATCGTACACAGAACAATTACATCTGCTCTGAGTTATGATTATTCATTACCATACATAACACATTCCTAACAAAATATTTACCTAAATGGATCGGGATTGATCGAGGTAGCCCACAGCGCAGTGTGCATTCATCCACATCACATAATAACAACCCATACTAACCTAACACATATTGGTTCTCATCCGATGAATAAAATTTCTCATTCGCTCTTGAACAAGCCCCCCTCCCCCCGCCCCCAAATCGCTGGCCTCATACATGCTCAGCTTAAAAAATCCAACCATTTAAAATTCTGTCATCCTCTCTTGTCCAGAGACGGACACCCAGAATCGCGCACTTCTGGTGCTAGCCTGTCTCTGACCATTATTCCCACTTTTAGGGTTGCCAACCAACCCCGGTAACTATGAGCTTCTCTGTTCCTTGCAACGGAAAAAGAAACAACAAAAAAGTACAAGTTAAACTGAAAAAGAGAAATAATGATAAACACAGAAACCAGACAGTTGGAATATTTCATTCATATCAAAATGCATTAATGAAAACCATTCTTGATGGAAAAATTGAAGGAAGAAAAAGAACAAAGGGTCAACAATGATACAGATAACCAACATAAAGAAATGGACTCGATTCAGCTTGCTGTGTACATTATAAAAGCGAGAGAGAGAGAGAGAGAGAGAGAGAAGACGGAGGACTGAAACATATTGTGGTGTACATTTTTCGTCGCATCGATTGATACAGATGACTGAAACTTTTGATGATTGATTTGATTATGAATGCACCTGAATGCTAATAATGTCATTTTTGTTTTTCTCTACCTCACTTGCACTACTGTACTTCGGTAGAAGGTGGTATATATAGGCACTAATCTTCACTACTCCATGGCACTTCTGACCTGTAGGCCGTTTCGTTTAGAACTCCTTTAACTGACAACCTGGGAATTCGTTCAACAATGACGCTGAATCAATCAGCTAAGTGCATCCAATGTTGATCATATAAGTGTTTAATGACGACACATGATGATGATTTTGGCCGATGAATTATAGTGGTGAAATATACCATGTCATATCTCAAACTGACCAGCAAAACAAGAACAAAAAATCCAGACAGCTTGCATCTCAATATAAGATATCCGCCACAGGATACTAAATTAAATATGACATTACTCCTACACAAGAAAACTCTTTATCACAAACATTCTAACTGACACTGACAATCATTAGTTCTATATTACATTACTACTAAAAAAAAAAAGAGAACGTTCTAACACGATATACCCTAACTCTAAACTGATCAAAAATTTAATCTTCTTTCTAACATTCCCACAGACTGGACCTTCTAGAAAAATGCCTGGTCCAATCCATGCACAGTTTTCTCGACTGTAAAATCATTAGTATTCATGGAGATTTAAGAATAATTTCATTCCACTCAAAAGGTTCACTTGACCACTGCAGCCAGACTTCCCTGCAAAAAAACGACACCTAATGACCTTTCATGACATGTTCATGAGCATCTGCTATATTACTTAAACTAGGTCACCAGTTTATTTCTCATGTAGCATAGTTTTTCTATCTTTTTTTTTTTTTTACAAGCTTCACGAGAAGAGATTCCATGTGAAGTCCATCCTCCAATATTTTTAAATGATTGTATCCTTTTTTTTTGTTGTGATCGTTATCTTTAATAATTCACAACCTGGAAGATGCCTAATGCAAAACTCTGGAAGAAAATAATGAAAGCAGAGCGCTCATTAAATGTCCTCATTGGCGACCTGTTTCAAATAAAAAAACTTAGGGGGAAAAATGCAGTTGGGGAAAGATCTAGATATGCAGATGTGTGTCCTAATGATGATGTTTTATAGGGTTGCTGTCCATTTGATAATATACGGAGATAAAGGCTACTTTTTCTTTTTGATCACGAAGATTCGATGCAATGATTGCTTGTAAATCTCAGTTTCAGACCAATGTTTGAATCTGATACTTTCAATTGAAATTCGTACGTTCTGAAATAAATAATAAACTCCCAAATATAATAAAAAGAAAACAGTTTTTGCTCTGGGTTCTGCTAACACGTATGCTCTGACTTGAATGTCTGGTCTAAAAACTCCCGTATCTGCAATATTTGAGAAGATTTATCCAAGATTACCAAATGAAAAGCATTGAATAGAAGTACAAAAGAAAGGAAAAAGGCCGCCTGACATGAAAAAAAAACAGTTACATCAATTAGGAAAATATAAATATCTCATCGAGCGATTTAACAAATCTTGCAATATGAATTCATGTTAAAAAATGAGAAAGACTCGCAATCATTTCAGTAAAAGTGTGGTGATATAAACCATTTATTACACATAAAGAACTAAATATTGACTGATTAATCAATGCTTACGGAGATGTCTTGAAAACTTGAGACAGTTTTAGAGACTGATGAAAAAAAAATTATGATGCTAATTACATTAAAATGATGAACTACTCCTTAACAGAGGAAATGAGACAGAAACTTGAATAAAGAAACAGTACTTTAAAAGGTGCCTGGTTTACGCCCTGTATAGTCGCCAGAAAGCTTTATATAAATAGAATTAATTAAAGAATATTATCCTAATGGAAGAAAGATGTAGTTGGGCACTGGACTGAAATATCTTCTATCGTTATCAGCCGCAGGACGCTGATGGATATCCCGAGGGGAGGGATCTCAGCACCTATGGACATGTCCTGAGCGCAATGATTATGACCCAGACCATAAACCATAAATCTTCGATCGTATAACTGGGCAGAAGAAGCGATTTATTTGGATTGACAACTAGGAGATTTATACCATAAGAGAGCCGGTTGGGTAATCTGCTCGTTTATTTCACAAGTTACCTATTTTTATTAAATCATGTCCAAGATTTATAAGACCAAGTACGAGAAGAGTTTTGCCGATGTGCTTTTGGAAAACAAGAATAACCCCCAGCCTCTTGTGCTGTTAGAATGTATCGGCGTGAAATGGGAATTTGCCAATCCTACCATACTCTTACAGATTGAAGGATTAATGTTGTAAGCGCGGGAATGAAAGGTAAAGGTCAGGCAGCCATCGATTGAAGTTTTTCTCCTGGAGAGATGGAAGGTAACATCACTAAGATCAAGTTCTTTCTTCTGGAGAGATGGAAAGTAACATCACTAAGATCAAGTTCTTTCTCCTGGAGAGATGGGAAGCAACATCACTAAGATCAAGTTCTCTCTCCTGGAGAGATGGGAGGCAACATCACTAAGATCAAGTTCTCTCTCCTCCCCTGGAAGTTATTTTACCAGAGAAGCTGAAAGGAAAGAAAAAAAATTTGCAAAACTGCTTTTGAAAGTCCATTACGCAAAAAACTAAAAGTAGCACGCAGTGTCACTGGGAGTAAAGAAGTATATTTTTTAAAAGCAGTTTATACACCATTTTTATACGTATTTTTATCCAGTCACGAGGAACAGTAAGAGTGTCTGATTTTCTTACAAATAAAACACTGGAATGATACACTAAAAGTGAACTTACAGACAACAAAATATATCTTTAAGAGACAGTGGTTATTTGTAGAATGTTCTCAACAGGTGACTCGTATTTTTTATTTCACTAATTTGCTATAGATCCATATTCCCTCTAAGCTGACTGCACGAGCGATTGCTCACGTTTTTTGTTTCATAAATTTTTCACCCGACCCAGTTCATTTATTCCTATTCACATTATTTGTTAGTTTATGGTTGATATTATTTAGATCGTCGATTACAGAAATATATTTTTGCACATGCCAATTCACTGTCTGAAGGAATAGTGCTTGTAGTTTCTGCCCATTTTCCTTATTTTGTAGCACTGCACATAATGCAATATTCTATTTTCTCCTTTATTTACTGAATGAATATACAATTTATATGCACTTTCATTCATTTGTAAAATCAATAAAATGCATCTGGCAGAAGCGTGCAGTAAATGGAAGACAACTGTCCAGGTTCTTGTTATAAGATACAGCGTCCAGTAATGGGAATGGCTGGTACAAAAGTAATAACAAAGCAATTATTATTTGAAACCAAATTGTGTTTCTGCTGTTCCACAGCTCCATGATGAATGGTATTGTCTGTCGGTGTACGGACGCATAATCACGCGACACTTAATCACGCAACACCTACTCACACGACACTTAATCACAGACATGTAATCACTGGGGGTGGGGTTCATGTTTAGGGTCAGATTTATGGGTGGAGGTTAGGGGATAGGTTACAGTTACGGTTAGGGTTAGCGCGTACTTTAAGTGCCGGAGTGATTAAGTGTCGGTGATTAAAAGTCGCGTGATTAAGTGCCGCATGCTTAATTAGGCCGCTATGGGCGTCCTGTCTTCTGCTGGACATCTGTACCAGTCTTTGTTATGAAAAGGTGGATAACCTTGAAATAAACATCCTTGAATTAAATTGTTTAAATGTCATCGTACTCGCCCAAGAGTTCATGATGAACTCAGGCATGCAAGTCAATATTTTTGCACGAGAAAAGTAGTCTTTTGTCTGGGCGTGTGAGCTAAAAAATTACTAGATCAGCTGAGTTAGGAGTTAGATCTGAGAGAGGAAGGTTATGTAAGAATGTTACTTGTGTAAGTTAGTCGGTCGTACTTGTGACTTACGTGGTAGTTGATAGTTTCCTGGATTCTCATGACGCTAGCTTAGTAATTAGCTAGGCTTAGCTGCCCAGAGTCTTTATTGTGGTGAGTTTCTGCATTGTTTGAGACGTAAGTTGACATATTTTCGTCTTACTCCTTCTCATCAAGTTCCACGTTATAAACGCTTGTGACGTTTAAGATAGCGATGACTTTCTCCATGACCCTCGTGTAGTGAGTGAGTGTTTATGTTCTGGGTTGTCCTGCGAAGAGCATATTACTCCAAGAGTGTTTATGTGTTAACAAGTTGTTATTTCGTACAACTGTGCGATACACATACCGTGCACATTTACATGAAACCTACACGGCTATACATCCCAGCTAAGTGAAATAAGTCATAATTATCCATGACAGATGAGAAGGAAGACAACAAGAGTCCACCTGTATTACAAATCGAAAGAATATATAAAAAAAAAGAAACCCAAAGAAATTAAATTCTTCTTCTGAATCTTTCTTCAAGTAAATCTTAACCTCAACGGTCAATAATAACATTAATTCACGTAAATCGATTTCCCCACATCTTGCACTATAAAATCCATTCACGCCAATTAACACGATTTATGGCGCAATCAATTATTTACTGTAGCACCTTCACATCCGAACAAGCGGGATCTATTAGCCAGCACTGAACTTTAAAATTGATCACTCCCAGGATAGTTGTATTTGCATATTCACGGACCCACCAAGTGAAGTTTCTCTTCCACATGTTCGCATATTCTGAATGTGTCTTAATATATTAGTTTTATGATAAATGGTCCGGCTATGTATAGACTGCTCAATATTTACTTTACTTGTCGAGCATTCCATGGAAATATACTTTTTTTGATATTTTTATTTAATAATTAATAAACCATAGTGCACCGAATCTTTAGCGGGCACAGATTAAATAAAGGCGGATATCTAAACAATTTCCCCAGTTATATTCATACCTAATGAAATATCATAGGATGCTTCATTTCTTAATCAATTTTTTGTGTGCGTTTATTTCTGTGAAATCGGATGCAGTTCCTTATTCAGTTGCATGGGGTGGGGAGGGGGTGCGCGGGGGGTTGGGGGAGAACTTTTTACTTGAACACCCCACTCTTCCTTAATACACTGACAGTTATTCGTGCAGTGTACGGTTGCCTGTCTCACGTTACAAGCAAATATCTGACCTTGTAAGACGCGGTTTACAGGTATGTTAGGCAAGTTTGTTTTTTTTCACTCTTGGTTCTGGCTGACCCCGCCCTAGGCTAGTCCAGAAAACCACTGCCTTGGCATGAGAGAAATGTTAATTGTTTCTGCAGTAAAGTCTTTAAAAATTGTTGTTATTTACAAATCATAATAAATAAAGTAGGAAAAAGCTCTTGAGAACTAAAATAAAGGAATAAAGCAAGAGTTCTTAATGAAGGAGATTTAAGTCAAGGAATCATTGAGAAAGCCACACACAAATGCAAGAGAAACTTCAGATCTTAAGCAAGAATTCAGCTAAACTGGGACACAGATAATGAAAAGTAATAGTGCAAGCAATAACCTCATGGTAATTGAGGGAGTGCCGATTGAGGAAGTAGAGTATTTTGCATATTTAGGCAGCATAGTGGATAAATACGGGGGATTTTAAAGCTAGAATAACCAAGGCCGGGACAGCATTTATCCAACTTATTAAAATTTAGTCATCTAAGAACATCAAAACAAGAATCAAAAATAGGCTTTTCAATACAAACGTAAAGACTGTCCTAGTATATGGTTCAGAGACATTGGGTTATGACCAAGATAATACAACAGACGATACAAACATTGGTAAACTACAGCTTGAGAGGATTTTAAACATTAAATGGCAGGACAAGATCAGGAAGGGGAGGTCTGGGAAAGGGCAGGACAAGAACCTATGAACCTACATATCATGTCAAGGAAGTAGAGATGGACTGGCCACACTCTGAGGAAACCCGACACCAGCATAGCAAGACAGGTACTGACATGGAATCCTCAAGGAAATAGAAAACGAGGAAGACCTAGACTTACTTGAAAAAGAATAATTATGACAGTGCTCAGTGACAAGATATGCACATAGAAGGAAGCAGAGAATAATTTATCCGTGGCCTATGCTCTCAAGAGACTGAAAGGCGATGATGATGAACCGTAGAAAAATGGCGAAAACATGAAAGCACAAATATATAAACCATTAAACCAGACGGGGTATGTAAAAGTAGAGAAAGACAAGAGAGTCATCATAGAAAATAAGAGACAGAATTAAACCATAGAACTATAGAAAGTAAGAGATAGAAATAAACCATAGAATTATAGAAAATAAGAGATAGAAGTAAACCATAGAACTATAGAAAATAAAAAAATAAAAAATAGAATTAAACCATAGAACTCTAGAGAAAAACAAGTGAAAGAAAACACAGCACTATAAAAAAGGGACAACAAAAAGAAATAATCTGTGGAACTATAGAGAATGACTAAAAACGTTAAGGCATGGAACCACAGAGAAACACAAATAGAAATAATTAAGCCATAGAACAATAGCAAAGGGCACGGGAAAAGAGTTAAGGCATGGAACAGCAGAAAAGGAAACAGTTACGTCATGAAACCGCAGAGAAGGGCAAGAAAAACAATGACAAGAGGAGGCATCTAGTCATAGATACAAAATAGGGAAATGACGACAAATAAAGTTAAAACCATGAAACTATACATGGAGAAGAAAAGTTAAGCTGTCGAACCGCAAGAAAGAACAAATGACAATTTGAATACATTTTTAAAAAAAAGAAAAAATGTCTTGGCACTTTAAATGTCACAAAATAATACTGAAAAATTATACGTGGAAAAAAATGATAGCACAAAAACGATAACAGAAAATCATATTTTAACATTAAGAAATTAACTGAAGTAGCGTGTCCAAGGACGAAGTTCTCTCCGCAAACAGTTTTCATTCTTACAAAACAGTTAGAAGTTAGTGTTTTATTGTTGTGTCCCGAGAAAGAGATAAAACATCACAAATTACCTAAACTCACTAGTGTATGCCTAAACATCCACGCTCTTCGGCAGCATCCATGCTCTAAATTCCCGAGAACCTATTCATGATATTGATATTTCGAAGTTTCTAAAATTGAGCCCATTGACTCTATTCACTGTGGTATGATCGATTAAATTTAATTGACACTGCACCTGGTCATTATGTGCATATGCTGTCTTTGTAGACGGACGTCAAGATGTTTAACTCAATGACCTTCACCTTTGAAACTCTTGAAGCTTCAGGAACTCTTGAAGCTTCAGGACTTCTTAAATTAAGTAAAAAAGAGTTTTAAGTTTTATCTTCAGAGCTTCTCTAAATAATTAAAACAAGCGTACCAAAGGCAATAAGCAAAATTATTTCAAAGAGTATACATTTAAGGGGCATTTTGGTCGTGATTTTTATTTTTCTTATCATTATCATCATTGCCTTTCACTTCCATGAGAGCGTAGGCCACTGGCGAAGGCCCTCCAGTCATCCCTGTTCTTGGATGTGTTCTTTACTTCCTTTCATGTGCATCCCTTGTCTCCGAGCACTGTCATAATTTCCCTCCTCCAAATAGTTTTGGTCTTCCTCGACTTCTACTTCCTTGAGGATTCCACGTCAGCGTCTATGTTTTGTTTTTTCATATACTACATGTATATCAACACATGAATACCCGGTATCATCTGTAGGACAATGCCAGCTTGGTAGTAAGCAGATGTGTTGGTCAGAGAACGAATAGGATATGAAGCGCATGGGAGATAGAGAAACAAACAATGCTGGAACGGGCAGCAGAAGGCTAATGAAGCAAGATGGAACACGAGGCATGACTGTCAGCTCGAAGAAGTGTGTCGCACAGACACTCTCACGGACACGCAGAGTACTGACCATCACAAGCTGAGAATGATGACTGCCCCATCAGTTTTACTAAAAGCTAAATCATCCCCTCTTGTTCTTCTTCTTGTTCTTGTTCTTCTTGTTCTTCTTCTTGTTCTTCTTGTTCTTGTTCTTCTTCTTGTTCTTTTCCTTCTTCTTGTTATTTTTCTTCTTCTTCTTGTTCTTCTTCTTCTTGTTATTTTTCTTCTTCCTTCTTGTTCTTGCTCTTGTTCTTTTTCTTTTTTCTTCTTCCTTCCTCTTGTTCTTGTTCTTATTACTGTTCTTCTTCTTCTTCTTCGTCTTCTTTTTCTTCCTTCTTCTTCTTCTTCTTCAATCTCCCTGGGACTGCCAGCTGGTGTTCTGTGCAGCCGACGAGCTGAAGATGTTGAGGCACAACATCGCGCTGGCTTTGGACCGGGTCGTGGCAGATGTTTTTGTCAGTCCCTGCCTGCAGCTAAAACAGGGGGTTGTGCAAGACTTCTGTTTCAGACTCCACCACCATGGGAACTATGGCGATCCCGTTAGCCAGGCTAGCCCAGTTACTGGTGGTCCCGTATGAGAGGTTTGGCAGGGTCTTGGTCAGCTATGGTTCGCCAACCCTGGCACTACCAGTTTATGTGTCCCTGGTTGTCAGGATGGACAGCGTCGTTGCTCCCTGAGTGTGACTGTAACAGAGACAGCGTTATCAACATCATTGTAAACTCTAGTCACGCTTGTTATGTATTTCATGTATTTGTGCTAAAGTGAATGTTTGAGAAAGAGTGAAATTTGGTAGATGACAGTCCCACATGTCCAATTCCTCACCCTTCAAAATACAATTCGCTCGTTCGTTATTTCAAACGTACATTTAACATACGTTTACTTATAGTTGATATAGTACTCTGTGTGGATACATATACATTATACACATAGTTTATGTAATAACAGTTTGTAGAAGGAGAAATGGGAAGCGAATGTAAGGGGTTGGACGTGTTACTCATCTTCCTTTTAGTATTAGACAAGATTAAGACATATTTGTTACTAATGTTTGTTACAAGTAAACCAAACAAACGGAAGTTACGGAAACACCTGCGCCGAAGCTAATGAGCATTCCAAAGATGTATTATCCCACACAAAATATGCAGCCATTTTCACACACTCTGACCTTGACGAGAAATTCTTGTGCTTGGCGCGCGCGCGCGGCTCTGTCTAATTGGCTGCAATGTCTAACCGGTCGGCCTAACTTGTCTGGCCTTTAACCAGGCCAGAGACACACAGGCAATGAAAATTCGATTTAAAAAAAAAGGTTTTTCCATTACAAAACAGTTCCGCAGCTAATGATGTTCAGCCTAATAAAAAACTATAAATAGTTTTAAACAGTTTATATTGTAAAAATAAAACAAAACAAAAACAAAATAATGGAACTTCTCTGAACTGAGATTGGCCGAGTTCATTTCACGAGCTAATGGTAGCCTTTCCCCTGCATCTAATGAAGTGATAATTGAAAATAAAAAAAAAAGATAAAAAAAATGATTTTGCTCTTTCGTCTGTTGAAGATATAAAGAAAAAGAAAGCATACACATCTCTTCATGCATTGCATTAAATTTTCACACAAAAAAACCCACAAAACGCACGCACAAGAAAATGATGGTTTTACAGGAATTGTGTAATAACATGCACTAAACTTTTGGCCAAATGTTATTATTTTCTCAAGGCTAAGCGCTGCGCTTTCCTGCTTCTCTGTATATTTCACAATGTTATTTTATGTTCTAATGACATATTTCACATGAGATTACACTGCTTGGAAGCATGCAGATTACTGTTATTTTGCTTCGTGTACGCAGCTGATACGAGGAAAGTGAGAATGTACTTTTCCCATACTGCCTTCTTTCCTCCGGCATCTGTCAATGATCTTCGGAGAAAGGGCAAGCTGTTGCTTCTGAAAATCTAGCACAGCTGCAAGCGATACCAGGAGGTGGATAGGCTAAGAAGCTTCGTAACCTACAGCCTTGAAGTCTCTTTCTCCAGAAATTTCCTTCGGGCTTTATTCCCGTAGCTGTGACTCTCCCAAGCCATCCACACATAAGGCAGTTGTTTGATAGGGACTGGCAGTATTGTCGTTCTGTAGTTGATGAACCCGACTAGACACATGGTTTTTCTTTATGGAACAATATACTGTCCAAAAATATAAGAAAAACTACTGATGATCCAATCTGCGCAAAGGTCTGTGTTTCAACAGGAAAACGCCAGACCCTATTCTGTACGGTTCACCACACAGTTCCCGACTGCCAACAACATTCTCACCCTTCCCTGGCCATCTCTGTCTCCAGACATGAATTCGATCGAGCACCTATGGGATGAGCTGCAAAGACGTGTTTGTCGCCGAAACGTTTCTCCAGCCAATCGTCGTGATCTGTGGCAGGCAGTCCAGGATGAGTGGGCAGCCATCCACATGCGCACATCAGACATCTGATCGCATCTATGCCCAGGAGACGCCAGTCGCTGATCGATGCAAGCGGAGGCCACACACCATACTAAGTTGAGAATCCCTGGGACTAACAAATTCTCGTCACACAGATGCAAGAAAATGTCAAGTGGGTGTTTAAACCCTTAGGTATTATTGCGTGTAATTTGAAAATTTTATTCACTCAAATTTAATAAGCTATATAATATCAAAGTTATGGCTAAAACTGGGTCATCAGTAGTTATGCGTTTCTTTTTATTGAACAGTGTACTAACTTTTAAATCCGAGACTATCTAGAATGTGTGCTGTGTTCATAGCGCCTTACTACAGGCAATAGACGAGAAAATACATCCACCAAACAACGTTTTGTTGTGTATATGATGAAAATTTCGCTTCAGATTATAAATATTCTTTTGGGCGTTCTTCCATTTAAAATATAGAAATCTACATCACGTTGATACATTGCTGTATGTTTTATAGAAAGAAAGTGATCGATTTTATCACATCGAAATAGTCATTGGGCAGTTGCTGTACATAGATGTAGGACAGTTAACGGTACCCACCTCCGAAACTATTTTCATGTCAAAGAAAACTGGTATAACTGAAACACTTTCAAACATGAGCAAGTACTCGTAGAGCAAATAGAACAATTGGTTGGTCAGTCTCTAGACAAGAAAAAAAATTCCGCTACAAGACGTCTGCGAATGTCTTGATTGTACGGTGAATTTGCTTGTTTCAATTTTTTTTTTTTTTGTTAAATATACTTCATTCTGTTGCAAAAATATTACTTATACATTTGTTATCTTAAGTTATATTCAAATTTTACTGTACGTTTTTTTTTAAAAACTGTACTTGTGCGCGCTGCACTTGTACGCGCTAGACAAGCCCATTCAAAAATCAGTAATGCGTTGCTCTGATGTCTCCAGCCAAGGGTCTTCTACAAGGTAAGACTAACCTACCTGTATAGAACTCTGCCCCTCTAAGATCGGCATTACATCCTTCTGAGGTATTAACCTCTAGTCTTCCACAGTGTAAGACTAACTAATCTTTATAAAAGCCTTGCCTTTGAAAGATTTCTGTGAAGTCTTCACTCCAGGTTGGCTTTCTGGTTGGCCTTATGATGCCGCTGTCTCTGTCTAAAGGTGGACATGTTATCTGTTGTCCTTCTCATATTCGTGCTGAGATAGACATGTTATCTGTTTTCCTTCTCATATTCGTGCTGAGATAGACATGTTATCTGTTTTCCTTCTCATATTCGCGCTGAGATAGACATGTTATCTGTTTTCCTTCTCATATTCGCGCTGAGATAACCTGTATGGCTGTAAGCCTGTGGTGTTTTCACATACGAAGAAAATGCAATATCGGGTATAAAATTTGATATTTACACGTTTATTACCTGCTAATATTTGGTTAACATTTATTGACTGTTAATATTTGGTTAGTAAACATTCAAGTGATCAACAAAATGTATCGTCCACATATATTTCCATATAGAAAACATGGCAGTAATAACGTGGTGATCACGAGATGGAAAGAAATATTGCAAGCACAATTTTTCCGATGAGCAGAGAGCTGCTGTTATTTATTTGTCCGGAGAACCGAATGTATTGAGTTGCCATACTTGCCTATTTATTTGTAGAAAATGAAAGCATCGAATTGCTTAATCTTATTATTTTTTTTTTTTTTTGGACGAGTCAAAAGAAATCGAGGAATAAAGGCGAAAAGAAAAGAATCATACTTATTGGGTAACAGACAGCCATTATGTATACAAAAGATCTAGTTAAAGATAGATGAAATCGGAAAAAAACCCACCCAGCCTACGCCCCACGCATTGATAGGATAAGTGGGGAGATATGGAAAGAATAGCGGGAAAGTATAAGACAGTGGTTCTCCAAGTGGTAAATGTGGACTGCTAGGACGATTATTAAAGTGTTACGTGCGGACTAGATCTGGGCCGCAATCCAGAACTTGGCGGTTAGTTTGACGAACTTCTGTCCATTCTTTTCTGCAAAGAAAAACAGGACGGGACTATTGTCAACAAACTTCAAAGTTGTCATCCTTACGTGTTGTAATTTAACGGTACACAGCGATACAGCAAGCTTATTTTTAAAATTTGAAAGAAAAGTGGAGTTCGCTCACGGTAATATGTATACTTTTGACTTAACGTTGTAATTTTTTTTTCTTAAAATTACTTTCAGTGGTTAAAAAAATGCAGGCAAAAGTAGTTCGTACTGGTTTTAAAGCTGGATTACTTACGCTCGTGTTATAGACCTGTTACACGCTAAGTTTTCTTTATTATATTTTCAACTATTTTCTACCCACAATTCTGAATGATGGAAGATGGCAAAATCACTTGTTAAGTTGGTGCTGGAGCGCCTGTTGTAGTCCGCTTCTATATACTTTGAGAACCACTCATCTAGACTTTCCTCCTCTTCTTTCCATAACGTCATCTTGCGTGCTTCCTTGCGCGGCGGTTCTATTTTTATCTAAGCTGCCTCAGTGAGCTTTTTTTTAAAATAACGACTATCTATCATACAAAAAAGTTCCATTAAATCATCTTCCCAAAGAAGTTTGAGTGCAATGGATCTCCAACCTGGCCAGTCCCTTTCTTTCATGTGGTTCCAAGAAAACTGAATCCCATCCATCTTTTTTATTTTGTGCAGCCATTTACATCTCTGTCGTCCTCTTGCTTTTTTCCTTCCTTCAATGTTTCCTCAAAAAGTAGGGGGGGGGGGAAATGGAATGTAAAGATAACACTGAAATTCATCTGAATTAAAAAAGGTAGTTAGAATTCTGAAATGTCTTCAGTTACAGCACTCGGTGTACTAATCAGGTGGTACCGGGTTCGGTCCCAGCAGTGGGGATTTTTTTTCTGGTACATACCAAAAAGTCCCTGGGGTTGACCCAGCCTCTGAAAATGGGTGTCAGAGAAATCTGGGAAGGTAAAACGGCCAGACGTGATACTGACCACATCACACTTTCATATGCCAAAGGTAATGGAAAATACGGGCCTAACTCCGTATTCCCCAATGTGCCTCAATGGCATGGAAACGGGAATTTTACATTTTACCTTTACCTTCAGTTACAGAGCAAAAGTGAGACCGGTTTTAGCTAAAAGAAAAAAAAGGCATGCACTCTTAAAAGATATGGACCATATCAGAAAGCTTTTTTTTTTCTGGCTTGTGTCTAAAAATAATCCCATTTGAACTGAAGTTCACAAAACTCTCGTGGGGATTATTAACAATTGTTTATTGTTAAAATTTCCCAGCGATCTAATAGCACATTGGCTTTGGACTATATTTAGCAGAGGTATTATATACTGTCGTTTCACATCTGCTTATTTGATATCTCTATTCATGTTTTTATTTCTCTGTAGCAGCTTTCTGAATCCGCTCCAAAAAAGTCATGTTTATGGTCTCTCAGAAGTTCGCTGTCTGTATAGAGCAGTATATCTTCCAAGAAGCAAACATGAAGAGCTATGTTAATGGTTATTCTGTTCTCAACAGTGCAAAGCTATTTCACCGCATCAAATAAATAACTTCAGTGAATGGTATTCCCACGATTTGAGGGAATAATATGGGATTTGCTTCCAACTTGTTCTCTCGAGAGCAATTCTAGCGATGTGCCTCACGGATATCGAACTAATTTAAACTCGAGTATCTATTTCTTTTTAATCCACTGTCGGAATGCCCTGACGTGCCTAGTCCGTTTTGGAGAGGCTTAGCTTTCGATCTCCTTGTCCAGGAACAACAGAGAATCCCCAGTTTTCCCTTCCCTACTTTCCTGCGAAATAAGATCTTAAAAAAAAAGATTATAAAATCAAATCTGATGGATGTTTTGGAATATAAAACGTGGCAGATGAACAACTCAAAAGTCATAACTGAGAGAAAACTTACGAGGGCAAAAATCAAAAGGACAACAATATTTTACGCGTCAAGACAACATGGGGTGCTTGTTGCTTCTAAGCGTTCTCCCATTAAGATGATAAGATAGGAATATTGATTGTTATTGCTGGACAAGCCACTAGAATATTTTACTATATACTATTTTTGTTTTTTTTTTCGTAGCACCGACTTTAGCAAACAGACGATTTCCATCTTTTCTGAAGTAGCGTATAGACTGAGGGCTGTCTGCGTAGCGAAAGAGAAAGCATTTCAAGTGATAAAATGCAGACTTAAAAAAAAGTGGATTTTGTTTGTTTTGTTTGTACAGTGATCGATGCTTTTAGCGCCAGATGGAACCCGTATTCAAATAAGCCAGGCAGTTATTGAGTAAATAAAGCGCCTCAAGGTAAACATTTTTCTAGGTATATATTACGACAAACAATTTTCAAGAATTAACTCTCACTTTTTAGAAATGTAATTTGTCATCATAAACAACCGTTCGAAATCTTTTAACGGCCAGCTTACGCAATCTTCATGTCAAACATTTACCCACCATCCATCCATCCATCCATCCATCCATCCATGTGAAAGAGTCTCACATTTGATTGGTCAGTTTAAGCAACCCTTCTGACATATTCCCTCCCCCCTCCCATCACCCGCAGGAATGCAGCTCAGGTACATGAAAGTTAGTTACGGTTCACTTGCTACAAACTCACTGCCTTCTACGGCGATTCGGGAGTCAAGAGCTACGGGAGCAAACCCTGAGAGAGAAATGTAGAGGGAAAGTGACACTGAGGCAACTTATGACTTAACCAGTTTAGATTATTAGAGTAAGTTGCAATTTTTATTAGTCTAAGGGACAGAATTCATTTGTAAAAAGATGCAGATTTGCTTCCCCTGTTAGTAACCGTTCACCTTGTGAATCTGGATTTTCTCACCGAGAAGTCTAAAAACAGGAACATCAAGTGTCAAGAATAAGGTACTCAGACGGGGTTTATGAGTTTAGGTTAGTGGAAAGTTGAACTATAGGAACACAAATGTCAAACTTTGGGTGACAGAGGGGGTTGTCGGGGACATGTGAACTCGCACGAAGATTTTTTTGGATTTTGTGAAAACTAAAGGTCTAGTGATAAACATGAACGAAAATGGGTCCCAGTTATGCATGTCTTTCTGGAAGTCAAATTATGAGAAACCTACACTGGCAGATTTCCAGAATTCTATAAAAGGTACATAGATTATGGCATTGGAGTCACCAGTATGGCACAGGAAGACCTAAAACAAATTTATTGAATTCACCAACTCACTTAATAATAACATAAAACTCACTTATGAAATTTCTGACAAGTCTGTCAGCTTTTTAGACATTAAAATTTCTGTTGGCACAAATAGGCTTTTCACTTCTCTGTTTTACAAGTCCACCGACACCTATTTCCTTTACATCTCCTCCCATCCTGAAGTTTGTAAGAACTCCATCCCATACTCCCAACTCCTCCGTCTTCGCCGCATATGTCAGGATAATTTGGACTTTATAAATCAGTCCAACAAGTTATTAGAATTTTTCCGTCAACGCCACTACCCAGAAAATGTCCTTCGTGAAGCCTTCAACCGTATCCAACAAGTGAGCCGCAAAGAAGCATTCAGAAGAAATCCTGTTACTCCATCTGACAGAGTTAAGTTAGTACTGCCTTTCCACCCGCATGGTCAGATGGTTAAGAAAATTCTTTATCGTCATCTGCCGCTAATCCAACTCGACCCCGACACTCGCGACATTTTCTCTGATACACCCCTGTTGGCATACAAACGTGAGCCAAACCTTAAGGACATCCTCGTCCACAGCCACTTGAAGCAGAGCCTTACATATGTTGATACCAAAAAATGTAACCGCCCCCGCTGCGTCTTGGAAACGAAAACGATCACCTTTCTCAGAACTATCCTCACTCTTCATGAGAGATTCACATGCGAGTCCCGTAATGTGATATATGTCATCGTATGCAAAAGATGCAGGATAACGTTTATTGGTGAGACTGGCCTCAGATTAGGAGACCGCATGCAAACATCTGTACGATATCACCCACCATGCTTCGAAACCAGTCCCAAACCATTTCAATGGCCCCAACAACAGAGGGAAATCTGATTTTCTGGTAACAGCCATCAAACAATGTCACGCAGATGACATAAACCGCCTAGCGCTTGAGAACCGCTACATTCAGGATTATGGGACGCTGGCACCACACGAGTTTCTATTCAGCTACATCTAACATTCTCCTCTTCAACAATTATAATCTCTGTCCATTAAGCTCCACTCCCTTCTCGCTTGTTACACATAGTTCAGAACCTCCTTACAGCATCACATTACAACCCCTCTACCCTAACTATAATCATCTGTTTCACCTTCTCCTGACTAGGTTAACGTTGTATCACTCTCTCTCCCCTCCACGGTTTCCCCACCCACCACCCCCAGTTACGACCCATCGACCACACATCACAGGTCTCCATTTAAACAGTCTCTACGCCCTACCATGCTCATTTCTGACACACAGCGTCGGACAAGTCACATCTTCTTACAGTTACAGCTAAATGCTCTATTCATTATTAAATTTGTCAAAAATAACATTCATGTGAGTCTATAATTTATTTCCTCTCTCTGTTTCTTCTTCCTGTATGTTCTTGTATGATTAAGGCTCACTCCGAAACGTCACAACTTTGTAATCCGTTAAGTAATAAAGCTGCTTCTGTGCAGCTACTTCGTTCCTAGTTTATACATTTTGGTGATAAACATATGGCTTCAAATGATTTTGAGCTTCACGTGATTTTGAGCTTCATGTGATGGAAGGTTCAGGAAGCTTGGAGACTCTGCAAGGAGTATGTATAAAGATTTCAGGAAGAACAGATTACAGGAGATTCAGAATGATAAGATCACGACTGGCTTACTTTTTGACGGAGGTGTAGCCAATCAAGAGTTAGTTCAGCTGTTCGCTGAGGGTAGTTTTTGTGAAGTCAGAGTGATACTCAGTGTTAAAATGTAGCAATTCTGTCAGTTGTTATTTTTCTCCTTGTTAGGACGACAAGTAGTTACTTGTTCTACATTCAGGATGTAGAATGCTATTGTGTGTGTGTTTTTTTTTTTTTTTTGGAATTCATTGGTTTGTGTGGTTCTTTTGGAAAACTTGGGAGTATGTATTATTTTTGGATTAGTCTAGTAAGATAAGTGTTTCTTCCCAGTGGCGTAATCACGCCAGGAATCATATATTTGTCTACTTTTCAAGTCAATGGCTTCATCTCGTCACTCATCAGTTCAACGCTCATTTTCCTCATCAGTAAATGTTGTCAACGTTTAAATCTAGTTGGAGTTTTTGAGTTGTTGGAACTTCTTCTGTCAGCCTAGTTGAATGAATGGAAGTCCAGTTCTTGATCATGTGTGACACGTGTGTTTTGTTGTTATTGTTGTTGTTGTTGTACTAGTGGCGAACCTGGAAGCTGTTGTTTTGTTGCTATGGGAATACAGTAGTGACAAATTTTGCCTATTGATTAACAAGCAGTAAAAAATAAAATCAGTCAGGTAGACAACAATATGAACTATAACACAAAAACTACAGTAGAGAGCCAACTACTTCTTTAATAGTTCTGTCTATCAATGGAGAATATTCCGCTCTGGTTGTGGTACTCTGCAACCTAGGTACTCGAGTACATTTGGGCCCTATGAATTCTAGGATGGACTAGGGTCTTCAGTGTATCCACCGTCTGACATAGACTGCAGCACTTTTTTTTTTCCCCAGACTTATGGACCTTGTCATTCTTCTGGAGCAGATTTCCAGAGTCGGAAAGTGGAATATGATGAGAACAAAACACTCTGCTATAAGCGTTACCTATTACTATCACAATCACTGTGATGAAGATACAGTTACTCAGGATCTATATTTTTATACATAGAAATAATGAAAAGAGCATACAAACTCCAAGCTGAACATTGAGTTCTTAGAACAAAATTTCAGGACTTCTCTGAGAAAACGTTTCCCTTACTAAAGTTAGCTGTGAGGGGGACGCGCACCATAAGGAATTCGCCATCACAACTGAGACTGTGCAAAGACTTGGGAAAAAAAAAACACACACACACATAGGCAGACAATTTTCATGGCTTTTATTTCTGAAAGCTAAGAAGGCAGATCGGTAACAGACGGGAAATTTCCTTCTATCAACTAATTCAAGAAAATTCCAAACAGAGTTACCAACTTTCACGTGCAATTTCAGTCTAAAACAACCACCCGAGAATACCAGTGAGGTGGAATGATCGATTCCTCGGTTGCATGACTACGCCCATCATCCCCTCCCCCCCCCACCCCACACACACAGAGGGAAGGAGGGAGAGAGAGAGAGGGAGAGAGAGAGAGAAATCAGTATTCTAGCTCTTGGTAATAGCAACTTCTTATTTGTATACTAGCCTAGGCAATCTATCGCGATGTGACAGACGGAAAAGACAGCCTGACGGGAAAACTGTCCTGTCTGTCTGAAGTATAAAAATATTAAAACTGCTTCTGTTTCCTATTCTGAGTGTGTTATTTTCCATATTTTTTCCCCTATAATTCTTGTTTGTTTTTGTCCTAGTTTTTCCACTTTAAATGACATATTTGCTATAAATTGAGACGGAGAAGGTTGTTAAAATCTAACCAGGAATACGCTGTCAGAGAAAAGAGGAAACAGTTTAGTTTGTGAGTCTGCTGATGGTTTCTGTAATAGTCATTATCTCATTATCATCTATTTCTGTTAATGTTTTTAAGCAGGCTGCGTCAAGTATACTTTTTTTCTAGAAAATTTCTCCGATGATATCATTTTCTGCATCTTCTTTGACTTCTGCCTTACAGAAACTCAGCATTAGAGAGTTATCGCCAGTTCTGGTTAGCGGATATAACGGCCGATGTGGTTTCTTGAAGTAACACTTTCTGTCCAGTCTTCCTTTCTGTACACACAATTGTTTTCCCTATCTGAGCACTTCTGAACGCTTTTCGTGAATTTACTTAGAAAGGTCCACGATGTTGGCACGTTATGTAGGAAAACAAACCTCATGCTCTGTAACATATCCAGATATTTCTCGTGCCGAATAAGAATAACTCAGGTAGCGTATTCTGTCAAAAAGAAAACGAGGAAGACCTGGACTTACTTGGAGAAGAGAAATTATAACAGTGCTCAGAGACAAGTGATGCACATGGAAGGAAGCAGAGAATAATTCCAAGAACAGGGATGACTGGAGAGCCTTCATCCATAGCCTATGCTCTCAAGGGAGTGAAAGGCGATGATGATGATGATGTTGTTGTTGATGATGATGATGATGATGATGTATTCTGTCAACTGTCTGGACTCTGGCCGGGACTGTGGAGGGCAGTGCTTTTCTTTAACAAAAGATAAAGATGAATGCACAGGCCTTTGCAAATGGAAGAAGAAAAAAACGCATGACTAAAGTTGAGGTACAATTGGCTAAAACCACGTGGTCCATAGTCACTGGGTCTATTTCTTCATAAGCTGAGTAAACAAAAATGTAAAAACAGTGGATGTGATACAATGCAAGAAGCCATTGGAATATGATCGTGTTCTGATACATTGTAGTAAGATGTCCAAAAGGCTCTCTAGCAAACAAGACCACAAGTATACAGAGGGGAAAAAAAAAAGAAAACTAGACACGCAAGAAGCAAAAACTTGGCGAGTGAATCAAGTAACTAAATAACCCGAGACGTGAATGTTTCTCAGACTTGACGTCAGGCAATAATGGAGGGGATTCAATTTCTTCTGCCATGGCTTCCAAGTTTTACGTCTCATATTTCTATGTTTCGGCATTTTTTTTTTTCTGTGAAAAAAAGCTGACTTGTAATCATTTTGCTGTTTTTTTTTTTCTACTTCTTATAGAAGAAACGTGTGACTCAGAACGCATAAAGAAAACTATAAAACTCCTGTCCGCAACCTGTAAAACAAGGGGTGCGACAAGGATGTGTACTATCTCCAGACCTTTTTTCTCTGTACAGCGAGAATATTCTAAGAACGATCATCACAGAACCAGGCATCAAAATTGGAGGATACAGTATTAACAACCTTCGGTATGCTGACGACACAGTACTGATAGCTGAGAACCAACAAGACCTGCAAAATCTCTTGGATAACGTCGTTAAAGAAAGTGAACAGAAAGGCCTTACTTTGGACATCAAAAAGACAGAGACTATGGTTATATCTAAGAAACAGAATCCACCAACATGCACTTTAAAATTAAAACGAAACTATTCTAAAACAGGTGCAGAAATTCAAATACCTTAGAGCAGTAACAACTTCAGATGGGAAATGTAGAACAGAAATTAGGAACAGAATAGGCCAAGCAAAGACTGCATTTCAGAGAATGAGAAACATATTATGCAACATATCCGTATCAATGAATGTTAGAAAACAAGTCCTAAAATGCTATATTGAACCTATCTTGTTATATGGAAGTGAATCATGGACAATAGGCAAGTCTGCACAGAAATCATTGGAAGCAACAGAAATATGGTTTATTAGAAGAATGTTGCGAACGCCCTGGACAGTAAAAATAATTAATGATGAATGTATGAGAAGAGCTGGAGAGACAAAAAAATATTGTCAAAAAGATAAGAGAGAGACAATGTACTTTCATAGGACATGCAATGAGAAGAGGGGGCATTGAAAATATTATTACAACAGGAAAAATAGAAGGAAGAAGACCAAGATGAAGACCAAGAGAAATGATACTGGACAGTCTGACGGGATGGTGTGAGAGGAGATCACCAACTGAACTGATGGCCTGCATGAAGGATCGTGTACTCTGGAGAAGCATAATAGCCAACGGCACCTGATGATGATGATAACGACGCAAACAGGACTTACATTCGCAAATAGTTTTGATTTAAATACATTTCAAACATCACAATCTAAGCCGCTTCTCAGAAAGTCTGGATTAATTATTGTGAATCAGACATGATTACACTGTTTTTATCAGTCCAATCCTGGATCAAATCAGCCTCCTGAAACGGAATAGGTAAATCTATCACTCTCACGGTTTCATCACTTATTTTCATAGAGGCCATATCTGCTGTATTTTCACAGTTTCTATATCTGCTGAATTTTCGCAGTTTCTATATCTGCTGTATTTTCACAGTTTCTATATTCTCTTATATTTTCGCAGTTTCTATATCTGTTGTATTTTCGCAGTTTCTATATTCTCTTGTATTTTAGCAGTTTCTATATCTGCTGTGTTTTCGCAGTTTCTACATCTCTTGTATTTTCGCAGTTTATATAGCTGCTGTATTTTCGCAGTTTCTATGTCTGCGTATTCTCGCAGTTTCTATATCTGTTGTATTTTCACTGTTTCGGTTTGTCAGTCAACCTCATTTTCCAGAATATACGTTTTGTTTATTCAGTCTTCATAATTTCGTTCAGTTCGACTTACGGCCCAGGCGAAGCAAATTCTTGAAACGAACTTTCTGTAAACAGTCTTAACCAAATATTAGTCTTCTTTTTTCAAAGACGAGTCATGTGCAGGTTTCATGCTCGCTCTTTGCTGCCTTCATTCCACAACGCTAGCGCATGTTCAGCTGCACGCTGGAGCCCATTCTTTTGGCTTTGAGAAGTTAGTTCTTTAAATCGATCACGCGAGTGAGTCAGGAGTTTCCCGTGCATCTTGTGGAAGCTATTACAACGGGGATGTTGAAATTCAACAATGAAGCATGTATGAATTAGAATGAAGACTGTTGAATGGCTTCTATTGATCCAGATATTTCTCATCTCTCTCTCTCTCTCTCTCTCTTTCTCTCTCTCCCAAAATGTGAATGCTCCTTTAGAAAAGGAATACAGCTTTCAAAACAGAACTATGCAATTAGACCTGAGCATGGAAGCTATGGAGCTGACACAAAATCCCAGAGAAAGCTGTGGACTTCGTCGTGATGGCTGCGCTCCAGATTTAGCATGATCTGACATCTGTAGGTTGAAGACAGAGACAGAGAGGTAACCAAGAAAAAGAACAATTTCTCAGTCTAGTTTCTTTCTGCTACCTATAATGTTCACGAAGTAGAACAACTGGGTGGAAATATAGGATTGAACTGAAGGAAACATCACTGTATTGTGGCGAAACACCACTGTTTTACAGAGAAATATCACTGTTTTACAGAGCAACACCACTGTTTTACAAAGCAACACCACTGTTTTACAGAGAAATATCACTGTTTTACAGAGAAACACCACTGTTTTAGCCATGCGATGGATACATGAGGGGAAAAGGAGAAGCCCGACCAAAGACTACGTGATGGAGAACTGCAGAAATAGAAATAGTAGAATGCAGGACAGCTGGGACACAATGGCTAACTACAGACCGAGAGAGATGAGAAGAATTTGTTGCTGCCCTGCAAGACGTCAAGGCGTACTGGGTGGTGATTGCTTAGACGATTGCCGACCGAGGACACGGATGAATGACCACTGTTTTACAGAGAAATACCATCCGTTTACTGATATGTACCAGGAGGACAGGAAAAGAGTAACGTGTCAAAAAGTGGGGAAAAAACACTTTTTTTTCTTTAAAAAAGTGTGTGGACCACGGGTTACTAACTCAGTAGCAAGTAAAATCAACGATGAAGTCAGTGATGTTCAACAAGAACTACAAATTTTATGACAAAGTTAGCAACCTTTCTCAAGAAGCTTTGGAAAAACATCGGTTTTTTTTTTTGGCCAATTAGGAATGGTGAAGCCAAGCGAGAGCTTCAAGAGAGTGTAAATATTAAAGCTTTCCAAACGTAGGACCTAAGCTTGTCTGAAGTGTGTGGCTCTCAAATGTGTTGTTCTGCTGGTTAGTTGAAGATGTAATTATAACCCCAGCAAATATTATGACAATCTGAACCAGTCCAGAAATGTCGTTGTCAGCACATCAAATATGTTTAGAAACATTGATTTTCTCCAAGAAAGCAACGCTGAAATATTTGCACAATGGTAACTTTCTCCTGGACTGACATTTTATATGTAGCCCGCTTTTAAGAAACACCAGCAGTAATTTCCAGACCATCAATAATAGAAAACATATTATGTTTTTCCCTCAAGCATTTCACCAAAGCAAACAAATATTATAAAAGACAAGGGAACTAAATTGGATTGAATATGTTAGGAAACAAATTACGCCCAGGAATTTCCACAGATGAAATTCTGCGCTTTCAAGACCAGCCTTTCTCCATAGGCTGTCTATAAAGTAATGACGACTGTGTTTACGACCAGCAGCGTGCGGCAAATTAATGATCTCAGCTGTAAAACTTTGTACGATTACAAACCATGAAAAATGTCAGATGTCGACAAAATAAAATTTAAAAAGGGATATATATATATATATATATATATATATATATATATATATATATATATATGAACCTTAAGTGCCCAGGGCACATGGGGCTTCCGCAAGGGTTTTCTACAAATCCCTGTCCTTTGCCTTTTTTTCTGCTCTTGCCCAAGTGAGCCCTCTATTGCTCAACATCCTTTCTGTTGCTCTTCTCCATGTCTCTTTTGGTCTACCCTTACTTCTGTTCCCCTGTGGTGTCCATCTTAGTGCTATTTTTGGTAGTGAGTTGTCAGTCATTCGGAGCACATGTCCCAACCATCGCCAGCGTCTTTCCTCAATAACTGCTGTCAGTGGCTTCATCTGCATCTCTGCCAAATAGATGTTATTTCTTATGGTGTTTGGCCAAAATATTTTTTTAATTCTTCGTAAACATTTAGTCTGGAAAGAATTAAACTTGTTTTCTATTATATATATATATATATATATATATATATATATATATATATATATATATATATATATATATATATATATATAAAATATATATGAAGAAATACAAATTATGGGGGGGGGGGGGAAGCAGAAAGTAAACCACAGCAGGTCGAGAGTAGCAGACATGAAATCCCATTTTATTTTTCCAATCTTTATCATTCTACTCAAACAGCTGTTTCCCTCATTGACTATAAAGAACCATAACTTGCTCAGCCTCGAAACTCGGCAAATGCCATATTAGAGACAGAATTTCAGATTTATGTGTTTCAGAGCTTGTTTCATATGATTAAGATGCAGAGATAAAATGGTGTCACCAACTGGAGAGAGAAGGTTAGGAATAGAGATCAATGGAAGAGAACTTTATCTACAGCAATGAGTTTTAATGGCCCAGAAAGCTAAAGAAGAAGAAGAAGAAGAAAAATAATAAGAAGAAAGGAACAAGAAGAAGAAAAGACGAAGAAGAAAAGAAGAAGAAGAAGCAGAAAGAAGATGCAGAGATATACTTTAAAGAGAGGGCGAGGCTACGAGTTATGCTCTTCAAGAGATCATCTTAAAATGTAAGGTATAGAGTTGTGCAGTTTAATAGCTCATCTTTTAGAGGTGAGGTGACGAGTTGTGCAGTTCAAGAGCTTATCTTTTAGAGGTGAGGTGACGAGTTGTGCAGTTCAAAAGCTCCTCTTTTAGGGGTGAGGGTGACGAGTTGTGCAGTTCAAAAGTTAATCTTTTGGAGGTGAGGTGACGAGTTGTGCAGTTCAAAAAATCTTTTGGAGGTGAGGTGACGAGTTGTGCAGTTCAAAAGTTAATCTTTTGGAGGTGAGGTGACGAGTTGTGCAGTTCAAAAGCTCATCTTTTAGAGGTGAGATGACGAGTTGTGCAGTTCAAAAGCTCATCTTTTAGAAGTGAGATAACGAGTTATGCAGGTCAAGAGTTTATCTTCTGGAGGTTGCGGAAGAGCTTTATTTATTTATTTGTTTTATAGAAATTCTGAAACATTTTAAATCTGTATAACAGTGCTGTGTCAGAGCTACGTTCGTCAGAGTTTAGCTTTCAGAGCTGATGTACTTGCTTTCAGTCCTCAACAATTGGGATGGTTGCTCAGTATCAAATACAAAGAGAACGTATTAGAACAGATGCCTCTTTAACAAAGCCTAGATGGTACATCAAATTCTTTCACAGCATGCTCCGCCTTATCGATGGAACATGTTTAGATTTAGCCCAAAGTGTAGCCAACGCTTAAACAACATATGTCTTCCAAAACCTAGACTTGATCTTTATAAGAAAAGCTTTACTTATTCTGCTGCTCATCTTTGGAATACCCTCCCATCCTATGTAAAAAAATATAAACTATACTGCATCCTACAACTACAAACTCATCCAGTATCTATTTGATGTCGATTACATAACTCCATGATTCACAAAAGTTATTCTAGACTGCTTTTACAGACACCGAACTCGGTCAATTGCTTACTATGAATAGTATAAAAATTCTGTTTGGTAGATAGTCATTTATATATTTATGCAGGTATTTTCTGTAGTCATTTATATACAAAGTATTTGTGTAGTCATTTATACATGTATGTAGGTACTTTCTGTAATCACTTAGTATGTAGTTAGTTTCTGTAGTTATTTATAAATTTATGTAGTTAGTCTCTGTAGTTATTTATAAATTTATGTAGTTAATCTCTGTAGAAATTTACATATGTATGTAGTTAGTTTCTGTTGTCATTCATATATGTATGTAGTTGCTTTCTGTATTGAATGCATGGATAAGAGTGAAATGTGAATGTTATACTTTAATTTTATTTTATGTCTCTCAGCTTGGTTATATAAGCAACACATCTGTGGAATGTCTGGAACACAGTGAAAGTTGTATGTTAAAGGGGAGAATTTCAGACAGGCCTGCGTGCCCAATTCTTAACACTTTGGAAATAAAGATCAATCAATCAATCAGTCAATCATCCTAGTTTCACTGCTACACTCCTAGTGTCCAGGTTACAGCTGACTTCCTGTGGCATCAGAAGTCATCCCTCTAGCTGACGTGCTGCCAAATTTTGATACAGATACGGCTTCTCTTCTTTTGTTATTATCACTGTTATAATTATTTCACTTCTGGTTATTATCACTGTTATAATTATTTCACTTCTCGATATTATCACTGTTATAATTATTTCACTTCTCGTTATTATCACTGTTACGGTGCTGAAGTCGGAGGTACCCAGCCAATAGGCGCATCGCAAAAATCAGGGTACCTGACATCATCGCCAATGCTCGTACAAAGAAGTAGAAGATCACTGTTATAATTATTTCACTTCTCGATACCGCCAATGTTCTATTTTAAAATTACTTCTCAACATTGTCACTGTTTTAATTCCATTACATCTCCATATTGTCACTGTTACATTATTCTTAACACTTTTCGATATCGCAACGTGGGCAGCATTACTTCTGGTTATCTTCTGTCAGTAATCTACGTGCACGTTTTCTGATACAAGCCCTATCAAGAGCACAAACAATGAAATATATAAAATGAATACATCTCATACCGTGATTGAAAAAAAAACTGAATTGATCTTTTAGAACAAAATACGAGAGACTACAAACACTGAAAAACGCGTACGCAACAACTAAAAAAAAACGTAAAAGGAGCCAAATAACGAAAAAAAAACACTGAAGAGTTGTGGGATCTCGTGAAAGTGCTTAATTTTTCTTGACCTGGGGAGTCAGTTTTGAGTTAAGTGACGAGCGAAGTGCCAGGTCCCTGTTACTTCCCTAGCTCTAAGAAGCGTCAGGTACCTATTTCTACAACCGAGAGACAAAGCAGGAAGCTAAAAAAAAACTTTTAAAAAGCTATTGTATTCAGACAGACATTAAGAAGAAAGTTTATGACAAATTAATATATTTCGAAGAAGCTTCTGTGATACGATAAGCCTTGCTTTCAATTACATGTCATCCGCTCTCTTTCTCATATATTTTCAGCTATCAACAGGTTTACCCTGACCAATGGAAGTTCCATAGCGCTGAGCAAAATAAATAAAAACTACAGGAAGTCTGAATTAAAAATGTTAGAGGCTTTCACGATATTGTAGAACAAAGTGGTACTGACAAGACATAGAGACTGATCTTTTAAATAAAGTTAAAATGCTCCAGGATCATTGTTGCGATAAGTTCGTTGTTATTTCGGTTTTCCAATGTGGAAGAGTGGCTAATATCAGTACATGGCGTCCATAATCTGTGGCACGGGTGGAAATTATTATCGACTTGACGACAGGGCAGCGACGAAAGAAGCAACTGCCCTGTGCTCGAGAAACCGTGTCGCTACTGACTGGACTTGCCTCACTATAGAAATCATCGCGAAGAAGCTTTAACTTAATACATAACATTTATCTAAGCTCTAGTGCCGACGATTTTAAAAAAACTGTTACATTTTAAAATATAATGAAAGCCCCTGGCTGCCGAACTTCAACGCTAGTTTCAGTAATAAGAGGTCAGGTAGACCACTGAAGATAAAACGCTAGTTTCAGTTATAAGAGGTCAGGTAGAGCACTGAAGATAAAATGCTCGTTTCAGTTATAAGAGGTCAGATAGAGCACTGAAGATAAAACGCTAATTTCAGTTATAAGAGGTCAGGTATAGCACTGGAGATAAAACGCTAGTTTCAGTTATAAGAGGTCAGATAGAGAACTGAAATAAAACGCTAGTTTCAGTTATAAGAGGTCAGATAGAGCATTCATTCATTTGCATGTCCCTTGCCGAACTTTGCCTCACAAACAGCTCTCCTGTAGGCCTCTCGGTTGTGAGCAAAATGGCCTGCTGCTGATGCGTCCATTTGCAGATCATCAACGATTTCTTGCAGCCATCTTCGTTTTGGTCTTCCTCTCTTTCTTTTCCCCATTATGTATCATTCCAATACGGTCTTCTCTAAATTATCATGACGTTTAATGTGTCCAAAATATTTAAGTTTTCTCTCTTCCATCCCCTTTACTAGCCCGCCTTCTTCAATATTAAGCTCTTGTAGTATAGATATATGTGTTCTTTTTTGTGTCCACGATATTTGGAGAACTCTTCTGTAGCATTTACATTCAAAGGCATTTATGTGTTTCTCAGCTGTTTTGTTAAGTGTCCAGGTCTCACAGGCATATGTTGCGATGGGAAAGATGCATGCCCTTAAAAATCTTATTTTTGTAGTTCTGTCTGCTCCTCTCCACAGATTCTTTGTTTTACTTTCTGAAGAGCAATAGATGTCCTCCTTTTAATTTCCCTCATTTTATCTCCATTATTAGTTAGATTTATTATCAGATAGAGCATTGAAGATAAAATGCTCGTTTCAGTTATAAGAGGTTAGTTAGATCACTGAAGATAAAACGCTCCTTTCAGTTATAGAGGTCAGGCAGAGCACTGAAGATGCAACATTTTCTCAGATTTTCTTTACTTTTAGACAGAACATATGCTAATTTCGAAAAGAAAATGATCTAAAATAAATATTTTAAGTGTTTCAATCAAAGTTTTGATTTCCTTTCGTACAAGGTTCATTTGTATCCTTTAATCTAGCAATGATTTCCTTTTATTTACACGTGTGCCAGATGGCTGCCATGTCTTTGTGTTATATGCATGCAATTAGATTTTAATGAATATATTTCTTCTACGAATCTTTTAAAAAAATATGCCCTTTCAGTACCATCCAAATCTATCCACGAATCAGTGAAATAAAATGCTATATAATAGCCAAGTCAACCTTAGCTTAAAGATCTGAGGTACGCCTTTCTTCATGGGCTCCAGAATATACGAAATATCATATAATAGTCAGATATCAGAGCTGTGCTCTTTGAGATTTTAACGCCTAAAGCTAAGATACAATTAGAAACAGTTTTCCAAACAAAGTGAAAAAAAAAACAACAGAAGGAAGAGAGGGAAGGAGACGGCAATTAGAATATGTTAGAGAACATGAAGAGGGCGCAGAAGTGTGTCTGCTGGTCTCTTTTTGAGCTCGCACACGTTCTAAAAGGTCTCCGGTTGGCTTCCACCTTTTTGTCCAGCCGCACGTTAAGCCCACGTGGAGGATTGTGTCTGTCGTTGAAGACAGGAGTTTGAGTGTTGGCAGAATGGAGATGTAAACACTCGGCAGCTGTCTGGTTTGGGGGGGGGGGGGAGGGTGTAGGGGTGAACAAAAAACTTCACGTGTATAACTCGAAGAAAAATTTATAACTCTCTGACCTGACTGTATCATCTGGTGTCACATTATAGATGTCAGTTCCATCATCATCATCATCATAATCATCGTAAAAGTAGAAAACGAGAGTACATTTTCCTTGATATTGATACTCTTTATTTTCCTCGTCTGCTTTTGTTGTTTCATTGTTCCAATTGTTTCATTGTTCCAGTTGTTTCATTGTTCCAATTGTTTCATTGTTCCAGTTCTAAATTCTTTACAACATCGTTTCATGCCTTCTGCCCGTGAACTGCCCAGCTATTCATCTTGCAATTTTTTTTTATTTCATGCATGTTTGTCATTATACAATTTTTTGAGCTGTCCATCTATTCATTAATTTTCTCGTTCTGTCTGATTTCTTCCTTACATTCGCCTATTCATTTATATCAGCGTATTCACTCATACGTTCATCCTTCAATCCATACTTCTGAAATCTCTTTGTCCCTGTCTGTATAACGAGGAGATCGCTTGCTTCTAATTCAAATGTAACCTAACCTGTCTGTTGATATATTGCATTGCATATCTGCCCGCCAGAATAATTATCTGCCTGGTCCGTCCTGTGAGCTGTGCAGTCAGTTTTCTTTTTCTTCGTTCAGACATCGACGCCAATGTCTCACAAATGCGGCAGTTCGTCTCTCCAGTTCTCGGGATCACAAGTTTCTCCGGCTGAGGTCTCTCCAGGCCTTTCGCCTGAATGGGTCGAGTAGCTGGCATGACTGAATTCTGTTGTGTTGCCTGGGCCTCTTTTTCCTAGGCACACAGGTCTGTTGAGCTAATCTTCAGTTTGTGATATAGTTGGCGTCTTAACCTACAGTTCTGTTCTGTTAGAAGTTAAGAAGAGACCAAGTTATAAAATTGAAGAATAGTCGACGTATACTACAAACTCTAAAGAAAGAGAACGTGTACTACAAACACAAAAGAAAGAAAGTTTGTAGTATACGTCGTCCATTCTTCTGTCTGAGTACCACTTTACCCTTTTTATGAACTTTATTGTCAGTAATCAGTACATGTCAGTTTCATGCATAAATTTTACATAATAATTATGATCAGACAACGTGTTATGAAGGTGAAGGTGATCTGTGGTGAGTTTTACAACGCCATGATGGGAGTGTTAGTGAAAACAGGATGTAACGTATGTTGTTTCTAAGTGTATTTTACAAAGAAATGGTTGATATTACAGGGACTGGTTGTTGCGGGGGGGGGGGTTGCCTGTAGCGGTTGCCACTACTAAGATGACACGCCTGAGTGGTTACGGGTATGCACGCTAATGTGACAGGTGTGCCTTTTGTTTCAAGTGATAGGATTATGATTAGAGGAAGACAGGGAGAATTTTAGATAGTAAATATTGATCAAAGTGAGAGATTTTCTGGGAATGGTGCTTACTCAGGTCTGAAAGTTTCAAAAGCGCGAGAAGAACAAGAATGCAACATCACGTTGCGACTCCATTGTTACGTCTGGACAAATGGACATATTTATTACATTCAGTACACAAGATACAGAGGAGTGGGTGGTACATTCAGAATGATGAGGTCGGGCTGAATAAAAATGGCATACATACTATTTGTAGACTTCTTAAATCATACAGTAGCTGGCTCATTACTAAATGAACATGCGTATCAATTTTTGCTGAAAGATATGCAAAAAAAAAAATTTTTTTTTTCGTACAAATTCTATTTTTAAACATTGCTTTGTTTTTGCACATCCTCACAAGATATCTGAGTTCTGCCAAGAAGTGAACTCTGCTTGTTTGTCTGTTTCTGTTCGGGAGATAGTGTTCAACATGACTGCACTATACATATCTGCTTTCTCTGTTGTTCTTGTTGCTTGTTCTTCTTCTTCGTTCGCTTCTACCACCAAGACCGCCCTGTGAACCTACTGAATTTACGCCTGTGGTTCTCGATAGGTCCTGTGGTCCCCCTTGTGGTCCCCGAAAGGACCACACGAGATCCCCGAGAGAACCACAAGAGGTTCAGAGTATCACACGGCTTGAGCCTGTATTCTTAGTGGGTCTCAGAAGCAGGAATGCGTGACACTGTGGTTTTCGCTGCACCAGTTTAATCTAGAGTTGGACTTTCTCACCGGAAAACCTCAGCGTGATTAGGATACGCATACATCCCCGCCGGGTGAGAGGTGGTTGCCTATCTAGACTGCCCTGGTCCAGTGTCTCCGACTTCAGCATTTTGTGATCGTGGCCGCTACCCTTCGTAGTTGTGACCAGGAAGGAGCTCTTGTCCAGGAGGACAAATCCTCGCCACTAGTGACTTCCACCCCTGGGTTGAGCCGGTTTAGGCGTATTATCCCAGTATGGGCGTGTGTAGGACGTGACCGACCTCTAGAGCGGAGGTAACGTTTCATCCCTGGTGTAAGCCTGTTTATGCATATTTCACCAGTATGGGTGTATTTCGGACGTGACCAGCCTCTAGAGCAGTGGTGCCGTGGTATGAGTAGTTATCGCCGCGAATATATACTGGACATACAGATTAAGCTTCACTTTATCCTTTCCATCACCTTTTCACATCGGCGCCACACAGCAACCCTAATTGCTTTCCTGCATTTTTTTTCTTTGGCCGGAAAGAGTTTCACTCCACACGCGGCATCCAAAGAATCTCGCCAGCAGTGTCTTAACCTCTGGGTTAAGCCAGTTTAGGCATTTCGCCCGATATGAGTTGACTTAGGACGTGGCCGACCTCCAGACCAGAGGTGCTGTGATTTGGTTACTGTTTACTTCGGTTAGTCCTTTCTTTCACCTTTTCCACAGTGGTGCCGCGCGGAAACCCCATTCGCACCTTTCTTCACTGGCGGGGAGGAGCCCCACTCCACGAACGCCAGCTGAAGAATCTCGCCAGCAGAGGTAGATGAGCTACGAAACATAACTCTCATCTAACCGAAGCGTCTGGTTTTCAGGCGCCGGATATTCGCCTCGCCCCTTCTCCTGTCTGTTTAAACAGTTCTGCCACGAGAAGGCCAGGAGCTGGACTTGACTGTCAGAGGCTATTTGAGACGCACGCCATTGGAGTGGAGAGCGTATCCTCCACCCTATCTCCGGCAATAGTAGTTCTTAGAACCGTTCTTGTTGCTATCTCTTGAGCCAAAGAGTTTTAAGCTAAAAACACAGTTTTGCACTGAAATAAGATGTGTTCTTCTGTTTCTTGTGTGTTTTTTTCTACATAGTTTACAACCGGTAGGTCTGTTGGTTATGCGAGTGACCCCTTGTGTGGCCGGTTTCACGTTGAACAGTAGTCTATATGTGATCTCTCGTGCACTTGGGGTGATTTCTGTCTTGTGTAGGTTTTGAAATCTTTGTATGTAGTCAGTGATGAAGTATTTGTGTTCTCTCTTTATTCTGTCCTGTAATGATGGCTACTGGTTCATGACCTGGTATTTGTAGCTGTCTGATGTTTTCATGTATATTAAGTGTTCGTATCCAGTTGCACATTGTCTGTAGAAGAGCGGCATGGTACCAAAGTGATGGGGGCGTGCGTTGTTTAATTTACAAAGAGTGGTTAGTCTTAACTGAACGTAGAAGTGAGCTAGTGTGTGTTTGTGTGGTTGTTGGATGATGTGTCTCGCATATT
The DNA here is from genome assembly GCA_009760885.1 of Achatina immaculata. Classification (NCBI taxonomy): domain Eukaryota; kingdom Metazoa; phylum Mollusca; class Gastropoda; order Stylommatophora; family Achatinidae; genus Lissachatina; species Lissachatina immaculata. The sequence continues at coordinate 55,330,537 of CM019692.1, forward strand.
TAATCCTGAATGCCTGGATCTTTGTTGTTACGTCTTGTAAGGACATGCCCCCCTCTTTTCTTACCTTGTAAGGAGATGCCCCCTCTTTTCTTGCCTTGTAAGGATATGCCCCCTCTTTTCTTGTCTTGTAAGGAGATGCCTCCTCTTTTCGTGTCCTGTGAGGCGATGCCTCCTCTTTTCTTGTCTTGTAAGGATATGCCCCCTCTTTTCTTGCCTTGTAAGGAAATGCCTCCTCTTTTCTTGTCTTGTAAGGAGATGCCTCCTCTTTTATTGTCTTGTAAGGAGATGTCCCCTCTTTTCTTGCCTTGTAAGGAAATGCCTCCTCTTTTCTTGTCTTGTAAGGAGATGCCTCCTCTTTTATTGTCTTGTAAGGAGATGCCCCCTCTTTTCGTGTCCTGTGAGGAGATGCCTCATCTTTTCTTGTCTTGCATCAAAGTTTTTTGTTGGATTCTGTGTACTGTGTGTCGGAAAATAAAGTCGCTAATCAATGAGTTTATTTCTTTGAGTGACTGTTCAGACCGGGGAAGATGTTTGCTGTGTATATCAGTTGTGGGATGACACAGGTGTTGACTGCGACAGTTCTGCCAAATATGGTTTTGGTTTTATATTTGTATATTTCCAGTCTGTTTTTGATTTTCTCAATTATATGTCTTGTTTTGCTCTTATTTGCCGGAGTGGCTGTAAACAAAATTCCGTATATTTTGATTTCGTTGACTTGTATTAATGTGAATGGGAAGTCTGTTTTGTTGACCCACCTGCCTAAACCCAATATGTGTGATTTGTGAATGTTTATCCTGGCCCCGTTGCCTTGTCCAAATTCTGTAAATGTGTCTAGTATATTCCTGATAGAGGATATAGTGGACGGGAAGAAGATTATGTCGTCAGCGTAGCCCAACAACCTTCTCTCTCCCATCCTAGGAATAAAGATTCCTTTGACTAGTGTCCCCTGTCTGAATCTCTCCAGAGCTAGTACATACAACAGGGGTGAGAGTGGGCAGCCCTGACATACGGAGCTGGTTAGAGTTATTGACTCAGAAAAATTCTGGTTTGTTGTACAGATGTCTAATCCAGTCTCTAAAATAGTTTTCAAAATTACATTTAGACACGATTTCTGGAGGAAGGAGTGTGAAACTTTGTCGAAGGCCTTCTCTTGGGCCAGTGATAAAATTGTTGACTGGTTTTCTTGTCGTGAGAGTACTGAATAACATCTCTTAGGAAATGTGAATGTTTCTGTCGCGACACGGCATTGCTGGTCTTCATGTATGAGTGTGTGCATGACGGGCTGTGGTTAGGGATTTCGCTAAAATCTTATAATCTACTTTAAGTAACGAGATAGGTCTGTAGTTCGTTACTTGGCTTGTGTCTGTGTTGTTTTTCTTTATGAGTGTTATATATGACTGGCTGAGACTTGGGCAATTCTTTTCTGTCGAAGGCTTCATTAAAAACCTTGTGTAAGACTGGTTCTAGAATGTGGAAGAATTTCTGATAGAACTCAGCGGCGAGGCCGTCTGGACCTGGCGATTTGTTCTTTTTGAGTGTGTTAAGTGCATTCTGTAGGGTGTCTAGCGTGAGTGGGCTGTCTAATGTCTGTTTGTCCTCTTCAGAAAGTTGTTTGGCGTAGTTCAAGACTTTGTTTTGTGTGTCTTCTGACTGACTCTTGTCTTCTGAGTATAGACGTTTCTAAAAGTTGTGAAAGGTTTCACTTATTTTAACAGTGTCTGCCATTTTAGGCATCTTTTGTCATTCATATGTAACTTTTAATCTGTTCTTTTTTTCTTCCTTATGTGAGCTACTGTACTGTATGTTGACTGTACTGTCAGAGTTAACGTTATCTACGAAGGCGAGCCAAAAAGTAACACCAAATCAAAGGAGGCCACTATAGAAAAGTAGATGAAAAAATGTGAGGGTGAGTCGAATATATATATATATATATATATATATATATATATATATATATATATATATATATATATATATATATATATATATATCGCTCTTCAGAAAGTAATACAACTAAAGAATCTGTGGAGAGGAACAGACAGAACTACAAAAAAAAAAAGATTTTTAAGGGCATGCATCTTTCCCATCACAACGTATGCATGTGAGACCTGGACACTTAACAAAACAACTGAGAAACATATAAATGCCTTTGGATGTAAATGCTACAGAAGAGTTCTTCAAATATCATGGGCACAAAAAATAATAAATATATCCATACTACAAGAATTTAATATTGAAGAAGGCGGGCTAGTAAAGAGGATTAAAGAGAGAAAACTTAAACATTTTGGACACATTAAGCGTCATGATAATCTAGATAAAACTGTCTTGGTAGGGTATATAATGGGAAAAAGAAAGAGAGGAAGACAAAGGTGAAGATGGCTGCAAGACATCGTTGATGATCTGCAAATGGATGCATCAGCAGCAGGCCATCTTGCTCAAAACCGAGAGGCCTTCAGGAGTGCTGTTAGGGAGGCAAAGTTCACCAAGGGACATGCAAATGAATAAATGAATGAATGAATGAATATATATATATCTTATATCTTATATCCTTCCCGTGCCGCTAAACGTCACATAGGGCTCGCAAAGTAGTTCGCCAGTTTTTTTCTGTCTTCGGCGAGTCTTTCAACCTCATCAAAGGATTTTATGCCTGTTAATTTGGCTTCTCTTAACAATGTCCTCTTCAGAGTTTCACGCGGTCTGCCTCTTTTCCTTCGGCCTGTTGTGTTCCACTTGATAGCTTATATCATTATATATATATAATTTATTGTGGTTACGTCTCTTAATTTCAAGTTACTTTTGACTCGCCCTCTTATCTCTCTGTCTTTCAGGTCTATAAAGAAGCTTTCGTCCATTTTAAACTCGTTTACCTCTTTATACTGCCTCAGTCCTCCATATTTTAACTGGAAAACCAATAGTGGAAAAAAAACGAAAGATTAAAATATCTGTCCATCTTCCCGGAATAACTTTGTTTTGTTATTCAAGAAGAAATGACAATGGAGAACCGTATTTTGAATCCCTATTGAACTGTATTTAGATTCCATGCAAAAAAAAACAAATACACTCGCGAAAGTTTTAGAAATGTATTTAAAGACGAATCCTTCAGGTCAAATTGAACGGCGTGACGAGTTTAGAATGCAAAAGCAAATTCTGTTCTCGGCTGTGATGATATCAAGAGACCAGAGGCAGAATGATCCAGATTATATAAATTTTGGAGATATGATTATTAGGAAAGCAGAAACATACAAATATCTAGGCACAACTTTCAACAGAAGCAACATAGTAAGCGAGGAAATTAAAATCAGAGTACAGATAGGGATAAAATATACTTTGCCTAACAACACCTGTTAAAACCCAAGATCCTGTCCCAAAACACCAAAATAACAATCCACAAAATTATAATAAGACCATCCGTTATTATAGGATCCTAAACATGGAGTACAACAAAGAAAGATGAACAACAATGGCAGATCTTTGAGAACAAGATCTTAAGAAGAATCTTTGGGCCCATAAAGGATACCAACACTGGAGAATGAAGAGCTAGAAAGAACACTGAACCGAACAGCTTAATTAAATCCCAACGAATTATAAATGTCTTGAAAATGAACAGACAACTTCGGTTGGGCCGTGTAGAATGAATGGAAGAGAACAGACTAACGAAAATGATGTATGCACAAGGGATGAAGGAAACAAGACCAAGGGGTAGATCAAGACGGAGCTGGAAAAACAACATAGAAGAGGATATAAAAGAAATTGGTGTCACCAACTGGAGAGAGAAGATTAGGAATAGAGAGGAATGGAGGCGAATTTTATCTGCAGCAGTGAGCCTTAATGGCTCGGAAAGCTGAAGAGGAAAAGAAGAACTCATCTTCCAGCAAAGCTAATTTAGATAAACCAAGTGGCAAATAAGCATAGCCAGCCAAACTGTGTTTGAGCTGAATTATTTTGCGAAAAAAGTGAATACATGAAAACATCCAGAAGAAAAATGTAGATCACTGAATTAGATACCACTGAAAAAAAAACAATGAGATAAATCATGGATTGAGTGAGAATCAAATCAGCGACAAAAGTCACCGATATTATTTCAACAGAGAGCAAAATGTCCATGATAAAGGGTAAGAGAAATGAAGGATGACGGGGAGAGAGAAAAGGAGAGAGAGAGAAAGAGAGCGATTGAGAGAAAGAGAGAGAGAGAAAGTGAGATAGAAAGAGAGGGAGAGAGAAGAGGGACGGACAAAGGAAATATTTAAGAGATTATAATCATAATATCAAATTATGTGATTTAAAGACATGGCCTTCAGAATCGACGTGCTTCTATTTGAATGACATGCACTTAAAAGAAGAGGGCAACTTAACTGCAAACCGCACAAAGATTGGAAGAATTTCAAAGAAGTATGTAAAAGTACAGCTCTTGATGTAGCTTGACATCTCGAAGTGTTCATCACAAGCTCACGAATCCCAGCATCTCGTTAATATTTCTACTCCTTATAGGGAATAAACAAGAAAAACCTTATACGACTTTCTATCAGAAGTGATTGAGCGAGATCAAGAATGATAACATCTTCAGATGAACACAATGAAACTCATCGATCAGTCTTTCATTTCTAAATACAGATCTCAAGACAAACAATGCCGGGCCGCTCTCGTGATCTCTTCTCTTTAGGTCGTGTCAGGTTATATTTATAAGCGTTTATGTTGCCCGAGAGACCCTCAGGCGAATACCCTGGGTTGTTGTAGATTGCTATGTCCATCCTTATCGAGGCACCCTGTCATAAAAAGAAAAACTAAGGATCGTATGAATAATTAGTATCAATCATTCGGGCCAGCTAGTTAGAAAACGTTCAGTGATAAACAGTTAACAGAGAAAGGAATGAAGCATTTAACGAGGAAGATGTTCATCATGGGGAAGTCTGCTTGTATTCAGGCCTGTCAGTATTAAAAAAAGAATGTGACATGATAATGAAATATGAACTCTCTCTCTCTCTGAAGACGGCGTGACTCAGCATGTCCAAATTAAGGAGAAGAATAATTAATGAGGGAAAACAACAGAAGAAAAAAATCCAGAGATTATCATTACACGTTCAGAAAATGTTTCTTAAAAAAAAAGGTTATAAAATATTTGCTCAATTGATGAGTGCCAGGATTCAAGTAAAATGGAGCGAAGGTGACGGTGACACAGGGGCGGAGCTGTTGTTAGGGACATTTAAGCCAGAGTAGGTCACGACCCTGTCCTGTCTGCAAGCGTCGTAAGATTAAAAGAGCAACAAAAATTACTTCCTTCATAGACGGTTGAGTTTCCTTTTTCTTGAAATTAAACAGAAGAAGCAGCTCTAGAAATAGATAAAAAAATTAATAGAAATAACAACTGCTGTATAATATAGTATGTTGATGGGGGTAGCAACATTACTCTGTGTTAAGAGAGACAGTAGTAACAGTAGTAGTATGTGTTAAAGGAGGCAGAAAGTAGTAATAGTTGTAGCATGTGTTAAGAGAGGCAGTAGTAACAGTAGTAGTATATGTTAAGATATGCTGCAGTACTAGTAGTAGTAAATGTTAAGAGAGGCTGCAGTACCAGCAGTAGTATATGTTAAGAGAGGCTGCAGTACCAGTAGTAGTAAATGTTAAGAGATGCTTCAGTACCAGTAGTAGTATATGTTACAGATAAAAGGGATGGCGACTGCAGTAAAACTGGTTTAAATAAATAAGGTAGACAGAGGTGTATGGTACAGTTTTACAAAGTGAGGGAGGGAGTGAGTAAGGTGAGAAAAAAACGAATAGAAAGTATGAGAATGTATAAATGAAAAACATACAACATCCGATATTTCGGCGTGAGCCTTATTCGAGGATACATACAAAACGAGACAAAAACACGAAAACCTATCTGAATGTGTCTTCCTCCAAGTCGAAAACAGAAATGTGTGTAGTAGACGGGAGAAGGAAAGACCACGCTACCTCCAACAAAAGATGCCCGATAGAGCCAATCGTAAAGAAGAGGTGGTGAGAGAGGAGGAGAACAAGTGGGAGAAAGGGGTGGGGGGAAGGCAATAGAAATATGATAGCCGCTAGAGGTGTCCGGGGGGAAGAGGGGAGGGGAAAATGGGACGCGGAGAGATAATGAATGAAGAACGTAAACACCTGCAAGGAGAACATGTGAAACTGGTGAATAGGACAAGACCCTAAAGACACCAATATGTTGGCAGAGAAGAAAATAGGGTCGTGGTAGGGAGGGAAAGAAAGTAGAGTTTAAAAAAAGGTGGAAAAATAAAGAAGTTACAGAAAGCTGAAGACATTGTTAATTCCAGCTGGGTGGAGACAGCCAGTCTGGAAAATAAGGCGCTGTTCTAGGACCCTCCGAGATCATACATCAGCAGAACAAGAGCGGATCGCACTAACAGAAATGTCCTGTTTATATGTAATGTTTAGATGTAACACTTGTCCGTTTGTTGTCAAGGCCAGCCAGATCTCCTTCCCTAAGTCCACGTTATCAGTTCAGGAGGGTTTCACCTGTATTTCACGTAAAGTTATTTATGCTATCATGTGCAAACGTTGCGGTTTGAAGTACATAGGGGAGACTGGTTTATGGTTAGGAGATAGTTTTCGCCAGCATCTCAGTGATATTTCTAAGAGGGCCTGGACACTTGTGGCTAACAATTTTTGCCTTAGCAACCACAGAGGTAAACAGGACATTTCTGTTAGTGCGATCCGCTCTTGTTCTGCTGATGTACGATCTCGGAGGGTCCTAGAACAGCGCCTTATTTTCCAGACTGGCTGTCTCCACCCAGCTGGAATTAACAATGTCTTCAGCTTTCTGTAACTTCTTTATTTTTCCACCTTTTTAAAACTCTACTTTCTTTCCCTCCCTACCACCACCCTATTTTCTTATCTGCCAAAATATTGGTGTCTTTAGGGTCTTGTCCTATTCACCAGTTTCACATGTTCTCCTTGCAGGTGTTTACGTTCTTCATTCATTATCTCTCCGCGTCCCATTTTCCCCTCCCCTCTTCCCCCCGGACACCTCTAGCGGCTATCATGTTTCTATTGCCTTCCCCCCACCCCTTTCTCCCACTTGTTCTCCTCCTCTCTCACCACCTCTTCTTTACGATTGGCTCTATCGGGCATCTTTTGTTGGAGGTAGCGTGGTCTTTCCTTCTCCCTTCTACTACACACATGTCTGTTTTCGACTTGGAGGAAGACACATTCAGATAGGTTTTCGTGTTTTTGTCTCGTTTTGTATGTATCCTCGAATAAGGCTCACGCCGAAATATCGGATGTTGTATGTTTTTCATTTATACATTCTCATACTTTCTATTCGTTTTTTTCTCGCCTTACTCACTCCCTCACTCACTTTGTAAAACTGTACCATACACTTCTGTCTACCTTAATATATGTTAAGAGAGGCTGCAGTATCAGTAGTAGTAAATGTTAAGAGAGGCAGCAGTACCGGTAGTAGTATATGTTAAGAGAGACTGCAGTACCAGTAGTAGTATATGTTAAGAGAGACTGCAGTACCAGTAGTAGTATATGTTAAGAGAGGCTTCAGTACCAGTAGTATTATATGTTAAGAGAGACTGCAGTACCAGTAGTAGCATCACCAATAAGGAATGCAATAGGTACTTTAGTATTCGCAAAAGAATTAATAATATATTTTCAATGATGAGCTTAGAGAAATATTAACAGATTTAAGAGATCTATGGTAAGGTGCTGCTGCTAGTAGTAGTAATAGTAGTAGTAGTAGTAGTAATAGTTGTAGTAGTAGTAGGAATAGTAGTAGTAGTAGTGGTAATAATAGTAGCAGTAGTTGTAGTAGTAGTAGTAATAGTAGTAGTAGTAGTAGTAATAGTAGTAGTAGTAGTATTAGTAGTAGTAGTAGTATTAGTAGTAGTAGTAGTAGTAGTAGCAATTTTCTTTTTAAATTAAAGATAAGCATTTTATTATCCAGAGAAGCCGTTGACTATTCTCTCTAGCAACTATGAGAGCCGGAGGCTATAGTCAGAGGTCAGTGAAAGGAAGACCTGTAATGGGTCGAAAGTGCGGCTAACGACAGGTTTTGAAGGCCTCACCTCTGGAGGAAGACGGATGTTAACATCCTTCAAATTTGTGTACTCACCCTGATTCTCTGCTTGAGGCACACGCCTTCCACTAACTTCCTTTTCCGGTGAGATGTGAAGGATAATCGATACCAGGAGAAAAGCGCTGAAGTCTGTGCAAAATTTGTTGAAGGCCAGCGAAGATGGCTCCATTATGTTCCAGCACGCAAAATGCTTGATTGGTCCAGTAATCAGCTTAGTATGTTGTCAGCTTGTTCCAACGCGCAAAAAAAAAAAAGAGTCTGAAGTCGCTCTAAGCGCTATTTAAGTCCCTCTTGTACGTTCGCATGAAACCTCTTCCAACTATTTATCTGTCCCTCTTTGAAAATAAATATGAGCGATTAACCACTCGCTGACTGGAACGTTGGTAGACCGTATATGAATGTAGTAAACACGATGACTGTAATATCATTATTATTATTATTATTATTATTAATATTTTTTGTCGCGTGGGTCCTTAACGATAACAGTGTTTATTAAAGGTACCAACGAGAAATAGATCATCCATGAACTCTACTTAGACTGTTCAACACAAACGTTAAATCGGCCCTCTTGTATGGATCTGAAACATGGACAGCATCAGCCAAAAAGTACCAAGAGACTGCAGACCTTTGTCAGCACATACCATTAGATGGCCAGATACCCTCGGTAATGAAGACCTATGGCAGAAAACGAATCAATCCACAGTGAAAGAAATTACAATGAAAAGACGTTGGAAATGGATAGGACATACACTTCGAAAACCTACCACAAACATAACCAGACAAACTCTGACCTGGAATCCCCAGGGAAAGAGGAAACAATGGAGACCTTAAAACACCTGGCGAAGAAGTCTTGAAGCACAGACAAAAAAGATCGACTACACCTGGAGATGGATAGACGAAACAGCCTAGGATATATATATATAAATGGGGGGGGGGGGCTTGTTGATGGCCTACACCCCAGATAGGGGCAAAGATGCGAGGAAGGAAGGCTGAACACTAAGAAACTACAAATGATATACCGTTTCTGTTGTACAACATTTTAATTAAATGAGTTATTCTGTACATAAAAAAAGCTTACAGTACAAACAACAACAACAACAAAAATTGTTAGAATTTAACTTAGAATAACTGTAATAATTGTAAGAATTAACAGTATTAATGAAGAAAGATAGTATATTCAAGACTGTAGAATGTAGCCGACTTTGTAATTCGTCGTCTTCAGAAGTTAAATTACTAAGTTAGAACTCACTGGAAACGGTGAACCTATGGAAGAACGGGAATTTCTTGGCTACTCCGGAAGTTAATTCCCGTTAATGAGACCTGGCCGTCCAAGATCATCTGTACTGTGATGTTGGAAATGCTCTACCAGCTTTAAGTTACTGATTAAAAAAGATCATGAAAACTGTAATAAACTTATCTCTTCTTGTCTTGACTCTTGGCTTATGTATCTTTTAATGGGGATTTTTTGGGGGTGGGGGGGGGGGGAGCAAACAGATTTCTCAGTGGTTTGTTTTGTATAGGGGGGGGGAGGGTATTAAAATGTTACTGTTATCTTTTTCATGCATCCTAGGTGACCTCTCCGTTCTCTGCCATTGTCAGTGTCTTACTGTGGTATACTGCTGGGTCGTAGCCGGGGGGGGGGGGGGCGGTTCTTGTGATATGGCAAAAACATTTCACTTGCTTTTTTGTTTCTATATATTTTCTTTATATTTTTATTTAAAAATATAGTCGGTTAAGGTCTCATTTTCTTACTTTCAGTGACAAACTTTATTTAAAAATATAGCCGGTTAAGATCTCATTTTCTTACTTTCAGTGACAAACTTTACCAGTTGGGAGAGAAAAGAAATGTCTTTTTTGTCTTGCTATTTCTTAATGGTTCATACTTCTTAGTGCTTGAAAAGAAAAAAAAAACATGCTGTAGCACATGGTAGAACGATAGCACAGCACTGAGATGAATCAAGTTTCACAGGAATATGGTACTTCTAGTTCATGATGTAAACAGCCCCGAGTATTATACAAGTAAAATAAAAGAAGGAGAACTGTTCTTGAGTTTGGAATCTGAGTGAAGAAGGAAACGATCGATCATGCCATAGTTCCTCTTCTGCTTTGATAAAGCTGGCTAAAAGGAGACAATTCGATTGAAACGCTGGCTCATGCCAAATGTCGTAATGCCATGTCTTGGAATATAATTTGTCTACTGCAAACATCTTGTCAGACTGGCAGATGTTTTTACACGTAATTCAACTGTTTTCAGAAGCAAGACTTACTTAATGAAGCAGTTCTGCACCTGCGGGGTGAAGAAATATAAAACAAATTATTTGATTTAAGAGAACGATTTCCCTACTTTCCATACATGTAGCACTATCATTTCCCAAACTATCGCAAAGGTCTGTAAACTGTAACCAGTTTTTCAAAAGTTAGAAATACTAGTTTACAATTATTTGCATCGGACAGAGAGATGACGGATAGAAACATGCCAAGAAAAGTTCTTACATTGCTCTTCCCCACCCCCAGACCACTTCAGTTTTAGATATCTCATCTGTCTGGCAAGTTTATGAGGAAGACTAGTAGAGAGACTGCAGTCATTTTTTTTTCTGAATTACTGGGGAGAAGCTAGAAAGTAGACAGACTGCCGTCAGTTTTTCTGAATTACTGGGGAGAAGCAAGACAGTAGAGAGACTGCCGTCAGTTTTTCTGAATTACTGGAGAGAAACAAGACAGTAGAGAGACTGCCGTCAGTTTTTCTGAATTACTGGGGAGAAGGACAACATTAGAGAGAATGCCGTCAGGTTTTCTGAATTACTAGGGAGAAGCAAGAGAGTAGAGAGACTGCCGTCAGTTTTTCTGAATTACTGGGGAGAAGCAATATTGTAGAGAGACTGCCGTCAGTTTCTCTGATTACTGGAGAGAAGCAAGATAATAGAGTGACTGCCGTCAGTTTTTGTCTGAATTACTAGGGAGAAGCAAGACAGTAGAGAGAATGCCGTCAATTTTTCTGAATTACTGGAGAGAAACAAGACAGTAGAGAGAATGCCGTCAATTTTTCTGAATTACTGGGGAGAAGCAAGAAACTAAACAGACTGCCGTCAGTTATTTCTGAATTACTGGGGAGAACCAAGACAGTAGAGAGACTGCTGTCACTTTTTCTGATTACTGGGGAGAAGCAAGATAGTAGAGAGACTGCCGTCAGTTTTTCTGAATTACTGGGGAGAAGCAAGAGAGTAGATACTATAATCACTTAGAAAAAAAAGGTTTTGAATTTTATTTGACTATGTTAGTTTCTAGAAAACCCTTGCGGAAGCCCCATGTGCCCCGGGCACTTAAGGTTGAGAGAGAGAGAGAGAGAGAGAGATAGAGTGAGAGATAATAGTTTCTTGTATTTCATATCATTAGAGGTCTGGAAGATTTCTAGAGAAAAAAGGGCTGGATTTCATTTTTCATTGTGGGGTGACAGTAACATCTACCCTGGTCTCTACAACCTGTACTCACTGGATACTATAATAAGAGACTACTTAATTAACATCAAATCTGATAAACATATCAACTGATAAAAGTAATTAAATACAGACACTTTGGGAGAAAAAATTATCAACTTTTTAACCTGCAAGTTAAATGTTAAGTAACAACGTTTAGACCATGCTAAAAATGAAATCACTCAACACAATGAATAATAGCGCCAAAAAAAGCAAAAGATCGTAAGGTTTTGAGAGAAAAGAACTTTTCTGCAAGATTTTCATCCACTATTTAGTCTAAAACTTATGAAAACTTGTACAAGACAACGATAGCATTACCGTGCCAGGAAAACTCACGCCAGACTTTAAGATATCAAGCCCGAAATGAGGCCTGCAAACAAGTTAAATATACGTATACTAAATAAAGAAATGCCGAGAGCCAAAATACCAAACATCGACATGCAGGTAAACCCTGGAAGTATGGAATGAAAGAAAGAAAGAAGAAATCAATTTATGCGAAGTACACCAGGAGAGATAGCGAGTTGACAAGAGGGAAAAAAAAACGCATTTGTACGACAAAAAGATCTATCTATAAGATCTCTTCTGTGTGAAAATAGAAAGAAAATCAAAGCAAAACATTCATACACATTTGCTATTAAATATCTGTTTAGGTCCACGCTGAAAAGGAAAACAAAATATTATCGAAGACTGATAAGATAAGAAAATGTCCGCCACACGACGACAGGAGCGGTAGTCACTGAATGTCAAACTCACAAGTTTAAGACCACAAAGAGTCTCATAAATAACAACAATAAAAGTGGTACCCTGAAACTCTTCCATCATAAAAACTGCACGAAGAAGAGAAACAAAAGTAGTGTCCTGAAACTCTTCCATCATAAAAACTGCACTAAGAAGAGAAACAAAAGTAGTGTCCTGAAACTCTTCCATCATAAAAACTGCACTAAGAAGAGAAACAAAAATAGTGTCCTGAAACTCTTCCATCATAAAAACTGCACGAAGAAGAGAAACAAAAGTAGTGTCATGAAACTCTTCCATCATAAAAACTGCACGACGAAGAGAAACAAAAATAGTGTCCTGAAACTCTTCCATCATAAAAACTGCACGAAGAAGAGAAACAAAAGTAGTGTCCTGAAACTCTTCCATCATAAAAACTGCACGAAGAAGAGAAACAAAAATAGTGTCCTGAAACTCTTCCATCATAAAAACTGCACGAAGAAGAGAAACAAAAGTAGTGTCCTGAAACTCTTCCATCATAAAAACTGCACTAAGAAGAGAAACAAAAGTAGTGTCATGAAACTCTTCCATCATAAAAACTGCACTAAGAAGAGAAACAAAAATAGTGTCCTGAAACTCTTCCATCATAAAAACTGCACTAAGAAGAGAAACAAAGTAACTCATTTTCAATATTTACTGTCTGAGAAATGTGCTTATACGTATCTGTAAAATGAGGGGGGAGGGAATCATAATATCAGCCTACTGTGAGTGTGCGCTAGTTTTCACTTCCAGTTAAATAATTACTCATATTGTTTACCAGCAAACAAACGATTTCCTGAAAATTTTTTTATCTAATGGCATATTTCGTGCCAGAAGACAGTTCTGACGGGCCCATAAACACAGTTGTGGAACAGTTCCTGTCATAGCTGATTCTCCCAGCACCATTTTGTTCAGTTCCTGTCATAGCTGATTCTCCCAGCACCATTTTGTTGAACAGTTCCTGTCATAGCTGATTCTCCCAGCACCATTTTGTTGAACAGTTCCTGTCATAGCTGATTCTCCCAGCACCATTTTGTTGAACAGTCATAGCTGATTCTCCCAGCACCATTTTGTCGAAGAGTTCTTGTCATGGCTGGATTCCACCAGCATCATTTTGTTGAACAGTTCCTGTGATGACTGCTTCTACCAGCATCACAATTTTTGAAAAAGCTCCTATCATGGCTGATTCTACCAATGTTGGATTAATATATTAGCCCATAGTAACAGCAAGTAGTGTTTGTGTTAGAAAGTCCAGTTTATTTGCGATTATGTCTTTTGTCTTCAAATGTGGGCTCAGGTTTCCTCCTATGGTAATGTTGCACCATCATCCAGCATCGCTCCCCGCGTAATTCGATTTGTCTTCACTTCTTCCCTCCCCATCTTGTTGACTGAAAAATCTGTTCATGGATAACGTACATTTTTGCGTTTCACTGTTGGTCTACCACGTGGCCTCTTTTCCCGCCACAAGTTCACCATCTAAATTTGTTTGAATTGTAATCTTTTCTTTGGTACATGGCTCCAACCATCTCGATCTTCTGATGATGAGCGCTAGAATATTGGCACGCTATAGAAAGCCAGAATCAGTTGTCTTGCCACTTTATGTTCATTATTTCGCGAAAACACCGAAGATGGGAGGGCTTACTTGTTTTCACGCTTTCAATATATTGCCCACATTTCAAACCAAAAATTAAGCGCATTTTGAGCAGAAGGGTCTGATAGATTACAGCTTCCATTATTCGCAGTGAAAATCTATTTCCAGTGTTATCATCAAACTAAAGTTGCCTTATAGCTTTATACATAGCTACTGTTATACTCGTAATTCAGTTACACAGAGTTATCACAAACGGAGGCATTTTCAAGTGTGGTTTATCATATGTCGAATACCCGTTCTAGATATTTAACAATATCAGCGCCGAGAAACGAATCCTAATTTATACTACAAATACTTACTTCTCGCACTTGTTTAAAACGTTTGTTTTTCAAATGAATTCACAAAACATATCGTTTATTATCTCAATCATTTCTTCTACTGAAACCAGCTACTGTGACTTCCGTGTATTGTCTACAAAGCCACCAAAAGAACGCTCTCTAGAGCTACTGTCAATAAATGTGAGCTTATCCAAGCGTGCGCGATGTATTACAGTATTGCTCGCCACAGTTCATGTGACGCAGCGCTAAACGCTCACTCATAGCCAACGTGACTAGATCGTTGGCAGGGAGGGAGTTGGCAGTATGTTAACGTTTGTTTGTGTATGTATGTATGTATGTATGTATGTATGTATGTATGTATGTATGTATGTATGTGAGAAACACGGAGAGACAGAGAGAAAGACAGAGACAGATTTGGAGAAGAGGATCATAAAGACACGAAATCAACTTTTAAAAAATGCACATTCAAATAAACCTTTTCTCTTTAAACAAGACATGGGCCGAAAACACTCTTTGTTAAATGCCATCCACTACAAACTAAGCTACAGGCAATCATCAGACACAGATCGGTAGGACCTCAGAGATAAATGTTATACGATAGTTCAAAGCTATTTCTCACCCGTCCCTCCGTACATCACTCTACACCATAATGACTGGCCATTCATCCACTTTGGATTCATCGTATAACAAGGGAGGCCTTCTGGACCCCTTAAAAACCTCTGGGCCCCGGAGCAATACACTGGATTGAACACTCATCCCTCTCATTGAATCTGCTAGGAAGCTATAAGACGTGCCCTAGAAAATACTAATCAAAATATTGAACAAAGAAAAACAACGAATGCGTCGCTGTCATGTGTCACGCATGAGGGAGCAACCGTTGCTGAGGCATGCAACAGACCTCACGGGAAGGAAGACAAAATACCGACCACGGACTAAAATAGGAAACGATTAACATCAAGGAAAATTATCAAAATGCGGACATGTGTATTCACGGATTCTTAGCCACTTTTTTCATGGAATAATAGACTTCTTATGGATTGTCCAGTAAGTCCCATTCGCCAGACTGTCAAAATAATAATAATAATAATAATCGTTAGTTTTATTACGTAACAATATGACTTAAAATGTAAATAGCATGGTTTCATTTTGCTTATGTACAGGTAGAAACAGAATAGCTAACAGAACACTTTAGGCTAAGAGCGATATTAAAAAAAAATCCCATACCACCATCATCTGGTCTCCATACCACCACCATCATTTGGTTCCCATACCACCATCATCTGGTCTCCATACTACCACCATATGGCACACATACTATCATCACTAGGTCCTCATACCACTATCATTTGCTCCTGGCTCCACCATCGTTTGGTTTCTTTACCACCATCATTTGGTCCCCATGCCACTAACACTTGGTTTCTTTACCACCATCATTTGGTCCCCATGCCACTAACACTTGGTTTCTTTACCACCATCATTTGGTCCCCATGCCACCATCGTTTGGTTCCTTTATCTGCAGGGGATATGCAATTCGTCTTTAGTAGATTCCACTGCCGCGGGAACTGCGGTAATCCCTGTCCCGTTAATCAGGCTAGTCCTGTTACTGGGAGCACCAACGGAGAAGTGGGAAAGGGTCCTGGTCTGCTATGCTTTGCTTACTCTGGCGCTAGCATATCAGCTATGGGTCGCTGACTGTCATACCGGAAAAGCTTTTTCGCCCCTTCTCTTCAGAGAAATCGGTAGGTAAACATGATCTACTGGCTTCTTCGAACGCGCACTGCAAAGCGTGGAGCAATAGTAGATTTCGAAAAGAGGAGAGACAAGGATATAACCGTGTTTGCTTCCACACAAAATTTCAAGAGGTTGTCATAGATTTCGAGTGGTTTTTGCTCCAAAGTCTATGGATGCGGTCCATTACATTATGTAAATTGATGCATAATCACAAACTTCTTCAAATCCGCAGAATAAGAGGGCTGGTAGTATGTTCCAAAGAGTGCAGAAAAAAAGGACACACATCTTTGACCCAGCATTAGATTTCAAGAACACAATATAGATTTCAAGCAATCTTAACATCGAGGTTTCTGAAGATGGTCTCTTACATTTGCATGTGGTAACATAACTCACTCACAGATTAAAGAAAAACATCACACAGATCTTTGAGACACCCTTTTTTTAGAATGTTTCTTTTCGTTATTTAAGGCTGGTTCGATAGTCTGGTGTTGGCGTTTTGACTTCATTGTTATTCATGATGCGCATACGAGAGAGCTGTTAAGATGTTTGGATATAACTTGTTCGATTCTTGGGGGGTCCCTGAATCATTGTCGAGATTACTTTAAAAGAAATCTATAATATTTAACGTTATCGTAAACGGCCCCTTTTCCTTTCCCTCACGTTATGTACACGATGATTAAAACACTCACAGGGTGAAATATCAGCTTGTGGTCATGACTGTGAGAAATGAGATGACTTGGAGCCAAAAATGATATTATCAGACAAATACCAGAGAAGCTACTTGCATGGATGATGAGAAGCCAACTGCACTTGATAATGAGGAGAAGCCAGTTCAACTGGACAATGAAGAAATCTACTTGCACGGATAATGAGAACCCAGGTCAACTGGATAATGAAGAAATCTACTTGCACGGATAATGAGGAGAAACCAACTGCACTTGAAAATGAGGAGAAGTCAGTTCAACTGGATAATGAAGTAAAGCTTGATAATGAAAAGAAGGTACTTGCACTTGATAATGAAAAGAAGCTACTTGCATTAGATAATGAAAAGAAGCTACTCTGTACTATATAATGAAAAGAAACTAATTGTACTAGATAATGAAAAGAAACTACTTGCACTACATAAGGAAGAAAAACTACTTGTACTGGATAATGAAACAAAGCTGCTTGTGCTGGATAGTGAAAAGACTGCTTGTACTGGATAATAAAAAAAAACTACTTGTACTGGATAATGAAAAGAAACTACTTTCGCTGAATAAGGAAAAGAAACTATTTATGCGGAAAATGAAGAGAAGCTACTTGCACTGAATAATGAAGATAATCTATTTTCCTGGATGATGATGAATTAAAGGCACAAGTTCTCCTTAAGCTGGGTCCAATGGTGAGGAATCGGCGTGAAACGCAAAGTGATGAAGTCTGCTTAGAAATCTGCCCCCGAATAATTTTAACACTATGCGGTGGGTTTATACCATCACAGCAAGTCCACACCCAGAGGGTTAAATAGAAGAAAGCTCAGTGATATTTAGAGTTCTCGCACTTTTACATAAACAGTAAGTGATACTTTAACTCTAAACGCAATTCAGTTCTTCTTCTTCCTCCTTCTCTTCCTCTTTTTTCCCTCTTCTTCTCCTTCTTCTTCTTCCTCCTCCTCTTCTTCTTCCTCCTCCTCCTCTACCTCTTCCTCCTCCTCTTCTTCCTCCTCCTCTTCCTCCTCCTTTCTCCTCCTCTTCGTCTTTTCCCTCCTCCTCCATCCTCCTCCTCTTCTTTTTTCTCTTCTTCTCCTTCTTCTTCTTCTTCCTCGCTTTTGTCTCCTATCCTCTCCCCTTACTCATATACTACCAATGACTCCGTCAATTCCTCCTTGGAAAAGATTTAAAAAGAGATCTCGCATGACTTATGCGAATAATTCCTTACTTACAACCCGCTAACATTCTTTCTCACTGCCGTCTGTTCAGTTATCGTCTTTCAGGTCGATTTTGCTTACGGCTATCAGAGACCTTATGTGTAATACATAATTTTTTTCTCAGGAGACCTTGTATGACCTCTCAGTGTCCGAGACGGATTGAAAGAACGATAGTTTGATGCCATATACCCGAAAGTTCCCATCAGTCAAGACCTAATGGAGGGCTAGTTCAAAGACATGTCATTAATCTTGTATTGCAATATAACTATATTTTGTATATGTTTTTATATACAGTAACTATAATTTTTCTTAAAATCTACTTATATTTTTTATATTATCTATCCATTTCAGTCGAATTTTTGAAGACGTCTAATATACAGTCGTGCGATGACTTATGGCCGCATTTGGAAACGGCGGGTTCGGCCGTAAGTCGATGTGGCCGTAATTCGGGCGCTAAAGGGAGAGATCAAACATTGTGTAAATTTAACTACCATAACCTTTTTTAAAGGAAAAAATACATGGTTACCATTACTTTATAATACAAACAGAATGCAGATTATCACAGAAACTGTGCGGAAATTAATCACAAAATATGAATCACAGCACATTAAATAAAGAATCATATTGTAATAACTTATCAATGACGCACAAAACTGTACATACACAGAGCCAGATAAGCAGATTCTACTGATCAAGTAATTGTTTGATATGCTTGGTCATCTCCTTCTCTCGTTTTATAGTGAATCTATGGAGCACGTGCAGTAGTAAATCCTTGTAAATTAGTCAAATAGTAGTAAACTTATAGACACGTGCAGTAGTAAATCCTTGTAAATTAGTCAAATAGTAGTAAATTTATAGACACGTGCAGTAGTAAATCCTTGTAAATTAGTCAAATAGTAGTAAACCTATAGACACGTACAGTAGCAAATGCTTGTAAATTAGACAAACAATAGCGAATCTATAGACCACGTGCAGTAGGAAATGCTTGTAAATTAGACAAACAATAGCGAATCTATAGAGCACGTGCAGTAGCAAATGCTTGTAAATTAGACAAACAATAGCGAATCTATAGAGCACGTGCAGTAGGAAATGCTTGTAAATTAGACAAACAATAGCGAATCTATAGACAATGAATCAAAACACAGGAAATATTGTGGATGAGACCTCGTTCGTAAGTACGAACGGCCTTGACTCCGTCGGTAGTTAGGTCGGCACAGGACTACATATTATTAACATTTAAAGTTACACATATACTCATGAACACGTTATCTCAATTAGAAGGACCAGTCAAAGAATATTTAGGATTAATCAAACAATTGTTTAATAAAGACTGAATAAAGTTAGAGAAAAGGTGGGCAGAATACGGAGAGAGAGAGAGAGAGAGAGAGAGAGAGAGAGAGTCATGGATAGTTTAAAGAAATAACATTCTAATGTAGGTAAGCAAATTGACGAAAAATCTAATTATATATATAACTACCAGGTTTGGCGTCTGTTCGTACCATCGACGTCACAGAGTATATTCTTAGTACAGAGGCAAATCAGAAGTGAAGTCGTGAGTTTAAAGAACGCCAGACTTGGAAGTCCGTCCGCCTTATTGGCACAGCAGTAAAACGAGGACTGGAAAGGTGCAACATGGCGGATGTGATATTACAAAAGTATTTTGTGAATGTCTTCGGAAATGTGAAGACTGTACGTTTATATATATATATATATATATCATCATGTGCCGTGCCGACTGGCGTTGGCTATTATGCTTCTCCAGAGTACACGATCCTTCATGCAGGCCATCAGTTCAGTTGGTGATCTCCTCCCACACCGTCCCGTCAGACTGTCCCGTATCATTTCTCTTGGTCTTTCTCTTGATCTTCTTCCTTCTATTTTTTCTGTTGTTATAATATTTTCAATGCCCCCTCTTCTCAATGCATGTCCTATGAAAGTACATTGTCTCTCTCCTATCTTTTTGACAAGGTTTTTTGTCTCTCCAGCTCTTCTCATACATTCTTCATCAGTTATTTTTGCTGTCCAGGGGATTCGCAACATTCTTCTAATAAACCACATTTCTGCTGCTTCCAATGATTTTTGTGCAGACTTGCCTATTGTCCATGATTCACTTCCATAAAACAAGATAGGTTCAATATAGCATTTTAAGACTCGTTTTCTAACATTCATTGATAAAGATGTGTTAGCTAATATGTTTCTCATTCTCTGAAATGTAGTCTTTGCTTGGCCTATTCTGTTCCTAATTTCTGTTCTGCATTTTCCATCTGAAGTTATTACTGTTCCAAGGTATTTGAATTTCTGCACCTGCTTTAGAATCTTATCTTATATCTTATATCCTTCCCGTGCCGTTAGACGTCACACAGGGCTCGCAAAGCAGCTCGCCAATACTTCCTGTCTTCGGCGAGTCTTTCAACCTCAACAAAGGACTTTATGCCTGTTAACTTGGCCTCTCTCAATAATGTTCTCTTCAGAGTTTCACGCGGTCTGCCCCTTTTTCTTCGGCCTGTTATGTTCCACTTGATAGCTTGTTTTGGGATTCTCTGCTCATTTCTTCTCATCAAGTGGCCAACATATGTCCATCTCCTGTTCCTGATCACCCGTGAGACTGGTTGTTGTTCAGTCATCTGTCTTATCTCTGCATTGTTCTTGAATTCATTCCACTTGATGCCGAGTATTTTCCTTAGGCATTTGTTTTCAAAAGAGTCTAATTTCTTTTCTATTTCTTTAGTTGTTTTCCAGCTTTCGCATGCATAAATGAGGGTGGATATTACATTTGAATTGAATAGCTTTAGAATAGTTCCGTTTAATTTAATACTGCATGTTGGTGGATTCTGTTTCTTAGATATAACCATAGTCTCTGTCTTTTTGATGTTCAAAGTAAAGCCTTTCTGTTCACTTTCTTTGGCGACTTTATCCAAGAGATTTTGCAGGTCTTGTTGGTTCTCAGCTATCAGTACTGTGTCGTCAGCATACCGAAGGTTGTTAATATTGTATCCTCCAATTTTGATGCCTGGTTCTGTGATGATTGTTCTTAGAATATTCTCGCTATACAGAGAAAAAAGGTCTGGAGATAGTACACATCCTTGTCGCAGCCCTTGTTTTATAGGTTGATATTTTCCAGTTCTATTTTCAACTCGAACTGCTGCTTCTTGCTGCCAGTATAGATGTTTTACAATCCTCAGGTCTTTGCCATCTATACTGATGTCTCCAAGCATTTTAATAATTTCATATATATATATGGTGGATTCGCGCGGCATCTTCCTCGGATTTGTTTGTGTCCTCAAGCGGTTTCTTGTAGAATCTTCTCAGACCAGGTTTCCTATGGCAATGTATACATGCCAAAGAAGAAAATCGCATTAAAAGAACAACCGATCTACTAAAAAATATTACGTTAGACAAAGACGTTGCAGTTACTCACATTGTTAAGTTCAAGAGCTGGAGTAGAACAAGTTGAATCCACCAGCTACCATCATATATAACCAAGCAAACTAAACTGCAAGGCCATCCATTTCAAAAAAAAAATTTTTAAATACGCAAACAAATGATTATGCAGCAATATTCAACTCAAAAAAGAAGGGATTTTCGTCAAGCAAAACAGTAATCTCCTGTAGGAAAACCAAAGTTTTGGAGATTTGTCTGAAAAATGAATCTGTTTGGCGTCACTAGAGTATCGCTATTTATTAGCAACACTATATTTTCATTTATCATCTCGTAGTTTTTTTTTCTTCTAATTTAGCGAAAAGTGTCTTTTTTCTGACGGGGCGCGTATGAGAAATGTGTTTGTCACTTAGTTTTTATTCGCTTATTTTGTTTTATTTTGTGTTACATATTTTAGCGTTGTCTTCGTGGTTATGGTTTGAAGTTTTCCTTTCCGGTTATTGGTTTGTTTTTCTGTTTTGTTAATATGTTGTTTTGTCTGTTTATGTCTTTTACTCATCGTCTACCACGTGAAATGATGAACTTATGCTTTTTTCTGGAAAGGATTTTCTTAAGATAAGCAATAATGCGTGAAAATAACCACAGCTGAATTTTTTGGGATTTACTGGAGAAAAAAATGATCTTATTGACAACGTAGCTTTCAGTTAAATTATGTTCTTTCATTTCTTCTTCTGTCATTTTTCATGAGTTGTATACGATAAAAGACAAACACAGGGACAGACATACAGGCTGACAGACAAAATAGTTATAGCTACACAGAGACAGACATACAGGCTGACAGACACAATAGTTGTAGTTACATAGAGACAGACATACAGGCTGACAGACACAATAGTTATAGCTACACAGCGACAGACATACAGGCTGACAGACACAATAGTTATAGCTACACAGAGACAGACATACAGGCTGACAGACAAAATAGTTATAGTTACACAGAGACAGACATACAGGCTGATAGACTAAATAGTTATAGTTACACAGAGACAGACGTACAGGCTGACAGACAAAATAGTTATAGTTTCACAGAGACAGACATACAGGCTGACAGATAAAATAGTTATAGTTACACAGAGACAGACATACAGGCTGACAGACAAAATAGTTATAGTTACACAGAGACAGACATACAGGCTGACAGACAAAATAGTTATAGTCACACAGAGAGAGACATACAGGCTGACAGACAAAATAGTTATAGTTACACAGAGACAGACATACAGGCTGACAGACAAAATAGTTATAGTTACACCGAGACAGACATACAGGCTGACAGACAAAATAGTTATAGCTACACAGAGACAGACATACAGGCTGACAGACAAAATAATTATAGTTACACAGAGACAGACATAAAGGCTGACAGACAAAATAATTATAGCTACACAGAGACAGACATAAAGGCTGACAGACAAAATAATTATAGCTACACAGGGACAGACATACAGGCTGACAGACAAATTAGTTATAGCTACACAGAGACAGATTGCAGTTGCTCAGATTTCTAACAAAGTAACGTTCCAACAAGCAGGAAAAAACAACTGACTGATAGAGTTATAAACAGACAGATAGTCAAACAAACTGAATGCTGGATGGACACTGGATGGATTAATACATGTGTTACAGATGAACAGGTCGATGGAAGAATATTTGTATTAATAACGGATGGCTGGATGGAAGAATACATGTATTACTGATGGATGGCTGGATTCAGATACCCGTTGTGTGAGGTAACCACACAAAGATATCCTTTAACGCTAACAAAGTTTAGTTAAATTGCTTGCTTGTACTATCTCCCTGTAACTGTGAGCTGGTGTTCTTTGCAGCTGATGCTGTGAAAGTGTTGAGGTACAGCATCGTATCGGCGTGGGAGCGGGTTATGGCAGTTACTTTTTCAGTTCCGGAGTACAGCTAAAAAGCAAGGGGGTATGCAATGCTTCTTTAGCAGTCTTCACCACCATTGGGGGGGGGGCCTATGGTGATCCCTGCCCCGTTAGCCAGGCTAGGCCTGTTACTGGGGGTACCAACGGAGAGGTGGCACATGGTCTTGGTCAGCTATGGTTCGCTAACTCTGACGCCAGCACATCAGCTATGGGTCGCTGATTGCCTCATCGAGCAGTGTCTTCATCCATGATTAAATTGCTACTAGTCTATATTTATACAAACACACACACACGCACGCACACTATATCAAAGATGAAGAAATCAAAATTGGAAATGGGCACAAAAATAAGGTAACAACTGATTAATATCACGTGGGTATTTTACTAGACCAGTGGTTCTTAATCTAGGGTCACTGAACCCTCAGTGGGTCCATGAAGAGCTTTTTTTTTTGGGGGGGGGGGGGAGTCCGGCTAGGAAATGGATTAGCTCAAATTAAAATAATCTTAGAACCATCTGGGCTCAAATTATTTCTTTATTTGTAATGAGTGGTCCTACGCTGTTCTCTAACAGGGAAAACGGTCCACGACAAAACAAAACAGAACAAAACAAAAAGGTTAAAAACCATCGCAGTGGATCTTATAGAAAAGAAGAGAACAAATGTTTGCTCTTGTGTCTGCAGTCTATTTGAAAGTACACAGAAAGAAACGATCAAGTTACACGAAGCTATTCATTCATAATGCGCTGTGCAGACAGACATTGACAGTCATAAATCCCCGCTCTGTAAGTTCTTGAAGCATGGTTTGGCTAGGGACTGAAAGGAAGGCGCTAATTTGCTTTCGCCTGAAAAATAAAGATTATTCATTCATTCATTCATTCATTCGCCAGTCAATAGGGCATAAGACGATATAACAGAATATGTTCCAGTAATCTACTTGGTCTAGAGGAACCTATAAGAATTCTCATCACTTAGATCTGTCTCGAGCACTAGCTTGTGCCCGTGGGGGTCAGTTACTAATCTTCTGTCAGGCCCCCATCCAAACATGGAAGAAATGAGGAGAAAGACAGGACTACGGTGCTACTCAACAGCCTCTGATCGAAGGTACAGCCTATTAACCCCCCCCCCTCCCACCCCCACTCCCTCATCAGGCCTGCCTGGGCAATCTTTTCATTTTTCTGTGATAGGGCCTTTTATCAATTATTAGCTTTTATACATTTGAATTTTTAGTAAGTCTTAACTCTTTAACTCTTGAATAAATTTCATGCTCTTCGTGCTCTGCCTAAGTAAACTTTGATGAGAAATTTTGGAAGAAAGAAACTAGAAGGAAGGTATTCTATAATTTCAATATTTGAGTTCGGTTAGAAATATTCTACTTTTCATTTTATTTAGATTTTGTCTAAATATCGCTCCCAGCGTTTGTTGACATCGCTGTGAAAAATCTATCCCCTGTTGGCTTGGAGTGAATGAGTTAATGTCATATCTTTTCGTAAGTACTTCCCTTGGTGTGTTTTCATGTATAATCTCTAAACATGGCCAGATAACCAACTTACGGGAGAAGTTTGAAATATGAAACAATTAAACCACTTGGTTTCATACTTGTCCCGTAAGTTGTTTTAAAAAATTTTATTCAACACCTTTCATACATTTGTCTCTAAATATTTGCTGGTAAATCGATCTGTACAAAAGGTATGTGTATGCATGTGTATCTTTATGAGTGTACTATACATGTGATATTGTCCGTCATTCTATAATTTAATGTCCTATAAACTTCTATGTTCCAGCAATTGTTAGTGTTATTCATAGCTTTTTAATTTTGTCGATATAACTGTTATCTAATGTCATTCCTGTTGTTGGAAAAATAGGAAGAAGAAGATCAAGAAGAAGACCAAGAGAAATGATACTGGACAGTCTGATGGGATGGTGTGAGAGGAGATCACCAACTGAGCTGATGGTCTACATGAAGGATCGTGTACTCTGGAGGAGCATAATAGCCAACGCCAGTCGGCACGGCACCTGATGATGATGATGATGATGAATGTCATTCCACACGAAAATAAGAAATGATATAGAAAAGACTATCCTATTCATAGCTGAATCTTCTTTTATTCTTCACTTACTCCACTGGAATCTGCTGTATCCTGTTGCCCCTGATAATATTTTTATTATTATTTGTTTTCCACCGTGTTATAGGATTGTACAGAAACTTTATTTAATGCTATAGTTATCTATATACCATTTCTGTTTGAGTAGGTATTGTTAATATGCTCCTTCATTTTTTAAGATGTAAACGAAAGAATGATAAAGAATTTTAAAAAATAAAATGAAATCTATACATATAGCATAAAAAAAAAAGAAAAGGTAGGTGAAGATAACCATATTATGCCATAGAGGCACCTAGAGCATATGATGTTAGTGCCCATATTACCTTCGACCTGGTCGGACAGCTAGAAGATGATGTGGTCAGCATCGCTCCTGGTAGACTTTCCTTAACATTAATAAGAATTAGCTACTTAGTTTTCACAATCAACGTAGCATGATTAGTTTCGAAAAGTTGCAAATTATATACAATGCTAACGTTTACTGCTTGCTCGGTTTACAATGTTTATGTTGATGAATCAGTCTGCGCCGATGACACACAAGAACACCCATCACACTTCCTCTATAAGCTTATAGAACAAGACTGAAATAACCGCTGGGGAAGTCGAAGACAGAAAAATAAAAGGTCTGTTTTTAAGTCTGTATAAAATAGTAACGAGGGCTTTTTACCGCTGGGACAAGCATGAACGGTGATCTGTGCAATCTGGTGACTCCCTTTTCTGAAAGACAGCGCTCATCCTAATAAATCATGCAAAGAAATTAGAGATTACCACTGAAGCATAGTGTAAAATTGATACAGGTAATTTGCCTGCTAATGAAATCTAGAGATAGATTAGTGTCGTGTTACTTCTAGAAGCGGTTGCCGTTATCTGTCATAAGCATTGGAAATTGCTGGGTAGTATTTTGTGGATGGAGGAAAGAATAACTTTGGACTAACTACTGCACATGAATAAACAAATATCGCTAGTCCAGGATGGTGTTTGGGTTTAGAAGCAATGAATCTGATTTCATTGAAAACAACGACTGAAGTCATAACAAAGCGCAGCACGTGAAAGAAAGTGCAAAGAGATACCTGGGGAAAGTAAATGAAAAGAAAGAACATGTAAAACCTCTACAGGAGAAGTAAGGATATGGCAGAAATAATGATAGCGAAGAGAGAAGTATGAAGATGAAAGAAGTAATGATAATACACAGAGGAGAAAATAAAAACACAAGCAAGCAGATGGAAGAAGTAAGTGCACAGAGAAGGAAAGAAACGACGCGCACATAGATGAAAGAAGTAAATAAAGTGCACAGAGAAGGAAAGAAAAGATGCGCACATAGATGAAAGAAGTAAAGAAAATGCACAGAGAAGAAAAGAAAAGACGCGCACATAGATGAAAGAAGTCAAGAAAGTGCATAGAGAGGGAAGGGGGAGAAGGCACGCACTGAGATGGAAGAATTAATGAAAGTGCAAAAAAGGAAAATAAGGAAAAAAAGAGAAGCAAGGAAACACGGAAAGAAATTTCAAGCGAGGAGGAAGTAAGAAAAAGAGGATAGAAAGAAAAAGAAAAACAATAAGGAAACGGATTTTTCGTTTATTGTTCATCCCTCTCTCGCTGCCTGTTCTATTAACACGTTTTCTCTCAGCTCAGACCGAATCTTCAAATCTCCAGTCCTTCTCTTTTCTGTTGGATCTCCTAGTTACAATCTGATATCTAAACAAGAAAAATTACACTGGCGAAATCAAGGCAATTATCTCGTGTGTGTGTGTGTGTGTGAGAGAGAGAGAGAGAGAGAGAGAAAGAGAGAGGGGGAGAAAGAGAAAGAAAAAAAGAGACGACAATGAGATGAGAGATAGAGGTAGACAGACAGACATATAGATAAAGCGACAACAGACAAACGGATAGACTGACAGACAGACATATGATAGATAGATAGATAGATAGATAGATAGATAGATAGATAGATAGATAGATAGATAGATAGATAGATAGATAGATAGATAGATAGATAGATCATATAACCATAAACACCCTAGAGTATTTCTTACTCACAGTATAAGAAGCACCAGATAACAGGAAACTTGCTTTCACCCGCGGCTGGTTCTCATGTATCTGACTGGTTGACAAGCTCCACTTATCTCCAACGCTAACACATGAGCGCAATCATAATACAAATAATAAAACTATTAAGAACATTTTGCTTCTATTACATCAGGGGTCGGCAATCTGCGGCCCATAGACAGAATCTGTCGAAAATCACCATCCAGCGAGAGTCTATTAAAAAGATAAAAGGTAAAGGTACTCCATAGCAAATGATGTAGGTGATGAAGCGTTAGAGACCTCATTATGCTGGGCCATCAGTGTAAGAGGTAGGATGGCCAGTTCCTTTCCTCGCTGTCTTTCTTTCCAAGATTTTCTCTTAGAATAAATTTAATTTCGGAATACACAGAACAAAAGAACCTACTACAAAGTCCACAAGGGACTTTAGACCAGGTGCATACATTTCATAAAGTTTCGCGATCGTCAATTTAAAAAAAAATTGAAAACATGAGAATCGTAAAAGAACAGACTTCATAGGAACTGAATTTACTGACCATTACTCTTGCTGCCTAAGATCTTGACGCAGTCGACTTCGAGGCTATATTTAAATATAGTTTAATATTTACATTTGGCTAGTGCTCTATAGTGCCAGGGCTTATGGGTGTGGCACATACACTTAAAGAATGCCCAATCCCTGATGCATAAGCCGCAGCTCAGTCTTGGGTACCTTATTGTTTTTACTACAGTCTTGTTACTTGTAACAGTCAGTCGATCCAGAAGGCCACATTCATTACTTAGACTGGTTCAAACAAGGACAGCAACTTTTCTTTTTGTGTATATTCTAGTACAGATGTGTCCTATTGGCGGTCCGCGAGGCCTTTTGTTTTTGTTTTACTTTTTTAAAAATATAGAAACTAATTTAATGCAATCAATTCATCTTTACTTCATACTACCACTTTCTTCAGTTTTATGTAAGTTGTGAAAAACTGGTTGATTTATATGCCGTCGCCTGCCGCTCAATTTACTTATGAAGTTGTTGCCCCTGAGGTCAGAGAAACTGGACATCCCAGTTCTAGCAGATTTTATATTCTTCTTTTTTGAGTGGCATATTCGTTTATTAAACGTTTTCTTGATGGCCAATCTGAACTTGTCTCATTGTCAAGCCTGGATTTCTGGCCTCGGGGAGTCTATACCTAAAGTGTTCAAAGGTGGGAGATGGCATGACCAGATATAAGGCCAAAGGTGCCCCTGAAACAAAACAGGTAAGTTAAAAAAAGAAAAAGTAGAGAGGTAAACTACGAAGTGTAACCTACCAAGAAATGTTCTATTGCGCGTTGTTAAATTACGCCCCCCCCCCTTTGTTAACTACGCGCTTGTGTTTCATTGCATTGTGTCACATCTTTTTCTTTATTAACATATTCTTATATTTACAGTTCTATTTTACAGTATTTATAAATGAAAAATCTTAATACTCCAAATCGACAAACAGGAGACTGATAAACACTGTAGTACATATTATATGCTTAGCTGTATTAAAATAAGAATGGCTCCATAGATCACCATATGACTTATCCTAGTACAAACTGATGTGCATATTTTAGGCTGAAAACTTCTATTCTAGTTTATTCTCTTCTATTCGCAGTTTATTCTCTTCTATTCGCAGTATATTCTCTTCTATTCGCAGTTCTTCTATAACAAAATCCATATAACATGGCAAAATATCCGTTTCCCTCCGATACAGCCAATCGTTTCTCTAGTTCTTCTATAATAGAATCACTCCATTTCTTTTTTTTCTATTATTTTCTATCTTCTCTTTACAATTGCCGCTCCGTCTTATCTTTACCTTATTCTTCAAGTTAAAGGTCCTCTTTTTCAGAAATTGTTGGTTCAGAATCTTGTCTCTCCATCAACGTAAACTATAATCTCGTGTGCCGTGTAACTACCACACTAAACAACCAAGACTGCCGCTGGTTTTAGTTACTGAAAAATGAATACATCTCTCTTATGTACGCCACTTTCAGAGTAATTTGAAAGGGAAAAAAATTACCCTTACAATTAGAGAGAATATTTCTGGTATTTTATCAAACGGCTCCGTGGCTTCAGACTCAATTATTTTGTCTAATTCACGTTGTCTTTTTTTTCAGACTCTATTATTTTATCTAAGTCACATTATGTCTTTGTTCAGACTCTATTATTTTATCTGCGTCATATTGTGTCTTTCTTCAAACTATTATTTTATCTAAGACACACTGTGTCTTTGTTCAGACTCTATTATTTTATCTGCGTCATATTGTGTCTTTCTTCAAACTATTATTTTATCTAAGACACACTGTGTCTTTGTTCAGACTCTATTATTTTATCTAAGTCACATTGTGTCTTTGTTTCTCAGTCTATACAGTCTATGGTCTTGTGCTTGTGTGCTGCTGTGGAAAAAAAACACTTCAAAATTTAAAGACCGTAGAAACGTGAAAGACTAGTATCAAAAACACAGACTGCTGACCGCATTCTGCTCTTCAGTATATAAAATACACCACGTGACCGTTTGTTGACTTTCAGTATTTGCATTCTGAGAATAACTTGATTTTACGAGCTAATGTTTAGGAGGTTTATAAGAAACAAATTTAAATTACAATATAAATAATGAAGAGAATGTTATTTGTTTATTTTGGAGAACAAATAAGTTCATATCATTTTATGCTCGTCTAGTGCTTATGATACAGATATATCAACCACAGTATATCACGAGAGATATACTAATCTGAACTCGTGGAAATAATCGCCTGGTAATGAGAAAATATCGAGCTAAAATTTTCAATATCATCCTAGAGTATTTCTTAAGGATTCGTATTGCAAGCACGTGGAAACTAATTGAGCTCTGCCAAAAACGAAACAAAGAAGAAAAAAATAACTTCGGTTTCATTTGTACTGGGATTACATTCGATGTGAAATGCCATGAAAGGGAACAGAAAAAAATGTCTTCAGCTAACGAAACGTGGATTCAAACGCAGCTATCAAATATTCCTGCCGACTATGAGGAGGTAAAAGCATGCCTTCTAACTATGAGGGGGATAAAAGCATGCCAGCTAACTATGAAGAGGATTAAAGCATGACTGCCGACTATGAGGAAGATAAATGCATGCCTGCAAACTGTGAGGGGGATAAAGCATGCCTGCTAACTATGAGGTTCATAAAAGTATGCCTGCTAACTATGAAGAAGAGAAAAGCATGCCTGTCGACTATGAGGAGGATAAATCCATGCCTGCTAACTATGAGGTGGAGAAAAGCATGCCTGCTAACTATGAGGGGGGATAAATGCATGCCTGCTAACTATGAGGGGGGATAAATGCATGCCTGCTAACTATGAAGAGGATTAAAGCATAACGGTCGGCACTGAGGAGAATAAAAGGATGCATGTCAACTATGAAGAGGATAAAAGAATGACTGCCAACTATTAAGAGAATAAAAGCATGCCTACTGACTATGAAGAGGATAAAAAGCATGCCTACTGACTATGAGGAGGACAAAAGCATGCCTCTTACGTAATAAAGATCAGCTCATATCACAGCAGTAAATCAAGGAACCAGTAATCACTTGTCACATAAAAATCTGACATCTTTCCCCTCAGCTGTTTCATTTGTCACACAAAATTATGACTCCTTTCCCCTCAGCTGTCTCATTTGTCACACAAAATTCTGTCATATTTACCCTCGTCTTTCTAACTTGGAAGGAGCAAACAAGAGGAATGACATTAATAAGTAACAACAGATTAGATAGTTATGTCTGTGACTCATCTTGGGATAGGTATAAATGTGACTCAACTTGGGATAGGTTTATTTGTATCTCAGTTTGGAATAAGTATATCTGTGACTCAACTTGGCATAGGCATATGTGTAACTTCACTTGGAATGGATATAAGAGGGGAAGTCACTAAGTAACTCGCAAATTGAAATATTTTATCAGTGGCATTTATGAGGCATTATTTAAATATATCCTTAGATAGTATCATCATCCAACGTTATAATAGTTGTATGTAGAGGGCGTTGGGAGTTACGTGCGCATGCGCAAAGCAAGAACAAAATGGCTACCCAACTGTTGTTAATGTGTACCAAAGAAGAACAGAGAAGTGTAGTGCGATTTTTATGGGGTAAAGGACATTCAGTTGAGGATATTCATAAGGAAATGATTACAGTTTATGCTGAAAAGTGTTTATCACGTAAAAAAAAAAATTGAGTAAAATAATTTTCTCAGAGACGCATCGAAGTTGTTAAGAAAGTCCGACTTAGCCGTCTTGTTTAGATTGCAACAGAAGCGACTGTGCAATCAGAGCTGATAGACAAGTAACGATAGGCAGTGAAGTAAGTGCAATCAGATATTCACATGGCTTAGCCTACAGAATAATGCATGAGCAATTGAATTTTCGGAAAGTTTGCTCACATTTGGTACCCAGAGATCTGAATGATGAATACAAAATGAACCGATTTGGTTTGTCATTGCAGCATCTCTGTCATTACGCATATGAAGGTTAAGACATGCTCCAAGGGATTATTACTGGAGACAAATCTTGGGTGCATCACTACCAACCCGAATCAAAACGTGCCTCAATGCAATGGAACCACCCGCCATCGACATGCGCAAAAAATTCAAGATTACGCCTTCTGCGGGGAAGGTTATGCTGGCAGTGTTCTGGGACTATCAAGGAGTGTTGTTAACCAAGTTCCAAAAGCATGGTGACAGTGTGAATTCTGTATCGCGCTGTGAAGTTCTGTCGATGCTACGGGATGCATTTCGAAGAAAACGTACTGGTCTGCTGACTAGAGGTGTGCTTCTCTTTCATGACAGTGCCAGACCACATACCCAAGAGAAAATTAGCCAGTTGGGTTGGGAAGTTCTTGAACATCCACCCTATAGTCCTGACTTAGCTCCAAGTGATTTTCACCTGTTTGGTCCATTGAAAAACCACCTTGGCAGGAGAAGATTCTCGAGTGACGAAGAGGTGGAAACAGAAGTAAAAAAATGGTTCAGAAATCGGACTCCCGATGGGACAAATGTATCAATGTTGGTGGCGATTACGTTGAGAAATAGGGGAATAATGTAGGCTCAAATATTAAAAGTTTTCAAATTACTGTCGCATTTATTTATTTTTGTAACAGGCATTTGCGAGTTACTTAGTGACTTCCCCTCGTGTTTGTGACTCGGTTGGGATAAGTACATGCGTGTCTGAGTTTGAGACAGCTATATTGTGATTTCACTTTGGATAGGTATATCTATGAGTCAGGTTGGATGGATATAATTGTGACTTAACTTGGGATAGGTATATTTATATCTTATCTTGGGATATGTACTCGTATGTCGGTGATTCAGCTTGGGATGAGCATGTGTTTGACTCATCTTGAGATGAGTATATTTGTGACTCAGCTTGGGGTGGGTACACTTGTGACTCAACTTGGGACAGTTATATTTTCATTCAGTTTGGATACATGTGAGAGATTGAATTCTAAGTGATAGAATTTCAGTGTTGCGATCTAGTTTCCAAACCGGGTGTCACTAGCTCAGATACACATTAAAGACTGAGCGTAAGAGATTCTTATATTGACTTCAGTCTCTCTGGAATTGCAGTTTGGTGGTTGCAGCCGATGCGGTGAAGATGTTGTGGCACAACATCGTGTCGGCATAGAAGAGTGCCTAGACAGCTATTTTTTTACTCCCTGAGTGCAGTTAAAAAGTAGGGAGTGTGCAATACTTCTTTAGCAGACTCCACCACCGTCAGAACTATGGGGATCCCTGTCCCGTTAACCAGTCTAGGTCTGTTACTGGAGATACCATTTGAGAGCTAGGGTAGGGCCTCGGTCAGTCTTGGGTCGCCTACACTGACGTCAGCATGTCAGCCTTGGGTCGCCTACACTGACGTCAGCATGTCAGCTTTGGTTCGCCTACACTGATGTCAGCTTTTCTTCGCCTACACTGATGTCAGCTTTTCTTCGCCTACACTGATGTCAGCTTTGGTTCGCCTACACTGATGTCAGCTTTTCTTCGCCTACACTGATGTCAGCTTTTCTTCGCCTACACTGATGTCAGCTTTTCTTCGCCTACACTGACGTCAGTGTCAGCTATGGGTCGCTGATTGCCAAATCGAACCTCGTCTTCGCCCTTATGCATAGGAGAGATGGGGTCTATGAGTAGTGAAATGGTTAGTCACAAGCCTCTCATGGCGGAAGTCGCCGGTTCGAATCCGCCCAGAGACGCCCCAGTCACTCAGCTGTAGAATCCTTCTTCTGGAGGTGAGAAAAGAAAGGCGGCCTTTATGGACACTATATCCCCTAAATGCTTTCATTCATAATAACATAATATTATAAGAAAAGCGCGAGGTAGTCGAATGTATAGTGCTTTGCTCTCTGGTGACTAAGTGGTTGCTCATTTTACCAGAGCCCATGGTTCGTGTCACAATCATTATCGCACAATTCTTTTGCATTTTTTGAAGGTTAAGCATACAGCACCGTACTCTATCACTATACTCTTATCACTGTACTCTAATCACTTTACTGTATGCTATCCTCGTTGTTTCCTACTCTGCTCCATTTGTATCGGTAATACAGCAGTACATGTATGTTAAGCTACAGTCAGTCAGTCAGTCAATCAGTCATTTGCATGTCCTTTGCGGAACTTTGTCTCCCTGACAGAACTCCTGTGGGCCTCTCGGTTGTAAGCAAGATGGCCTGCTGCTGATGCGTCCATTCGCAGATCATCAACGATGTCTTGCAGCCATCTTCGCCTTGGTCTTCCTCTCTTTTTCCCGTGATGTACCCTTCCAAGACTGTCTTCTCTAAATTATAATGACGTTTAATATGTTCAAAATATTTAAGTTTTCTCTGTTTAATCCTCTTTACTAGCCAATCTTCGTCAATATCAAGTTCTTGTAGTATGGATATACTTGTAATTGTTCTTTTTGTGTGTGTGTGTGTGTCCAGGATATTTGAAGGACTCTTCTGTAGAATTAAGAGGAATTTATGTGTTTCTCTTTATGTTTTTCTGTTTATATTAAGCTACAAGGTTTCTGAAATGTAGCGACAGGTAAGAAAATCTCACGTGAGAAGTTATAACAGGGGAAAACTGGGGAAATAATTAGCAAAGCTCGGCAAAGATAATGCCAATATGATGGGCGTATATTCATCTTCTCCGGGGAAGAAGAATGTGGCTGCTGTGAGGTGAACGACTGGATGGCTACCATTAATGGCTGGACTTCCCGTGAACACTTTCCTTAGCAAAACGCTCCAGCACTTGAACGTTTCTCCATCTAAACAAACATACCGCTTCTCTATTTTTTTTTTTTTTGCTGGAGAGCGATCACGTGGTTGTATTTCGCGTGTGAACGGGGAAAAAAGACAACAAAAATCCCCAGTTTTTTAAATTTTTTAAAGGCGTGTTCTGGGTGTAATCTTCCGAAGGCTGAAGAATTTACAGCGTCTCCTGAATGCAAACATAAAAAACTGCGCATTTATCATCGGTTTATCCTAGGGAGATGTTTCTTTGTCCCGAGAGAGCTCCTACACAAAATGTTTCTTGTCCACGTAGTGTAAATGTCCAGATCCTCTGTAGAGTTGTATTTTTGTGGCTCCTGTTTTCATGAAACCTCCCACTCCCTCTCTCTCTCTCTCTCTCTCTCTCTCTCTCTCTCTCTCTCCAAACTGTATCTTACACTGGCGACCAGGAGACTGAACTAGAAGGGAGAGAACTGATAACCTCATTAAAAAAAATCAGACTATCGTCATCGCTAAACCCAATCGTTAACAAAATCATTTCAAGCTCACTCGGAAATAGCTTGTGATGAGTGGTGTAACAAAGAGGTTTGTAATTCATTCCCAGCCCCAAGGATGGAGGATGGAGGGTGGAGGGTGGAGGACGGAGGATGGAGGGTGGAGGGTAGAGGACGGAGGGTGGAGGGTGGAAGGTGGAGGCTGGAGGATGGAGGGTGGAGGATGGAGGATGGAGGATGGAGGGTGGAGGATGTAGGGTGGAGGGTGGATTAAAATGCCATGATTGCAGCGCTTTATCTCCCTGGTTGTCGACCATCTGGCTGGATCCTAAATCTGCAAAAATAATTTGCAGATAAATTAGATACAGCTCTTAATAACGTGGTAAACTTTCCATTCAGCCAAATAGTGACCAGGTTCCGAACTTCAGTTTTTAAAATAAAGAACTAGCAACAGCCTTCTTTTCGATGTGTCGTAAAAGACAGAAAAGAGAGTTCTAAGTTGGGTCGGGGATCTCAATTCAAGTGCCGTGCCGCGTGGCGTAGGCGATCACTTCTCTCCAAAATTCCCTGTATTTGGACTTGATTATGAGATCCGCCAGTGGCTTTCTTCCTAGCCACACTGACAGCCCATCCAGTAACTTCTCTCTCTGTCTTCCTCTGTCTCTTCTCCTTCAATTTTTTTTCAGTTGCCACAGTGTGTTCCAATTTTCCTCTTCTCAAGAAATGTACTATAAATCTCGCTTGCCTGCCTTTAATCTTTGCTATAATTTGCTTTTTAACTCCAGCCTCTCTTAAGACTTCTTCATTAGTTTTCTTGGTACCTTCAACATCCTTCTTATAAACCACATTTCCATGACCTCCATTTCTCGCTGTACTCTCTTATTCATAGACCATGCTTCACATCCATAAAACTAAATTAGCTCGATGTAACATTTAAGTGCTCGGAATCTTATTTCCATGGATCTATTAGTACATAAAGCCAATGAACCACACAAGAACAAGTGTAACAATAAAACACGCAGAATGACAGGTCGCCAAATAGCAAGCATGACATAATGACACAAATGCCATTTTCGGTTAGTCTGATGCCATCAGTTCAGGGAGTTGAGGACGTATTTCTCGTACCTGTGGTTAGATCTTCAAAATTTCATGCAACTGTAACATTTACTGTGGGCGAATTGTTGATGAAATAAAGAAAAACAAATCCAACTATTAATCTACAAGTCAGGCACATACTGTTTATATCATTTTACTTGAATAAATATCGTTTATACCAGACTCCTCGAACAAATACTGTTTATACCACATTTCTTGAACAAATATTGTTTACACCACATTATTTGAACACATATTGTTTATACCACATTACTTGAACAAATATTGTGTATAGCACATTTCTTGAACAACTGTTGTTTATACCACATTACTTGAACAAACATTGCTTATACCACATTATTTGAACATCTGTTGTTTAGACCACATTACTTGAACAAATATTGCTTATACCACATTTCTTGAACAACTATTGTTTATACCACATTTCTTGAACAACTATTGTTTATACAACATTTCTTTATCAAATATTGTTTATACCATATTATTTAAAAATAACTTTCTGAAGGAGAAAAGTTATGTATATATGACTATATTTCTATCACAAAAAAGGAAAGAAACGATCAAAAGTGACAATCCAGCTCAACGTGGGTGAGCGAAAACGAAATTCATTCTCATTAACTGAAGAATAATTAACTCTCTTCAACCCATTACTGAAAACATTAAAAAGATACCGAATTAGGGGATTAGAACAAGGAGAAGCAGAGGTTGACCCTAGAAGGAAGAGAAACTGAGACCATTCAAGTTAAGGCATCAATATTAAGAGAAAAAAAAGGGGGGGAAGTTAGAATAGAAGGTCAGGAGCATCGATTCTGCTTTTCCACTCGAGCCAGGAGAGACATCCGTTGAAGACAGAGCTAGACAATATTGAATATCTACAAAAAAAAAATCATTCATTTCACCGAGAATCTTTCCGAACATCTGATGATGTTACCAGAGTCAGGAAGTTTTCGCTCGGGACAGAGCGGTCTTCTGTTTTCTTGCCTTCTAATTGTAAAAACAACACGGGAACAGCTCTCAGACAATAGCTAATGCTCGTAAATTAAGAACTGCCTTGATTTATTGTGAAACTCCTCAGAGCTGTAGACGAGAATGAAGACAAAGCGGTTCTAAAACACCATCTTCCTTGATGGCAGGCTGACGCGTTCACACTCTTGGATGCGTGTGCTCCACAAGAGACTACAAGAAACATACAAGAGGGATATAAAAACATGTTATACTCGTTTCTTATCCTAGGTCAGCTTCAAGATTACCTATGGGTTATTAATTTTTTAAGAATCATCCTATTTGTCCAATACAAAAGACGAGTATTTCGGTTCTGTGGCGGTAGAGTCATCACACTCACTTGCCTGACAAAAGCGGGACTTACAGACGCTTCTTTGAATTGGTCCTGCTTGTTTTTAACAGTTTACTGTCCCCCAATTGCTCACGGTTTTTAAGTTTACTGTCCCCCAATTTCTCCTGTTTTTTTAAAAGTTTACAGTCCCAAGTTGCGCCTGTCTTTTTAGTTTACTGTCGCCAGTCGCTCTTGTTCTTAAGTATACTGTCCCCATTGCTCTTGTTTTTTAGTTTACTGTCCCCAACTGCTCCTGTTTTTTTTAGTTTACTATCTCTAATTGCACGTGTTTTTTAGTTTATGTCCCTCAACTACTCCCGTTTTCTAGTTTAGTGTCCCCCAAATGCTCCTGTTTGGTTTTTAGTTTATTGTTCCTCAATTCCTTCTGTTTTTTTTTATAGTTTACTGTCCCCCAGTTGCTGTGGCTATACAGAAATTATTAATTTTTCACGCTGAGCATACTCTGTGACATAAAGGTTATGTCTTAGCCTATGTATGTGTGTGTGTGTTTGTTTGTTTGTCATTATTCTTACTTTTGGTCCTCCAACCCCCACATGACATTTCATGAACTCCAACATGACATTTGCCTATTTCTCTGATAAAACTA
This sequence comes from Achatina immaculata, assembly GCA_009760885.1. Lineage (NCBI taxonomy): Eukaryota > Metazoa > Mollusca > Gastropoda > Stylommatophora > Achatinidae > Lissachatina > Lissachatina immaculata. The sequence goes on from CM019692.1 coordinate 55,368,641, forward strand.
ACGGTGTTTGTAAATATACTGTCATCAATCTTTACCGTTAAAACTTATTTACTAGTGATGTCTTGCTTGAATAAAGCGGTAGATTTCTAACGATTTGAGCAAAAAAAGTTATTTTACTCAGGACAGGAAAAGAGATTCCAGCACAGTCTTTCACAAACCTGCAGACTTCGCGTTTTGTTCTAGTTGTTTGGTTAACAGCGAAAAAATCCAAGCAACCTGCTTGCCTCTGCAAATCATTTCCTATTTTAGAACCGGATGACAGTTATCTGTCTTTTAAAAATGTTTTTAGAAGTATTGTGCTGTCACATTTGCCCAGAATGGCCTTCTATGCTCATTTCTGTTACGTCATATCTTTCTTTATTCTCGTCTGTTTTTCTTCTTATCGTTTCTATGATGCTCTATACCCTGATATGAATGACTTCCTTAAGCTATCTGATTTATGGATCCGTAGCCGTCAAGAAATTTAAGCTTTCTTAAAACTATGATTTGAAATCTACGTCTAATCATTCGTCAGGTTTGGCCAGCCATAATTTATCAAGACATCTCTCCCTCCATTGGTAACCCCAGTAACAGGCCTATCTTAGCTAAAGTGGCAATGATGGCTAAAGCTCTCATAGTAGTTGTGTCTACTAAAGAGATGTTGCATACGCTCTGCATTTTAGCTTCATTCATAGACTTAAAACCCAGTCCCATTTCGCCACGATGCTGTGCTTCAACATCTTCACCACATCGGCTGCAGGCAACATTCTGCTCGCAGCTCCAGGGAGACAGAACTTCCATACATTATGTTTTACTGAAAGTTTGTATTTCCTTTTTGTTATACAGCCTTAAGTATGTTATTTCCATAATTCGTCTCAGAAACTTCGTTTCTTAATTCGTCGATTTGTCTTTCTAGTTCATTAGCGGGTGTCCAGAGTCCAGTTTATCTTATCCGTGCATGGATCTGATAAACACTAAACACATCCAGTAGGTCATGTGGCTTTCCTGCTTTAGATCGTCTGGGTTGATTTCGCTGGTTATAATCGGTTCAAAAGCTGGATCGGATCTCCTAGTGTTTGGTCTCCAAAGGGTTAGTTTACAGAGAAAAGAAATCTTATGACTAGAAAGTGGCAGAGCTTTTTTTTTTTTGCTTTCTAAACCAGTGCTCTCAAACTTTTCCAGGTTGTGACCTCCTTAAGTCAATGATAATTCTCTACGATCCCTCGATACTCCTTCGTCACGTGGTTTACATGAAAATATTCTCGAACATTCCTATTTGTTGACATCTTACGGATGTTTTCATTTTTTCTTTCCTAAGGTATAAAAATTAAAATAATACTCAGACTTTCTCCTGCAGCCTCCACATGACACTCATGGACGCCCACATGACATTTAGTGGAGGTCCACACGACACTAAGTTAAACTCACACTGGGAATCGATGTTGCAGACAAACATAACGGCTACGGCTATGAAATTATTGACAAAATGACCCGTGTCACACAAGTTTTATTTCGTCATGTAATCAGACGCAACAGGTTGTATCTTACAACTTGGAACATGATCGACAATTAAATATTCATAACCAGCAACCAACAGTAGTCCATATCTTTCATTACTTGTAATTACGATCTTGTCAAATGTCGTAAAACACAGCTTCTCTGTATCAAACAAGTTGAGCTTCATAGTCATAAACGCACAAGTTGAACTTCTTTTACAGAGGTCGACTTCATGAGTTACCAGTAGCAAACAAATATCATAAATGAACGGAACTGACAAAAACGAAAAATAGAACGAGCTAATGTTCTGTTTGGTTTATTTATTTTTTTTTTTTAACATAAAATTTTCACACAGGGAATCATTCAGTTATAATTCCATAACTAATTTTCATTTTATCTGTTATTTCTATTTTCCTCAATTTAGATTCCTAAACAAAGGCATTGATTTTCTATATTTATTAATCATCTTTGGCTAATTCTTCTTGCAAAATATCCAGGGAAAAAATTACGGTCATTGATTGGAAAGATTTGTTTGTTTAGTGTCTTTATAATATTCATCGCTTCCATTTTGCTCAGCAAAGCATTTTGTACCGTGGTTTCGTTTGTTTGTTTCTTAGATAGTGTTGTATATTGAATTAGACTCTCATGTTGCTTCTGTTGATGGGTTTTTTGTTTCTTGTGTTAATTTTGTGACTGTTTCTTCTGTTAATCTTGTTCCTGTTTCTTCTGTTAATTCAGTGCCTGTTTTTTCTGTTAATTTTGTGCCTGTTTCTTTAGTTACTATTATGCTTGTTTTTTTTTTTTGGTTAATTTTGTGCCTTTTTTGTTAATATTGTGCCTGTTTCGTCTGTTATTTTGTGTCTAATTCTTATGCTAATATTTTTTTGCCTATTTCTTCTGTTAATTTTTTGCCTGTTTCTTCTGTTAATTTTTTTTTGCCTGTTTCTTCTGTTAATTTTCTGCCTGTTTCTTTGAATGTACTTTATCACATTCTTTCTTTCAGCTTTCTCTCACCATCTCTACTCCCCACGCGCTTCCTGTGTGTCTGTCTAATCCTTTTCCGATTATTGGCGTCTAGTTATCAATCTTTTCATTTTTACCTTGTTCAATGCACTTTTTTCCCGCCATATGTCAGAATGTCACCTCTGCATCTCTCCCCCCCCCCTCTCTCTCTCTCTCTCCGCCTTCTTCTCTTTCCAAGATTGCTTTACTAAAAAATGCATTTGTAGAAATATTAATATTCCAACAGTTCCTGATCCTGTCAACCTGTGATCTCATTCCCCCCTCCCTTCCTTACAATGTAAAGAGATAAATATTCCAACAGTTTGAGTCTGTTAATTTGTGTCCCACCCCACCCCCTACCCACCCTCTTACTCTGTAGATAAATATTCCAATAGTTTGAGCCTGTTAATTTGTGTCCCACCCCCTACCCACCCTCTTACTCTGTAGATAAATATTCCAATAGTTTGAGTCTGTTAATTTGTGTCCCACCCCTACCCACCCTCTTACTCTGTAGATAAATATTCCAACAGTGTGAGTCTGTTATTCTGTAGTACCATTCCCTCCTGACCCTACGCACCCTCCACACTGAGTCTGTCAACGCCTCTTCCCTCCCTCCCTCCCCTACAGTGAAGAAAGATCAATATTAAAACAGTCTTGAGTGGTATCTGTAGTCCCAAAGACGGCCCCACCCCATTCCCTCTTCGAAATGCTAAAATTCACACTGGAAGGAAATTCCCAACTGTTTGAGAACCGCTGACGTTGTTTATAGGGCAGTCTTCAGTTTTTGCACATTTCCTCTCAATCTCCAAAGCATTCTCCACTTTCCACATTCAGCTTTCTTGTCCACGAGGCATTGCTTCATTTCACGCAATCCCTCTCCGCTTCTATGAAAACTTACCGCATCCAATATTTATGTCTTGTCCTTACAGCATTTTCTGATCATCATCCTATAGCTCTGTATTTAAACAAGAGAGCAATATCTTGGCAGAAAACGTGGTTGTCCTAATGCAACAACCAGCGTATGGCAAAAGAAGAGCAAGCGAGGTTCTAAAAAAATAAGAGTAAATGAAATAAATGGACAGAAATATTAAATATCAGAATAGCATTCCACCCCCCTCCCCCCCTCACCCCCAAGGCGAATTTCTATAAGGAAGGAAGCAACGAGACAGAGAAAAACCTGATATTGAAGAATAAACGCAAGGCAAACATAAGAGATTTTCTCATCATTCATGTGAGATGGGAAGAACTGGGGAAAGCTAGTTAAAAGAACTTCCACATGAAATTTGCCCTTCGCGGGAAACGAGGCATTATCGGAGTTAGAAATAGAGGGTCACACCAGTAGACTAGGGACGCATATGCAAAGAAAATGGAACCTGTACGACAAATAACGCATTGTTGTTACTGTGGCCAGTTCTAGCCATCAAATATTGGCAGAATTAGCCAGGAGAGATAGTGATCAGTAAAATAATACGTTTCAGTTTACATGAACAACAGGCACCCGTCTTGTTCATTGTCGCGCCTACGTTATCTATCTACTTTTGTCGTGAGAATGCAAAGGGGAACTGTATTAAAGGCATAGAAATTATAAAACTGATGGGAGAAAGTGATACAAGAGCGTGTCCTCAGTGACCAATAAGCAAATGTTCTTGTTTCGTCATGGTAAAATCTGGACATTATAAAAACGACGTATTCTGGCCCCCAACTCACGATTATGGCTCTCGTTTCCGCTTTTTTTACTTACATTCATGGCTCTCGCTTCCTCCTTGCAGCATATGTTTATGGTTTATTTTTACAATACATGTTTATGTCTCTTGCTTCTATTTTACAGTCCATGTTTATGGCTCTTGCTTCTGTCTTACAGTTCATGTTCATGGCTCTTTCTTCTATCCCCCAACCCACGTTAATGGCTCTTGCTTCTAACCCTCCAAATCACATTCATGGCTCATTTTTCTACCCTCCAACCCACTTTCATGGCTCTTGCTTCTAACCCTTCAAATCACGTTCATGGCTCTTACTTCTACCCTCCAACCGACATGCATGGCTCTCAACAGTCTTTGAACTATCAATGTTTCCTAATAAACAGCGCTGACCAGAAATAAATGGGGAAACTAAAAAGAAATAATATTCTACTAAAAAGAAATAAATAATATTCTATATTTTCTTTTAAACGAGTGCTACAGAAACGAAGTGAAGTACTCACGTGATGATGTTGTGGGTAGCGCGGAATCTGTGAAACAAAACAGCACAATGAGATTCTGAATGTACGTACATTAATCAGGACAGAAAAATGTCAAGTTTCAAATCTACCATTATAAATAACGTTGAAATATACGACTAAGAGAGCTATGAATTAAATATTAAAATGATAAAGAGTCTTATGTCTGTATGAAAGAAGTGTGTTTTCAGTCTCTGTGGTGAGGCAAAGTATCACATTTTCGAGGTGGAAGGAGGGGGGGGGGGGCGGGGGAGGAGTGAAGGGACTGAATGATTATGTACGAATCACATCATCGCGTCCAAATGGGACGGGGTTATGGCGGCTATTTTTTCAGCCTCTGAGAACATATCTTCCTCTTCCTACACTTTTTCCGAACAGAATTCTGAGTTCTTAACACAGAATGCCGTGCACTCATTTATACAGATATGTCAAAATGGGGGTGTAATGAAAGCGGGAGTAGAGTCCAGTGTCTTCAGTACGGGAGACAAAATAAGAAAGAATATCAAAGGAGCTGCAGGTTACATCATGATATACCAAGGATTTTTAATGTTTCTTTTACGATTACAGACCCCCGATGGACTGCTCAATATGCTCCACCACCCTGATAGCCAGACTGTGGCAATCGTCGGCTTTATCACCTGTCATATTAGGTAGCAGTATTGCTTCGAAAGGTGTCAACTCTCTGGCTTTATTTTGGGGGAGCTAGAAACAGAAGAGGTGAAAAAAAATTGTAATCTAGCAACAGGATCTGTTTTCCATATCCCCACCACCTGTTTTCTAGTCACAAGGGTCTGCTTTCCAGACCTGAAGCGTAAGTGTCCTATACCCCCCAGCGTCTGTTTCTCATATCCCCAGCGTCTGTTTCCATATCCCTAGCGTCTGTTTCACATACCCGCCAGCGTCTGTTTCTCAGATCTCAAACCCATGCTTCCCATACTCCCAGCTGTTTCCCATACTCCCATCATGTGTTTCTCATACCCCCAGCATCTGTTTCCCATATCTCTAGCGTCTGTTTTCCATACCCCAGCATTTGAAACAAGATGTTGTGTCACAGAGATATCGTTTCATAGAGATGCCGTGCCAAAAGATGTTGTGTCACTGTGTATTCGAAGATCCTACTGAGATTATCTGTCGCTCCAGCGTCTGTTTCCCATAACTCCAGAGTCTGTTTCCCATAACTCCAGAGTTTGTTTCCCATAACTCCAGCGTCAGTTTCCCGTAACTCCAGAGTCTGTTTCCTATAACCCCAGAGTCTGTTTCCCATAACTCCAGCGTCTATTTCCCATAACTCCAGAGTATGTTTCCCATACGTTATGGATACACCCCACCCCCCACACACACACACTCACACACATTTTAAGAACCACTGTTATACTGAAGAAAAAAAAACTGTGTACGATGAAACAGAGGAAGTGGGAAAACTGATAACAGATCTGACGAACGTTTGAAATTAAACTGAAACAAATGTTTCTTTTCTTCTCTTCTTGTTAATTAACAAGAATTGCAACAAGAATCAACTAAACTTCGTGAAAGCGATGGATTCGGACCACATCTTTCTATTCAGCTTGAGAGAAACCGCAAGAAGAACATACAGAAAACACTGTCAACATCTCTGGTTTTAGCCGAACTCTTAAATTTCAGCTCTTTATTCACCAGGCAAAGTCTTCTAGCAGACATCCCCCTTCTAATTAAATCATGATCAGTAGTTCTAGAGCTACTGCAAGAAATATTGATTTTCTCATTACAGAATGGGAGAAACGGTGTGTGTGTGATTGTGTGTGAGAGAGAGACGGCTAACAAGAATCTTCTTCTTCATCTTGTTCTTGCGGTTATTTTTCTTGTTCTTCGTGGTGTTCTTTTTCTTCGTTGTTTTCCTTGTTCTTCATGTTCTTCTTGTTTTTCTTATCGTTCTTGTTGTTCTTCTTATTCTTCATCTTTTTTCTTGCTTTTTTTTCTTGTTGTTTATGTTCTTCTTATTGTTATTCTTGTTCTATTTCTTACTGTTTTATTCTTATTTTATTCTCCTTATTTTTATTCTCCTTGTTCTTCTTGTTTTTGTTTTTGTTGTTTTTGTTGTTTTTGTTCTTGTTGTTCTTGCTCTTTTTCTTCTTCTACTTCTTCTTGTGTTCTGTTCTTGTTCTTGCTGTTCTCGTTCTTCTTTTCTTCTTGTTTTTGTTCTTGTTCTTTTTGTTCTACTTGTCCTTGTTCTTCTTCTTTTTCTTGTTCTTGTTTTTGTTCTTTTTCTTGTTGTTCTTGTTGTTCTCGTTCTTATTGTTTTTGTTGTTCTTTTTGTTGTTCTTATTTGTCTTACTGTTTTTGTTGTTCTTCTTATTCTTCATTTTTTCTTGTTTTTTTCTTGTTCTTCTTGTTCTTTTTGTTCTTCTTGTTCTTCTTCTTACTCCTTTATTCTTGTTCTCCTTATTTTTATTCTTCTTGTTCTTGTTCTTCTTGTTTTTGTTCTTTTTGTTCTTGTTGTTCTTGCTCTTTTTCTTTTTGTACTTCTTCTTGTGTTCTGTTCTTGTTCTTGTTGTTCTCGTTCTTCTTTTTTTTGTTCTTCTTCTTGTTTTTGTTCTTGTTCTTCTTGTTCTTGTTGTTCTCGTTCTTGTTGTTGTTGTTGGTATTCTTCTTATGCTGCTTCTTCTTCTGTCTCCCACGAGTTATTTTCAGCCACTGCGTTGAAGATGTTGAACCACACAACATCGTGTAGAACTGGAATGGGATTGAGGCGATTCTTTGTTCTGTCCCTGTGTAGAGAGGTTCTCAGCAGAGCACACACATGTAGAGAGGTTCTCAGCAGAGCACACACATGTAGAGAAGTTCTCATCAGGTCACACACATGTAGCTGTCACAGAAAACTAGATTCCGCATATCAGTGTCAGATTATTCTCTCGTCAGTTACCGAACACACTGTCACTTGCTTACTTCAACTGTCACTTTATTTAATGTATATGACGCAGGCCTATGAGTGTTTTTAGCCCAAAACTCACGATTCGCAGCAGCTTGTACAACTGACATACATTGCTAGTGGCCGCCACGCATCTCTCTCTCTCTCTCTCTCTCTCTCTCTCTCTCTGACGTCACACTTCCCGCCAGTCGCTCGCAGTCACTCGACACCTTCATTCGTTCCCATTACACCTGAGTGGAACTAAGGAAACAGGGAGTGTACGATTCTTTTCTTGAAATACTCCACTGCCATGGAGACAATGACGATTCCTGATTCCATTAGCCAGACTAGAAATGTTACTGGGGTTTATCAACAGAAAGGTGAGACAGGGTCTTGGTTTGGTATGGTTTACTAGCCCTGAGGCTAGCATATCAGCTATGGGTCGATGACTGGCAAATCAGACAGCGTATTCGTCCCTTATGAAGACAGCACAAGACCTGAAAGAAAGTGAGAAGACGGTCTTAAAGTCTCTGCTAATAACGAAAAAAAAGGGTGGAAGAGTCAGTCTGCAGCCATGATGAATTTTGGTTGACAATTACAGTCCATTACTACTTTTCCGGAAAAAGAAAGACCAAGGATAAGTAGAAAAACTGATGAAAATAGAGTTGATGTCCTGTGGTGTCTAGTTCTTTAAGAGCAGCAGTCTAGTTTTCTGAAGCTCTGTGCCAGCCCCTACTTTTGGGGCTCGTGTTATGATAAAACTCTGATACCCAGCTTGATGAGTAAATAAAGAATGTATTGGATAAAAATGCTAGACACTAAACTATAATAACAGAAGTAAAAGGCTAAAGATATAACATAAACTGTCCATACCATTCTTTATTGACTTGGCTTCTTTGGATGGAGTTTTATTGATAAATTCATATGTTGCGGCAAAACCTGAAATTTAAAAAAAAACATATAGTTTGCATTACATTTGAATGGTCCATCTCTTTCTTGGACACGAAAACTTCTATTTTATGAAGATATTCATTCATTTCATCTTTTAGTTTCACCTTTTCTTTTCGCATTTTTTTTTTGCACTAATTATTTGCTTCAGAAAGTTTATTGTGGATATATAGATTCAAAGATATCACTTGTGTTTTTTTTTTTTGTGTGTGTAGATTTTTAATTTCACTAATCTCTCACAATATGCAGAACAATGATGAAGATTATGACCAGGGTGATGGACGGTTAAGGTGTCTTTTTTTTCATTTTCAGCTAGAAAAATGATGTTGTTGATAACAACTGTTCTGTGTTTTGAATAATATAGGGTCATCAGCGTTGTCTTTGCACTTGGATGCCTTGTGTAAATAAAAAACTGATGAAGGTGATGAACAGGTCGTCTTGTTGTCTTAACGTAACTTGATATTCGTATCTAGCGGTGTCACATTTCGCTCTAGGCTCTTCCATTTTAAGAAAAGATGTCCTGTAATAGAGATGTCGTGCCACAAGATGTCGTGTAAGGGAGATTTCCTGTTGTAGGGATGTTGTGCCACAAGATGTGGTGTAACGGAGATGTCGAGTTATATGGATGTCGTGCCACAAGATGTTGTGTTATAAAGATATCGTCTCGTAGAGATGCCGTGTCATAAGATGTTATGTCACAGAGATATCGTGTCATAGAGAATCCGTGCCACAAGTTGTATCACAAAGATATCGTGTCATAGAGAATCCGCGCCACAAGATGTTGTGTCACAGAGATATCGTGTCATAGAGATGCCGTGTCACAAGATGTATTACAAAGTTATCGTGTCACCATGTATTTGAAGATCGTACTAAACTTTCATGAAGGTGTCAGTAATGTCTACTCAGTCCAGTATTTGCTCAGCTGGTATTACAGAAGTAACTAGCCCCATTAGTTGCCCTTTATTTTCAGAAAGTCCTGCAAAATGGAACATTTAACTGTTTCTCAATTATCTCGCTTATTCCTCAAATTCTGCCATTCCTTCCTCGGCTTCTTTACTCCTATCTGGAGCATAGGTCTTCAACAAGAGCTCTCCATTTATTTCTAATCTGGGCTGTTTCTTTTATCTCTTTCCAGGTTTACTCGATGTTTTTGATCGCTGCTTCGAGACTCCGCGAGGTGTTTCTACGTCTTCATTGTTTCCTTTTTCTCTGGGGATTCCAGGCGAGAGACTGTCTTGTTATGGTTATGGTAGGCTTCGAAGTGTATGTCCTGTCCATCTCCAACGTCTTTTCTATTCTGTAAGGGCCGTTAATCCCATGAATGCTTCTTACTCTCTGAAGAGCAAACTGCCTGTAAGCAATACAGAGGCTTTAGCTCAAAGGCATAAAGGAGATAGAAGTTTAGCTTGTGCAAACAATGATATCCAGATGTCGTTCTCAGCTTAGCTTTCCCTGAGCTGTCACCGTAAGTTTTGTTTTATCTTTGCTATTTATAAGCCGTTCTTTAGCGTTAGGGGCAGGAGTAACTCCGGTGTGTAGAAGTAATGAACATGTTTCACATTTTAATTAATCCTGAAGTCATTTCTCTCTTTCTACGTCTTTTCTGATGTAGGGCGCGCCTCATGCAATTCTTTACCGACCCATCTCCCCTAAAACAAAACAAAACAAAACATACTGACCTTGTTTTTGGTTTTTGCCATCACTGGTGAAGGCCACGTAAAGGTTAGTTCCGGTAGAGATGACCTCTTCCGCGTTGTGAACCCCGCAGAATTGGCCAATCACAGCCGCAGTATTATCTACCCCGTCATACACTGTGACAACATCTGGACTATCACGACAGCTTAGGAAAAAAACATAAATAAAAGGCTCCAGGTAAACCGACATAAAACTCCAGAATTTACAATACTAATTTTTTTTAAAGTCTATATTTATCTGTTCACGAAATCTTAAATATAAACATACGTGATTATTTTCATATAATATCAAGGATACGTGATTTTTGTTGCGTGTTAAATGGATTTTAAAATAAAGTATATTAAAAACTTGACATTGCTTAGCTCACTATGATTATTAATACAAGCATAATTTGCATAATGATTGCCTTACATTTCAGTTTACCCCATTTTGTGGCATTAAAATAGTTAAGTTCTAACAAACAGATTTCAGAAAAACCGACTTTGACACACCAGACATATAACATACCAATCACTGTACATATTATCAGCAATGCTTCTTTGTTAATATTCAGGATTATAATGATATTATCAGTAATGTTCTTTGTTAACACTCAGGATTATAATATTATCAGTAATGGTTCTTTGTTAACACTCAGGATTATGATATTATCAGTAATGTTCGTTGTTAACACTCAGGATTATAATATTATCAGTAATGGTTCATTGTTAACACTCAGGATTATAATATTATCAGTAATGTTTCTTTGTTAACACTCCGGATTATAATATTATCAGTAATGTTCTTTGTTAACACTCAGAATTATAATATTATCAGTAATGTTCTTTGTTAACACTCAGGATTATAACCGCCATGAACTAACAGTCATGGTTAACTCATCAATGGCAGGTGTTTTTATTTCCATCAAAGTCGAAAAAAAATTATGAAATATAGTTTAAAGAAATTTCGCTGAAAAATAATAGATACGCATATTTACACCGGTTATATAGATTTACGTTTTTATATTATATATCAATGTTTAAACTCCCTGAAAGAATTATAATTTACGAAGCTACCCAGAAGTATATGGATTTGTAAACAGAAAACTCATACTGAGAAAACTTTAATTTATGTTTATCCAAAGAAAATGGCTGTTATTTCAGTTGAAGTGATAACGTTCAGACAGAGGACAAAATCTACTTTCTTTAGTTATCCTTTAAAATGTTTTCACATTTTTTGCTAGTTCCTTTATTTGAAAGAAAACATCAATTTCAGTTCATAATATCTTTATCATAAATTTGTATTATAAAAGCTAGTTCTTCGTAGTATGTGCAAAAAATTAACTTAAACTGATTACGTAAATGAGTTATACACAGGAGTTTAAAAGTTTTACACTCTGGTTATGAAAAGACTTATAAATCATGCAAATGATTAGTTGACCTTTCTTCACAGCCGTTTACCTGCGATATTGTATGCTGTAGAGAAAGAGAGAAAATCATACTAAGAACAGACATGTTATAGAACTGCTTGTGATGATACAGATGTGATGGTGATGTTGTAGATCTGATGGTGATGCTATAGATATGATTGTGATGTGCAAGGTGATGAATTAATGTAATAATAATATTCAAGATGAAACTAATGATGATGTGAACATTATGATGAACTATACACAAAGATTTTATCAGATTATTAACAAAAATTTATCAGATTACAAAATGGAAGAAAGTCAGATCAACACAGAAAGCTGTATATTAAGTATGTTAACGGTTAAAGTGGGTAGTGTATTAAAAAAAAAGAAAGAAAGAAAGAAAAAAGATATTCATTTTCCAGGAATTTTAGACTACTCTGTTTCAATGAAAACTCACTCCAAAGCTTGCTTTTAAAACGATGCAATATGGAACAACAGTTCGTAGAAATTCGAATGACTTTTTTGTCATTAAATCTAAGCATATTTACTCATGAAACTATATAGCACGCCCAGGGGCTAAACTGATTCGAAAACGTTACAAAACTGCACGACATGTAATGAGAACATTAAGAACTCAGCTAAACACAACAAAAACATTATAAACTTCACAAAAGAAATCAATAATGTACTGCTGCAATAAACGAATTCTGGTGCAGGTGGCATTATATGGTCTAATGAATGGATATTAGAATTCTTTTTTGCCCAGTCAGAGACTCTTCAGTTTCGGTGCCAGGTTATGTGCCAGTGGCAAGTGAACAACTGGCATAAGTGGACACAGCCCATGAGAAAACTAGAAGCTAAAAACCAGGACTGTTCGAAGATGCAACAGACTTTTCAGAGCAGATGTATTATTGCCTGTGTAACCCATTTTCTACGAGCCATGGATGACGAAATGATTAACTTAAATGTAGCTTCGGAAAGATGTAGAACATACAGTCTAGCAACCAGACAAAGAATTTTCTACTAGAAAATGTAGAAAATCTCAGACTTTATCAGACAAATTAATTTCTACTAGAAAATGTAGAATAATGAAAATTCCCCTTAATCAAAATGGAAAAATACACATAGAAGGGACAGATATTGAAGAAGTCAATCAATTTGCATACCTTGGCAGCTACATAATCCAGGATGGTGACACCAGAAAGGAAGTTAGATTCAGAATTGCAAAAGCAGCATCGATCTTCAAGAATCTTGAGAACATATGGAATTCAAAAGTTATAAGCACAAAACTAAGTTAAGACTATTCAATTGAAATGTAATATTCACCCTCATTTATGCATGCGAAAGCTGGAAAACAACTAAAGAAATAGACAAGAAATTAGACTCTTTTGAAAACAAATGCCTCAGGAAAATATTCGGCATCAAGTGGAACGAATTCAAGAACAATGCAGAGATAAGACAAATGACTGAAAACAACCAGTCTCGTGAGTGATCAGGAAAAGGAGATGGACATATGTTGGTCACTTGATGAGAAGAAATGATCAGAGAATCCCAAAACAAGCTATCAAGTGGAACACAACAGGCCAAAGAAAAAGAGGCAGACCGCGTGAAACGCTAAAGAGGACACTGTTAAGAGAGGCCAAATTAACAGGCATAAAATACGTTGATGAGGTTGAAAAGCTCGCCGAAGAGAGGAAAAATTCCCAAACTACTTTGCGAGCCCCGTGTAACGTTTAACGGCACGCGAAGGATATAAGATATAAGATAAAATAAGAAAATGTAGAAAATCACAGACTTCATCAGACAAACGAATTTATATTAGAAAATGTAGAAAATCGCAGACTTCATAACTCTATTAGGAAAGGAACCATCAAAATCTTTTTATTATGGGCGAAGAACAACTGATCGAGCGGTTTATGTCAATGGAAAATTCTACGCAAAGAAATTTTAAAAGAAGCACACACACATACACACAGAAAATAGGACCATAATACAGACCGAAGAGGAATTACCAGGAAAACCAAAGGAAATGCAAGGAAATGCAGTTAGCCCTCGTTTTTAGACGGGGTTCGGTTTCAATGATTGCGCCGAAAAGCGGAATGGACGTCAAGCGAATTTCATAGCGGTGAGTGGTTCTAAGAACCGTTATAGCCAGAGATGGAGTGGGGGATACATTCTCCACTCCAATTAAATGTCTCCTAGGCGTGCGTCTCAAATAGCCTCTGACATTCCACGTCCAGCTCCTGGCCTTCCCGTGGCAGAACTGTTTAAACTGACAAGAGAAGAGGCGAAGGCGAATATCTGGAGCCTGAAAACCAGACGCTTCGGGTAGATGAGAGTCATGTTTGGTAGCTCGTCTAGGAGAAGGAAAGCTCTGATTTAAAACCTGCAGCTGGTGAGATTCTTCAGCTGCCGTGCGTGGGGTGAAACTTCTACCGGCCAATGAAGAAAAATGCGATTAGGGTTGCTGCGCAGCGCCGTCGTGGAAAAGGTGAAAGAAAGGATTAAGTGAAGTTACCAGTATTCTCGAGGTCAAGACTACTCAAATCACGGCACCTCTGCTCTAGAGCTGGCCATGTCCTATTTACACCGAAACTGGGGCAGATTGCCTAACCAGGCGTAACCCAAGGGTTAAACTAAGACAGTGCTGTCGAGATTCTTCGGCTGCCGAGTGTGGAGCGAAACTCCTCCTGGCCAGTGAATAAAATGCGAAAATGCAACTAGGGTTGCCGGGCGGCGCCGTTATGAAAAGGTGATAGAAAGGATAAAGTGAAGTTTAATCGCTATGTCCAGTAGTCTCGCGGCGAGAGCTACTCACACCACGGCACCTCTGCTCTAGAGGCCGGCCACGTCCGATATACACTCATATTGGTGAAATATGCCTAAACCGGCTTAAACCAGGGGTGAAACTTGATGACTACTCATGTCACGGTACCTCCGCTCTAGAGGTTGGTCACGTCCTAAACACGACATTACTGGGATAATACGCCTAAACCGGCTTAACTCAGGGGTGAAACTTACTTGTGGCGAGGATTCGTCCTCTTGGACAAAAGCTCCGTCCTGGTCACAACTACGAAGGGTAGCGGCCACGACCACAAAATGCTGAAGCCGGAGACACTGAACCAGTGCAGTCTAGATAGGCAACCACCTCTCACCGGGCAGGGATGTATGCGTATCCTAATCACGCTGAGGTTTTCCGGTGAGAAAGTCCAACGCTGGAGTGGATCGGCCAACCACCTCTCACCCGGCGGGGATACACGGATATCCCAAAACACGTCGAGGTTTTCCGGTGAGAAAGTCCAAATCTAGGCTGGATGGGCAACCACCTCTCACCCAGCGGGGATACACTGATATCTAAAACACATCGAGGTTTTCCGGTGAAAAAGTCCAGCACTAGATTAAACTGGTGCAACGAAAACCACGGTGTCACGCAATCCCGCTTCTGAGACCCACCAAGAATACAGGCCAAGCCCTGCGATACTCTGAACCTCTTGTGGTCCTCTCGGGGATCTCCAGTGGTCCCTTCGGGGACCACAGGATGACCACGAGACCCATCGAGAACCACAGGAGTAAATTCAGTAGGATCATGGGGCAGTCTTGGTGGTAGAAGCGAATGAAAAAGAAGAAAAAAAAGATAGCGGTGAGTATAGAGTGTATTACTGTTGATAGACAAACATGTTTTAAAATATTTTTAAAAACTAGAGTGACCTTGCGATTTGTACTTACAGTTTAAACTAAGAAGGTTGTTTTCAGTTAATAAGTACCGTATACTCTGAAATTTTACGATAAGAAGTCCTATTTCAGTGGTCTGACGGTCGGAATCACGAATCGTCGTAAAACGAGGCATCGGAAAGCGGGTGCAAGTGTATAAAGATAGAAAAGATCTGACTACTTATACCAAGTACGTCACATTCTGAGAAAGTTTGACTGCTAACGTCTATTGGCAGTAGTAGCTGACGGTGCTGATATATCAGCCACACGGCATACTCACCTTGCATCTATATGGTGAAGCTGTATGTTAGTAAACAATATTTTGACTCTTTCACCCGCACGGGCAGTGAATCGATACCGACACGAAGAGTTTGGCTTGTAGTTCTGTGGGTACAAGGGCGAGAAAAACTTGCCGTTATGGTGGCTGCTGTTGCTGTGAAAGTCATAAACACACTTCGTGCCTTCCACACGGTTTCCTGTTGTAATGTAGTTTCCTGAGGAAATGGAATTAAGATTTAGTGGTAAGGTAAAACTGTAAGTGATTTGTTTAAAAATACGGTAGATCTGTAAAAGTCATGTACACTAATAGAATAGAACTGGTCAAACAGATATGCACAGACTCTCGCTAGGTCTCGAACAGAAGTCGTGAGACTGGCTCAAGTCCGTATCTTGAGCCTTTAAAACTGTAAAAGGCTGGTACTCCGCATACTGTGTTGAGGAATATTTGCCCCTTAAAACATAGAAGATCTGCCCAGACGGCAAAAATACATCCGAAACTTTATCTTGGTCACATCAGGTAGCGCGAAAATGAATCCTGTAAATCTACACAAGTGCTATAAATTCATTAAAAGAAGATTACAAAGGTAGGTAATTTTGTAGTTTATAGAAAATGGAGCAAGTAATTGGTATTGAAAATAGAAGAAGAAATGCACTTGTATCAGAAAAAAAATTAGGGAAACAAAACACAGAATTTACAACGGGCGTCCCGTAAATGATGTGGAATTAGAACAGAATAAGCTAAAAGATAACGAAGTTTATGGTACACTTTATTAACGACGCAGACGTAGAAGAGGAGTATGCAGAACAGAATCTTAAAAAAAAGACAATATTTCGCCAACAAGCCTTATTCAGGATAGAGACAAAAAATACCACATGCATGTAAACAGACAGAAATATATTTGAAGCCCTGGATCACGATATAAACAAGTAGGACGTGAATCGAGTGTGAAAAAAAACCCGTTGAACTAAACTGCATATTTATGTATAAGAAAGAGTTTTATTAAACGGTTTATATTTTGCAAACTTTATTAACCTCAAAGTTTTTAGTAAACCAAGTAAACTTTGAAGCCAAAATACTTGGTAAGTTATCTTCTCACATTTACTTTGCTATCGATTTTACATCCATCATCTCACTGAACTACTGTTTGACAAAACAAAATTGTCACGTTAATAATACTTTTGCACACAAATTGTGAATTCCGTCAAATGTGGTTATTTCACAAGCCGTAGAAAAGATGGTCACCGCGATACGATTCCATGCGCCCGGGCACGATGTTTAGAACTTCTGCCTATGTCTGGGAACTGAATTGAAGCAATCCAATCAAATCAATGTAAATCAAATCACAAACACGGCGGATTTAATACATTTAACTCATTCTTAGACTTCAGAATAATATTGATCAAATTCATTCAGATTATCAGCCTTTTTTTTTAATCCTTTCATTCACGTTTACCGTAAGAAATCAAATTTATTTCGTCACTTCAATGTCAGTTCACTTTATTGAGATTCTTTATTCTCCTCACATTGAGTATCTCCCTTCTTCTCGTCCGACCACTCTACCCAACATGCATAGATATTTACACTTTTTTTCAACAGGCGAAGGGGAAGCGAAGAGCAAGAGAAAGAGAGAGAGAGAGAGAATGAATGATCTTTATTTTTAAAGAGTAAAGAACTGGGCACGCAGACCCGTCTTACATTCTGCCATTTAGAGAGAGAGAGAGAGAGAGAGAGAGGGATGAACAAAGGAACGAACGATCAAATTTTGTTTTGTAAAGGATGAAGAATAGGGTACGCAGAACAATAAGATCTCTAAACATTTTTGGGCACAAGTAAATATAAAACTAAATATATAAATGCACACGAAGCCACTGCAGTAAACCTGTGATAACAAGATGTTAAAACTGTTTAAAACAAAAGTAGAAACAGCTTTATTGGCTAACGAGCACACGGTTGTAACTTTTGGTTTTACAAATTAATCGATCTAAAACGTACATGACAAAGAAATAGCTGGAAAATACAATAAAATTCACATGAATGATATACAACAAATAAGACTGGAAATAAGAATAGAAAAACAGTAGAAAAAAAATGGCATCACTTAGCTGTGACTTGCAAGAAGCTGAGTTCGAGAGTGCACGTGGTGAAGTATGGTGAATGTTTAAATGAAAATTTGTGAGATATTACGGGCTGGTAGTAAAAAGGGGGTGGAGAAAGTGGAAAGGAACAAGAGGGATACAATGATAATCAAGCCGAGAAAAAGGTGGGTGGAATATATGAGTGTGGTTGGGATAGAGAATTTTTGTAATCTAGTGCAGTGGGAGAGTTCCGGAATATAAGTTACAGGTGAGGAAGGAGTAGAACTTAGTAGAGATGGAATATGATTGTGAATAAATTCTGATATTCTGTCCTCTATCACATAACTTTTGTTCTATTCCAGACATTTCACACTCGGCAGTACAAGTACGTATATTCTACATACAACGAACGTAATTAAAACTTAACAAAACTGGAATGACAAAACTGAAGTGACAAAATCGAAATAAGAAGACTGTCACGTTTCACTCTTACTCACGCGCTAAATACAGGAAATAACTAAATACACCCAGAAAAGCTACTCTCGCTATCCTGCACAGTAATGTAACTACGAGGGACTTTCAGAAAGTAATTCACCACATTGTTTTTTCCCAACTAATATTGGAGATAGGAGCATGAAATTTTGCACACTTTAAATATGGCATGTGCCAATTGTGTGAACAACATTTCACCGCAACAGGCCAAAGAATATGGCTGCCCTAACCGTTGAACTGGAGTGTGTTAACAATTTGCGGTATAAACAGCGAATTGTGATAGAATTTCTCGTTGCAGAGAAAGAAGCTGTTGTGAACATTTACAAGCGTCTATGTAATGTGTATGGAACTTTTGCAGTCGACAGGAGTACAATCAGTCGCTGGGTTCAGAGAATCAAAGAATCAATAAGTGGAGATAAGGAGTTACATGATCGGCCGCGCCGTGAACGTCCTGCCACAGCCGCCAAGACAGAAATGTTGAAATGCGTTGAGGGCATTATTCTTACTGATAGGCGTATCACTACACAACAATTGGCCTTAAAGCTGTCAGTCAGCAACGGTAGTGCAAATGCAGTTATAAAAGCTCTCGGATTGTCTAAGGTTTGCCAAGATGGGTTCCTCGAAGTCTCACAAATGAACATCGATTGCAAAGAAAAGTAATTTCTTCTGAATTGTTGGAGCGTTTCAATGCAGAAGAAAAGAACTTTTGGCTAAAATCGTAACAGGTGACGAAACCCTGGGCACACCATTTTGAACCTGAGACAAAAAGACAGTCAATGGAGTGGCATCATCCGCAATAACCACGAAGAAAGAATTTCAAGAAACTCCTTTAGCTGGAAAGGTCATGATCACTGTCTTTTGGGACATTGAAGGTGTGATTCTTGTGGATGTTATGCCAAGAGGAGAGACAATGAATTCGCAAGCTAAAATTAAGACATTGAAAATAACTCAATCAACGTTTTCGCAGAGTTCAGCCGCGCAAGAATCCAGCAGACCTGCTTCTCCTTCACGACAATGCGCGTCCTCACACAAGTCTGGCAACACGGGAAGGAATCACCAAATTTAGTTGGACTGTACTACCAATTTCAACCCTATAGTCCCGATTTAGTACCCTCTGATTTCCGTCTGTTTGGTCCACTTAAAGATGCACTCCGAGGGGTAAGATTTGATGATGACGAAGGAGTGATTCATGCAGCGAAGAAATGGCTACATAATCAAGAGAAAATCTGGTACGTGCTAGGAATACATGCACATGTTTCGCGCTGGATTAAAGCCGTACAAGTTGATGGGGATTATGTTGAATACCGATGTTTACATGACATATCCATGTATACTGTATATAAATTTCATGCTTTTTTAATAAACAGCTCCTGAGAAAAAACGATGCGGTGCATTACTTTCTAAACGCCCCTCGTATACACACGCAGAAAAACTACGCTCACTATCCTGCACATTAATGTAACTATATACACGGAGAAAAGCTATACTATTAAAAAAAATAAACGCAACACTACTGTAGTCGTAATGGACACCAAATTTCAAACTTGTATCAAAATGTTATTTTACGAAATTAACGTTTCAATCTTGGCATGAAGAAACTTTAAGACTTTAACAATGAAATGATGTTCATTAAATCTGGTTTGGACTTTGCGACTGAGGCCTCCGTTTCAGTAAGGTGTATGGCCTCCTCTGGCCTGCACCAGAGAACGACATCTCCTTGACATGGATCCGATTAGCCGTTGGATCTGTTGTTGTGGGATGGCTGCCCACTCTTCCCGCAGTGCAAGAGACAACTGTCGGAGATTGGTTGGCGCCACGTCTCGCTGGCGGACTTGTCTGTTGAGTTTATCCCGTAAGTGTTCTATTGGGTTATGTCTGAGGACTTGGATGGCCACGGAATGCTCTGGACATTGTTTTCAGCGAGGAACTGGGTAGTGAGTTGTGCCACATGAAGTCGAGCGTTATCCTGCTGAAAAATCGACCCTGGTGCAGCCAGAATTGGAAGGACGCGAGGACGAAGAATTTCAGCGACGTATCATCGGACATTCAGGCGTCCTTCATCTGCATCAGGTCACTTCTTCCCATGAAGTTGATCGTCCCCCACAACAGTACACCTTCACCATATGGAGGAGCTTCATCCACACAGTTACGGGCGTAGCGCTCATGGACTCTGCAGTAAACTCTTCTCCGTCTGTCGTGTCGCTGGAGCAGAAAGAATGATTCATCACTAAACCAACCTTTCTCCAATCATTCGCAATGGCCCATTGACGATGCTGGTTCGCCCACTGCATCGGTTCTGGCGATGCCGGTCGTAAAAACAGGACCTCTGTAGGGTCTTCGAGCCCAAAGACCAGTGTCGTGCAGCCAGTTCCTGACCATTTGATCTGAAATTCGACGAGCTGCCGTCATTGACTAGACTGTTGAGGACGCAGATGGAAATCCATTCCTGAGGTGACACAGATGCAAATCCATTCCTGAGGTGATGTAGCTGTATCAAGCGGTCTTCGGAGAAGTTATGATTATGGTCCATTGCGCGACCGGTTTGCAACTAAGCCAGTTTCTTGAAATCGTCTCAAAAGGCGACTAATGGTGCTTCTAACCACATTAAATTGTCTAGCCAGTATACTTTGTGACTGTCCAGTCTGTAAACGTCCAGTGATGATGAGTCGTTGTTCTGTAGTGAGATGAGCTATACATGCCATTGAATTTTTATATGAATTGATTCGAGGAGCGTCGATCTTTTATAGGCATTAAATAACATGGTCAGTGAGTTTTGTGTTCAGTAAGTTTCACGGGATTCTCGTGAACCTGTCATGAGTTATTGTCAAAAATGTTGTTTTTACTAATGTCACTTTTCTGTGCTCATGAACCATCTGCTGAGTACAATTCAGGTCAGCACGTGAAGTTGATGTCCAAGTGAACGTTTCAGGCAATTTGCCCTTGTCTGATCAGCAAACTTCATTTTAAATCGCAACATCGTATTAATACACACACAAAAGCTGCTCTCACTATCCTGAACAATAATGATTTACCAAACTTCTTTGCAGTAAGAGAATTAAATTTAAAATCATATACATTCGTTGCTTGCATTAACAGTCTCAAGTATTGTAGAAAGTTTATGAAACATGTGGGCATGTTAAATAGATAGTTAAACGCCTCCAGCGGTAGGAAAGAACGTAGCTTATATTTTCTATGTAAGTTTTGACGGAATTCCAAAGATGAGCAGCAGAGTAAGCAAGGCTTTTCTTAAACAGAGAAATTCTAGATTTTAGAAAAAAAGAATAACGTTGAAAGGGGGGGGGGGAATGGGACGAGATTGAAGATTCTATTAAGAAAAAAACTTAATTAAAAAAAAAACTTTCCATAACTGAAGTAAAAAGAATCATTAACTTTTACAAACAGAAAGTAATATATAACACATCAAATGAACCACAAGCAGGAAAATCGCTTGCAGCTACTATCAAAAACAAGACAGACGGAGCTTGTAAGAATTGGGCGAAGACTCAAGATCACTTATACGAGGGTTCATTGATAAGTTCTCGGCATAAGGTACAAATACTTGAAACATACAGTTGACATTAGGTGCATTTGTAGATCAGGCTAATGTCAGATTAAACACCACGTTTCAAGAAATTAACTGCAACCAATTTGTTTTACAGACTACTGAAATGCTAAGGGGTGGTAGAAATTGAGAAAATGGATAAAATTTCTAACTGAGCAGTCATTGGCTACCTCTGCATCAAGGGCTTATCATCGAAGGAGATCCATGAGGATATGGTAGAGACTCTAGGGGAGAGTGCCCTTTCTTACAGCACAGTGAAGAAATGGGCAGCTCAATTCAAACATGGGATGAAGAGTCTGGAAGATGATACCCGTTCAGGAAGACCAAGAACGGTAACCACTGATGAAACCACCGGCTGAATCCATGACATGACAATGAAGGATCGAGGACTAACTGAGCAGTACATTGCTACTGAGTTGAGCATCTCCCAGGAACGTGTTCATGCCATTATTCACAATGATCTTCTAATGACAAAGGTCTCTGCTCGATGGGTCCCGAAACTTCTTGGAGCTGATCACAAACGACATGTTTCTCTACATGTCAAGAAACAGTCTTTGCCATTTTTCTGCAGATTCTGAAACGTTTCTTCAGCAATTTGTGACTATGGATGAAACTTGGGTTCATCATTTTCAACCAGAAACCAAAGAACAGTTAAAGTAGTGGAAACATCATGGATCTCCACCTCCAAAGAAAGCAAGGGTGGTTCTGTCTGCAGGCAAAGTAATGGCTTCCGTCTTTTGGGATTCAGAAGGTGTGGTATTGGTAGACTATCTTCAAAAGGGCAGAGTGGTCACCGGGGCCTATTACGCTAATCTTATGAAGCAAATGCGGGTCAAACTAAAGGAAAAGCGTCTAGGGAAATTGACGAGAGTTCACAAGTCGGCGGTGGCAAAGGCTGCCATTCATGAATGCGACTTCCAGCTTCTTGAACATCCTCCTTATTCCCCATATTTGGCCCCTTCGGACTATTACCTGTTTACCAAACTAAAAAAGGAGCTCAGTGGTCGCAAATGTGCTTCAGATGATGACTTCATTCATGCTGTAGACCACTTTCTACTGGCACAAGATGCTGACTTTTACAAAGAAGAGATCCGTATGCTCCAGGATCGCTGGACTAAGTGCATAAACTTGCAAGGGAACTATGTTGAGAAATAACACAAAAAAGATGTCCACAAATAATCCGTTGTACCTTATGCCGAGAATGTATCAATCAACCCTCGTACATCTTGCATTACATCTTACATCCTTCCCGTGCCATTAAACGCCACACAGATCTCGCATGGTAGTTCCCCAAGTCTTCCTGTCCTCGGCGAGGTTTTCAATCTCATCAAGAGATTTTATGCCTACTAATTTGGCCTCTCTTAACAGTGTTCTCTTTATATTCTCACGTTGTCGATCTCTTTTTCTTCTGACTGTTGTGTTCCACTTGATAGTTGTTTTGGGAGTCTCTGACTGTTCCTTCTCATCACGTGACCAACATTTGTCCATTTTCTGTTTCCGATCACCCATGAGACAGGTTGTTGTTTGCCCATCTGCATTATCTCTGGAGTGTTCTTGAATTCGTTCCACTTTGTATCGAGTATTCTCCTGAAGCATTTTTTTTTCAGAAGAGTCTAATTTCTTGTCCATTTCTTTAGTTGTTTTCCACCTTTCGCATGCATAAATGAGGGTGGATATTACATTTGAAATGAATAGTCTTAATTTGGCTTTTGTGCGTACAACGTTTGAGTGCTATATGTTATCAAACATTTTGAAGGTCAATGCTGCTTTTGCAATTCTAACTTCCTTTCTGATGTCGCCTTCCTGGTCTGTGTATCTGCTAAGGTGTGCAAATTGGTTGACTTCTTCAACAGCTGCCCCCTCTATGGAATGTTTTCTTGTTTGATTAATAGGACATTTCATTATTTTTGTTTTGTCCTTGTTAATTTCAAGTCCTATTTTGCTAGCCACTGAAGACAGGGTATCTGTTTTTTCTTGCATTGATTTCAAATTGTCACTGACAATTACTCGTATTTCATCAGCAAAATCAGGATCTTCTATTTGGGTCTCATGTACCCAATCAATGCCCGTTTTACCTGTGCAGCATTTTATCTTTATGAAGTCTATTGCAATTCCAAAAGACAACTTCTACGGCTGGATTAATAGTCTGAAATCTATGTCTTGGATAAAATATGGACATACGAACAAGGTATTGTAGAAGTTGCAAAGCAATGCCAAATACTAGGATGAGAATTGATAAATGGTAAAAAAAAGTAATAAATACACGAAATAAATCAAATATACATGTCACCGTCTCTTTTTTCGCTTTAAATTTAATGTAATTTTTATTTTTAAATTTCGGAACAAGAGAATTAATTAACTCCACACAAAGCTAGTTTACTGCTTCTATCATCATCATCATCATCATCATCATCATGCATCATCATCATGATCATCATCAGTTATTTGTACACTATAAAATAAAGATAAAACAGAGACAAGAAGTAACACCATGAATACAAAGGAACACTCGATTCTGAAATGAAAATTAAAAGTTCAAACATGGGAGTTAACTCTGCACTTCTTCTCTAAATCAGTTCCAGACACCGGCCACTAAAATAATGATTTCAATGTAACTTTTCTTAAATCTCAAGAAAAGGGGAGGTCAAGAACACGCTAAGACAGAATATCACAGGAATTTTAAACACCACACTCACTGAAGCAAGCATCCTGGTTAAACAACACAAAAGTTCTAGACTGGCTGTCACAAAATTTCGTTTAGCGAAGGACGCGGCACACGAATGAACATTAACTCTTTCGCTCCCTTCGCGACACATGAATGAACCGTAACTCTTTCACTCTGCTCTGACAGAATAAATTTTGATGATAAATTTAGATAGAGAGAAACTTCTAGGAAGCTAATTCTATAACTGAAAAATATGGACTGCGTTCAAAATGTGACTTTGTTTATGTTCCGCTATGAACATTGAATCGCACTGGTGGACAAGACCTACAAAAACTGGCAAAGTTGTTTTTGGGTGAAAGAGTCAATTATAATAAAACATCACATCAGTTTATGACTTTAAAATGCCACCTGACAGCGACATTAAATGTAAAAAAGATTATACGGAGACATGGTGAATTTTGAAGGATTATTCTTACAGGCAACATCAATAATCACACAAGCTGAAGGCCAGGAATATATTTTTTTAAAAATCCAGCTTCTGTCATATGTTTAGAAACATTAGGGACGGTGATCTTTAGTAGCCACAATAGTATTCCACCGTTACAGAATCGGTAACGCGCAGACGAAGGTGTAGAAGAAACAGAACTAACAAGGTTGAGTATAAAGATTAGAAAGAGACTTCAGTGAAGTTTTAAGTGTATTCATCCTCTCTTCGGCTACTTCTGGAGCTTAAGGCTCCATTTTCCCCATTAAAAACTGCCCCATTTTCATGTCCCAGTTTCTGTAACCCGTCCTTTTCTGTTTTTGATCCGGGGGATTTTATTTCACTACAGCCCTTGGATGCATTTCTTCTGCATCCGGTTAGACTATTTCATTACTTCATAATCTCCTTATCTGTGTAAGCAATTTCCCTTTCTACGTGAGGTCTGTAGGCTTTCTGTCATGCGCTAAAAGAGTTTTGGGCAACTGTAATTCGACAACATTCTTCAAAGATTTTTTTTTTCGTGAAGTTTAATTTATGTCAGGGATGGCCAGACCTGCTGAATGCAAACTCCACGTACGATGAACTTCAGATATTTGAGTGCCACATGACACTCATGTTGTTATTGTTACGTGTACATCTTGTTATAAGTGTTTTATAATAATGTGAAGAAATACTTGTACGCAATAGTATTTATTCGTTGTGAGCACCTTCTTGTAGGATTACTGGCTCTGCCGCATAGTTCAATTGTTGTCCATGCTTAATCAACATTTCCGTCTGGCTTATAGCTGGAAATAAAATTCTTAAATATATTACTCACCATGAACATGAGATTTATTTTTAATCCAGAACTTATTCCCAGTAAACAGTTATAAAGCTTTAAAATGTATTATTTATGTTTTATGTCAATCTGATGTAAAAATGGACAAACCCTACTGGAGCAGTTAGAACTATAGAAGCTGCACAATGACCTATTTGAAGCTAGAAAAAAAAATGGAGCGCAACCCAACCACTGAGAACATGAGAACACACAGTAACACTAAAGAAGCCTTCAACAATAGGAATATAGCTGAATGTCAAAGAGCATGGAATGAAAAAACTAGTTCCCTAAGCCTGAACAAGGACACTAACAAACTGTGGAACCAGATCAGATCCATAAACGAGGACAAATCACCAAGCCAGCCCAACACAGTCATAGAAGAAGCTGGAAAATGCCACGCTGGGAAAATGGCAGCAAACATCATGGCAGATCACTACAGAGATGATGGCATCACAATAATCCGCAAAAGACACATACATGAAGTAAAAGCAAAACTCAAAGAAAGGATTAAACAGCAAAATCCAGACCTATGCATAATGGCAACATTCACCATGGAAGAACTCAATAAAACTACACAAAAACTAAATGACAAGAAATCACCAGGAAAAGATAGAATACCAAATGAAATGATAAAGAATCTGGGACCAGCAGCAAAAACAGCCGCCCTTCACATCTACAACCAGTCCTGGAGCTTCAGAAAATTTCCCGACAGATGGAGAGAGGCAATCATCACTGCTATTAGAAAACAAGGAAAAAAACAAACACAACAAATCCAGCTACAGATCTATCAGTCTCAAAAGCTGCCTAGGCAAAGTGATGGAAAAGATGGTCAACAACAGACTCATACAACACCTAGAAAAAAATCACCTGATAAATAATGCGCAGTCAGCATACAGGAAACATGACAGCACAGAAGACCAGCTCATCTACCAACCCAAGAAATAGAAAGCTCTTTCCAGGAGAAGAAAAACGTTCTGGCCACCTTTGTAGACCTAACACAAGCATTTGACAAAGTATGGAAAAAAGGTCTCCTGCTGAAACTACTCACCAACAAGGCTGAAAGAGCAAAGTTTTGGTGGATACAAGATTTCTAGAGATACAGAATAGCCAGGGTAAAAATGAACGGAAAAATAAGCCACAGAGTCACCAGGAGCCAAAGCGTTTCTCATGGAGGAGTTATTTCTTCTAGACAAACTGCCCAACACCATATCAAACGTCTAGCACGCAGATGACTACACTATGTGGAATGCTGAGGAAAACAAAACGCCAATAGCAACCCACAGAATACATGAAGCACTAAATACCATAGGAGACTGGGCCACAAAATGGGGAGTGATGGTAAACCTCACAAAGTCCACAGCCACCTGCTTCTTATTGTCCAACTAGACAGATAACTTCAAACTAGAAATACAAGCAAGAGAGCGTGACAGACAGAACAGCCGACATACCTCGTAGTGAAACTGGACAAGAGGGTGATCTGGAAACTACACCTGCTGGACACAGAAAACAAAGCAATTAAAAAGCTATCTGTGGTCAAAAAGCTGGCAGACACAACCTGGGGAGCCAACAGCAACATACTAAAGAAAGCATATGTGGGCACAGTAAGGCCAACACCTGAATATGGCATGACAGCCTGGGCCACAGCCTCCAACACAAACACCGCTCACCTAACAAAAGTGCAAAAGACTGACCTGCGGCAGATCACAGGAGGAATGAAGAGCACTCCCATCACGGAGATGGAGAAATACACGCAAATTCAACCTCTTGAGGTCAGTCGCGAAGAAAAACTAATAATCCACCCACCCTGCGAACAAAAGAATTCAGGAGTCCACAAAAAAAACAGACTGAAAAGAACCAGCTTCAACCACCTGACAACATAACTGCAACAACACTATAAAGACCTCCTTCCCATCTCTCATGAAGAAACTGAACTACTCCAAATTGTGGAGGAGCACGTTCACTGTGAAAAGATAACAGTCCTCACAGAGGTACCAGGCATACACAAAAAGGACTAACTAACAACACTTCAGATGAAGACACTGACCCAGGAGCTGATTGACAGCAAATACAACCCAGCTGAATGGACACATGTGTACACAGATGAAGACACTAACCCAGGAGCTGACTGACAGCAAATACAACCCAGCTGAATGGACACAGGTGTACACAGTTGAAGACACTAACCCAGGAGCTGACTGACAGCAAATACAACCCAGCTGAATGGACACATGTGTACACAGATGAAGACACTAACCCAGGAGCTGATTGACAGCAAATACAACCCAGCTGAATGGACACATGTGTACAAAGATGGGTCTGCAGAAAAAAGTGGTAAAGAGTGGAGGTGGTGATGTGCACATAAGATACACAGAAGGGACAAACCAAAAAAAGGCTTTCGCGATGGGAAAGATTTCCTTCAACTACAGGGCAGCAACAACAGCCCTCCTCGAAGCCTTCAAGATACTTAAAACAAAAAACCAGCAGCCACCGCCCAAAATATCCTTATTCACAGACTGCTTGGCATTTCCCGAATCTCTAAAAACGCCTTACACTGTCAACAACTATGGCCCTACAATGGGTACCACCCCACTGTGGCATAGCTGGCAATGAAATAGCTGACAGCCTATCCAAAGCTAGCAGCTATCATCCAGTAAACTACCAAGAGGCGAAAACTATAATCCATAACCGGTGCAGACCTGAGGCTTGAGACATGGCCAGAGGACACGCTTGGGGCAAAAGCTTTTTGGCTCCTATCAGGATCTGGAGAGGACTGCGGGCTTTGCCGTGTCAACAGGGATCAGGATCTGACGTGATCATCAACCTCGAAAGAAGAAGAAGAAGGTGTAAAAATGAGCTTAGCCAAAATATTCCAACGTGCCTTACATTATATGTGGTCGTGGTTTGGTCGAAGTAAAAGAAATTCAGATTTCACATTTATCTGCTGGTATAAATTGAGATTCCGGACCATAATCCCCGGACTTCCTCCATATCTCCACCTTCTCTCCCTCGCTCTCGGCGTGCTTTCGTGTGGCTCTCAAACATTTGAGGTTTATCCCAAGCAGCTCTTACCTCACTAAGCAAGTTTGGCCCACCCCTGCTATAGACGCTGTCTTGGCCAAGGCCAAGCACTCATGTTTTGTGCCCGCTTAATAATTTATTTCGGTGACATCCCCTGTGGAGGATGAATGCTAAATTAACAGCAACTGGAAAACAAAATGTTTTCATAAATCTCTTTACGGTGATGGTGCTCCACTCGTGCAAGGTATCTCGTGTAAATTAAAAATATCCTCCCACACACTTCCTTCTACTTCAGCGTGCCTGCTGACACGAAAAACATGGCCTTCAGCATTACAAAAAATTCCATGTGGTCTCAACATTTGTTACACCGCGCCCATTTCTAACTAAAGGTTAAAGAAAACCAGGGAAACGCTTACTTATTTATAAACAATCTAATTATCTGGATGATTCGCGCAATCATTTTGTTTTTCTGAATTTTCTAGAATCCAGCTGTTGTACTTGTATGGTAATGTATGGAGGAAACTCTCTAGCGTAGAATGCAGAACAGCACAAATCCTTCAGATGATCAGAGGAAGTACCCCCCCCCCCCTTTCCCCCAACCACTTGTAAGTGACGATAAATAACACTAAAGATGATTTTCATAACTTTCCTCTAGAAATAAAAAAGAAAGACAAAGAAATAGGTCCATTATAAGCCACTGAATTAGGTCCACGCCCAACCACTGAATTAGATCCACTCCCAACCACTGAGTTAGGTCCATGCCCAATCACTGAGTTAGGTCCATGCCCAACCACTGAGTTAGGTCCACGCCCAACCACTGAATTAGGTCCATGCCCAACCACTGAGTTAGGTCCGCGTCCAACCACTGAGTTGAGGTGTTGGTATTCTGATGAAGGTTCATTCATGAAATGCATGAAAAATGCAACAGGATGGGGCTGTAAAATCTTTCCTGCGACTATCAGGCACAGCAAAGCCATCTCTGTCATCTGTTGCCATGAGTGACAGACCGGCCATCACCAGTGTCATCACCACCACGACACTATTGTCACTAATATCAGTCAAGACGCTACCTTGCAACGACATGCAAGAACAAATCACTACCAACTACGAAGGACAATAGAACAATACAACCAGTAACGATACAGTTACTACAACCACTGACAGACAAGATAATGCTACCACCACCACTGTCATTCTGACCAGCTGTCCCAGTGCTGATCTTATTGACAAAGCCCTGTCAGACCAGACAAGCACCTCAGCTGAACCCACTGACGTTCAGACAATGTTAGAACACTCCACCAGCAACAGTTTAGCTGATGTGGAAAATCTGGACGACAGTGAAGCTCCAGGGCCTGAGTTCTCTCCATCTAGTGTGGCTGATTCACCACATACATCTCAGCAGCCTACAGTTGTCGAGGAAGAAGTAGCCAGAACATACTTGATGTAGCCAAAGACCTCGTCACGAACCTTATTACTGACATGGCAGCGGAGATTAAGCACTCATTCAAGCTGAAGAATGACAGTCTCAGGGCTGAACTTACGTCACTGAGAGACGAAAACACTCAAATGAGACTCATGATACCAGAATGGCAGAGCGAGCCACGCAGACACAGCAAGGAAGTGACTACTGACACAGAAAGTATGATATCAACACAGAACACACGCCACAGCAAAGAGCTGCACAACAGAAACACACTAGCATCACAACATTTATAAAAGCAGCACCTGAAAATAAAGCTTACCCTATTGATGTGCAGATAAGTAATAGGTTTCAAGCTTTACAAGATAGCTCCACTTTACATAACCATAAAGCAACAAGGACCCAAACAGATATCTCAAACAAGACATCCACTTCCCAGCCACGGTCTCATAAACATCATCAAGAACAAGATACACAACAACACAGTAACAACATCAGAAGATATACAACACACTTGATAATCGGAGATTTCTTACTTAAAGGAATCTGTAGTGATCGGATGTCAGTTACCTCTGAAGACACTGTCTCAGTCGTGCCAGTACCTGGAGCTGGTATTATAAAACTAAGGCAGACACTGAGACGACTTGACGTAGATCAGAGAGTGAGGAGAACGACCGTACATGTCGGCTGACAGCATGAATGGCCGGAGTCTTCGGTCTTCTGATATACAGGACTTGATATCCACCATCAAGAAGAAATACCCCAACACTTCCATAAACATTTTATCCATCATTCCACCTTGTTCTGGCCCTGCACGTAGCATGGTGGATATAAACAACAAAATACTACACACATTCTGTCTACAGGACGCACAAGTTCTTATAAACAACACAGCATTTTTTTACTTCAGCCACAGGTGCTCCCAAAAACACCTTTACAGGGACCATACAAAATTAACAAGACTGGCAGCAGCATCCTACAGGGACCACATAACAAGACTGGCAGCAGCATCTTACAGGGACCACATAACAAGACTGGCAGCAGCATCTTACAGGGACCACATAACAAGACTGGCAGCAGCATCCTACAGGGACCACATCCACATTAACAAGACTGGCAGCAGCATCTTACAGGGACCACACCCACATTAACAAGACTGGCAGCAGCATCTTACAGGGACCACATCCACATTAACAAGACTGGCAGCAGCATCTTACAGGGACCACACCCACATTAACAAGACTGGCAGCAGCATCTTACAGGGACCACATCCACATTAACAAGACTGGCAGCAGCATCTTACAGGGACCACACCCACATTAACAAGACTGGCAGCAGCATCTTACAGGGACCACATCCACATTAACAAGACTGGCAGCAGCATCTTACAGGGACCACATAACAAGACTGGCAGCAGCATCTTACAGGGACCACATCCACATTAACAAGACTGGCAGCAGCATCTTACAGGGACCACATCCACATTAACAAGACTGGCAGCAGCATCTTACAGGGACCACACCCACATTAACAAGACTGGCAGCAGCATCTTACAGGGACCACATCCACATTAACAAGAATGGTAGTAGCATCCTACAGGGACCACATCCACATTAACAAGAATGGTAGTAGCATCCTACAGGGACCACATCCACATTAACAAGAATGGCAGTAGCATCCTACAGGGACCACACCCACATTAACTAGAATGGCAGCAGCATCCTTGCCAAAAATATCAAATATCCAGCAAGAACTGAGCAGAACTCAACAACACACTCAAATAGCCAGAAACAGTTTAGACAGCCACCCACATCTCGTAGCTCCAGAAACACACACTCTACACCAGCTACACAACTCCAAGGACCTTAAGAAACATCAGCCGCTGCTTCTCTACCATTGCACACTCCATCCACTGACCCATTACACGATTCCATTATCCCACCCTAGCCTACATTGCAAGCTCAACAAATTATACCAACAGTTATTTCAGTGAACAACATGGAGACTCCTGCATAATCACCACTTAGGAATACCACAACAACTATACAGGACACAAACACAAGAAGGCTGCATCATTATCCATGGAACTTTCAGCTACAATATCTAATGCAGTTTAGTCCTGCAGCTCTGAGCCACGCATATATGATGTCCCTACTACACAATCAACACATAACACCCACATACAGACACCAGATAGTTTGAAACTTCCAGCGCGTTTAAACTTCTGTAGATAAGCCTAACTGAACTAAAACAGAAACAAACAAAAACCACAGAACTTCTTACAGCTGAACACAAGTCTCTTAGTGCTAGCTTACAGCTAATATTGTCATCAAGTCTTTTACAATTTACATTGCATTGTTCTTCTTCTTCTTCTTCGTTCGCTTCTACCACCAAAACCGCACTGTGATCCTACTGAATTTACGCCTGTGGTCCTCGTTAGGTCCCCTAAAGGACCACACGAGATCCCTAAAAGGACAACAAGGGGTTCAGAGTATCGCAAGGCTTTAGCCTGTATTCTTGGTGGGTCTCTGAAGCGGATTGCGTGACACCGTGGTTTTCGTTGCACCAGTTTAGTCTAGAGTTGGACTTTCTCACCGGAAGACCTCGATGTGTTTAGGATATCAGTGCATCCCCGCTGGGTGAGAGGCGGTAGCCCACCCAGGCCAGAGTTGGACCTTCTCACCGGAAAACCTCGACGTGTTTTGAGATACCCGTGTATCACCGCCGAGTGAGAGGAGGTTGCCCATTCAGTCCAGAGTTGGACTTTCCCACCGGAAAACTTCAGCGTGATTAAGATACGCAAATATCCCCGCCGGGTGAGAGGTGGTTGCCTATCTAGACTGCCCTGGTCCAGTGTCTCCGACTTAGCATTTTGCGGTCGTGGCCGCTACCCTTCCTAGTTGTGACCAGGATGGAGCTTTTGTCCAGGAGGACGAATCCTCGCCACTAGTGACTTCCACCCCTGGGTTGAGCCGGTTTAGGCATATTATCCCAGTATGGGCGTGTTTGGGACATGACCGACCTCTAGAGCAGAGGTACTGTGACATGCATAGCCTTCAAGATTCACCCCTGGTGTGAGCCGATTTAGGCAAAATTCACCGGTATGGGTGTATATCAGGCGTGACCGACCTCTAGAGCAGAGGTGCCGTGGTATGTGTAGCTCTCGCAGCGATACTACTGGACATACCGATTAAACTTCACTTTATCCTTTCCACCACCTTTTCACATCGGCACCGCACAGCAACCTTTATTTCTTTTCTGAATTTACTTCCTTGACCGGGAGGAGCTTCACTCCACGCGCGGCATTCGAAGAGTCTCGCCAGCAGTGTCTTAACCTCTGGGACAAGCCAGTTCATGCATTTCACCCGATATGATTGCACTCAGGACGTGGCCGACCTCCAGACCAGAGGTGCCGTGTTTTGACTGTTTGCTTCGCTTTATCCTTTCTACCACCTTTTCCGCAGTGATGCTGCGCGGCAACCCCATTTGCACCTTTCTTCATTGGCTCCACGCACGGCAGCTGAAGAAACTCGCCAACAGCGAATTGCATTGTTGATTTTTGTACTTTTCCCTTTATGTGTTTGTCATTATATTATAAATTTATTTAGATTATTGCTACTAGCTTAAACGTATGCCTATAATTATATGATTGAAGTCTGACTGTTGCACGAGTAAGTCTGTCTGACCAGTTATTTAATTTTTACTGAAATACAATATTTGTTACATTGTTATATAATGACACAGAAAGCAGAGAAGTGGCTGCGACACGATGGCCTACGTGTTGGCCACTTAAATGTTTATCACTTGTTAGGAAAACTCCCTGAGGTTACGCATATACTTAACAACATTTTCATATTTTTGGCTTCTCTGAAAGCAGATTACATAACAACATCACTGATAATGATATACAAATAGATTGTTTTAATTTGATCAGGCGCGACCCAGCTAGGAAGCTAGAGACAAGATTAGTCGTTTACATTTCTAACACAATTAAATTTTGTAGAAGAGAAGACCTGGAAATATCAGAGGTTGAATGTATCATGTTAGAAATTAAAATATCAAATCTTAGTCCAATTCTATTTAGTTTTATATACCGAATTCCAAATGCTTCAGCCGAGTGGTATGATCACTTTACGACCATGATGGATGATGCTCTAACCTATAAATTCAAGGACATAATCATTCTAGGCGACTTCAGTATAGATCTTAATCAGCCCAATCTTACATGGAGGAACACCTACACCTTCTCCCAAATTGTAAACAACCCTACTAGGGTAACTGAGTCATCATCAACACTAATAGATCATATTTATGTAGCTGATCCAGGAAACATTACTGAATGTACTGTCCCTCATGTGTCGCTGAGTGATCACTACCCGATCTGCTGTACGTGGTCACTTAAGGGGTATAAATTGCCTAAACACAAACATACCAGCATCAAATATAGGAACTTTAAAAACTTTAACTTGGAATTATTTTTTACTGATCTCAAAGCTTCGCCTTTTATGTACTTTTCCCAGTTAACCAATCCAGATGAGGCTATCGAATATTGAATCGAGATAATTTGAAATATTTTTGACAAGCATGTCCCCATCAAAGAAATGAGAGTAAAACACGTAACAAAATCCCCGTGGATAACTCCTGATATCTTACAACTCATGAGGAAACGGGATGAAGCTCATAAAAGCAGAAATTTCAGTAGCTATCGTTCACTTAGGAATCAGGTGCAGTATTTATATTAGACAGGAAAAGAAAAATTACTTCAGAAAATTAGTTAAAGACAAAACGGATTGTAAATAAATCTGGAAAACGATTAATAAAAGGAAGCAATCTGACCAACAAACACTTAATGGTGAACATACTTGCACTACCTTCAGTGAACATTTTAGGGAAGAAATTAGTATTCTAAAATCTTCATTACCGACCCCTAATTGCGACCTGAGCGTGTTGAAAACTTACAGCGACAGTAAATGTGTAAAGCTAAAACAAATTAATATTCCTTTCCTCACAGTTGGTGAGGTTTATAACTACATCCAGTCCTTAAAGAACACTAACTCAGCAGGATGTGATGACATTAGTAACAAGATACTACGCTACGCTGCACCAGTTATCACAGACACATTAACATACTTATACAATTTGTGCAGTGACAAACATTATTTCACTAACGCTTTTAAACTCGTCAAAGTTTTTTCCTCTTTTTAAATCTGGACAGTGACCTCTGAAACTATAGACCCATATCCATTCTGTCATTATTATCTAAACCTCTTTAAAACATTTTAAAAGATTGGAATGTTATAGATTACACCCTGATCTAACAAAATTTATTACATCTTTTCTTTCAGGTAGAAAACAAGTAGTTTGCTTTAGAAACAAAAAAAAATTGACTCTTCTGTGGTTGATACTGGTTTTCCTCAAGGCTCCATTCTTGGTCCTCTTCTCTTTGCTATCTATATTAACGACTTACCACCACATTTAAAGTACTATTCGTGTGATCTTTTTGCTGATGACTGTACTGTTTACAATAGTGACTATGGCATCAATAACCTACAGACAACGCTCTAACATGATATAAACAGTTTGATTAAATGGAGTAATAAAAATGGTATGTTGATAAACACCAACAAAGCAAATTCCATGCTCATCACTACAAGACAGAAAGTGCAGAATGCAACAAAAACTTCACTACAGCTTTGTGCTGGGACTAAGGCAATAGAAAATGTTCATGAACATAAAACTCTAGGACTCATCATTGATCAGCATTTAACTTGGAATTCTCATTCTCATGTACATAAGCTAACAAACTTGATTACACAGAAAGTTTATCAACTAGCAAAAATTAAACACTTTATCGACAAAGACACAAGAAAGATATACTACATATCACACATACAAACACACTTATATTATTGTTCCACAATCTAGGATAGATGCTCAGTCTCAAACACAAAAAGGCTCCACTCACTTCACAAACGAGCATTAAATCTGATTTATGACAAACAGTACAGACTGTAGATCAGCACAAAGAACTCAAAATTCTACCCCTCAATACAGAGTCATTTTTTAAAAAGTAAAGGTTGTTCACAGAATTTTGTCGCACAAAGCTCCGCCTTACTTGTGGTCACTGTTTACGTATAACACTAAACATAGCTAGCGTTTAAAAAACTGTCTTCTTCCTAAACCCAGGATTGACCTGTACAAGAAAAGCCTTGCATATTCTGCAGTACAGCTCTGGAACACCCTCCCCAATCATTTAAAATCCATTAGTAATACTTCATCCTTTAACTCAAACCTGTTTCATTATTTACTTTTTTGTAATTATATGCCTCCATAGAATAACCAGCACTCTCCCAACCCAAGACTCGCCAGCCATCAAGTACTAAAATGACATAGTTCGAAAACTAACTTGTCAGCTATTGTTAGAAATTATTTTAATGTTTGTTAAAAATATATGTTAGAAGATGTGTACTGACAATGTATTTTTGTTTTTGTATATGTCTGTGAAAGACGAGCAGTCAAATTAGACATGTTGAATGGAAAAGATCTGGTGAAAGCAACATACAAAGAACTAGACAAGAAAGAAAAAAATTCAGCTAGAAGGAATAAAAGAGAATACATAGACAATATGGCGAAAGAGGCAGAAAAAGCAGCAAAAACAGGAGACAGTAAAACTTTATTTAACATACAAAAGAGGCTAACAGGTACTATTACATCTAAAGAAAGACCAATACTTAGCAAAACTAGAACCCTATTAACATCAAATAAATACCAAAAGCAAAGATGGGCTGAACACTTCCAAGAAATACTTAATCGACCACACCCAAAAGGATTGAAACCGACTTACAAGCTCCACAACTAAATGTCAACCTAGATGAAATTAAATTGCATGAAACTGAAACAGCAGTGAATTTAATGGCTAACAACAAAGTTGCAGGTGAAGACGAAATAACCCCCGAAATGCTAAAAGCTATCAACAGTGACAACATGAGACAACTACAGAGAATGTTTAACAAGATTTGGAAAAAAAGAAAAGATCCCTTCTAAGTGGAAAAAAAGGAGTCATTGTGAAAATATAAAAAAAGGCAACCTTAGTGACTGTAACAATTGGAGAGGAGTAACCTTAGTATCAGTTGTGTCAAAAGTATTTTGCAAGGTCATTTTGAATAGACTTAAGGATATAGTGGATACTGCAATGAGAGAAGAACAAGCAGGATTTCGAAAAGGGAGAAGCTGTCTCGACCAGATCTTTACTCTCAGAATAATACTTGAAGAACATATTGAAAAGCAGAAACCATTAATACTGAACTTCATAGACTATAAAAAGGCATTTGATAGCATACACAGAGATTCATTATGGAGAATTTTAAGTTTATATGGAATACCATCTAAAATTGTCAACATCATTAAGGACGTATACAATGGATATGTTTGTGCAGTCAAAACAGAAGAAGGGATGAGTGAATGGTTCCAGACTGAAACAGGTGAGAAGCAAGGATGTATACTGTCTCCTTTACTTTTTGGGATTACAATAGACTTCATAATGAAAAAATGCTGCACAGGCAACACAGGTATTGACTGGGTACATGGGACCCAACTAGAAGATCTTGATTTTGCTGATGACATAACTCTTATCAGTAACAATGTGAATTTCATGCAAGAAAAAACAGATAGACTGTCTTCACTGGCTAGTAAAATAGGACTTGAAATTAACAAGGACAAAACAAAAATAATGAAAATTCCCCTTAATCAAAATGGAAAAATACACATAGAAGGGACAGATATTGAAGAAGTCAATCAATTTGCATACCTTGGCAGCTACATAGACCAGGATGGTGATACTAGAAGGGAAGTTAGAATCAGAGTTGCAAAAGCAGCATCGATCTTCAAGAACTTTGAGAACATATGGAATTCAAAAGTTATAAGCACAAAAACCAAGTTAAGACTATTCAATTCAATTCAAATTTATGCATGCGAAAGCTAGAAAACAACTAAAGAAATAGACAAGAAATTAGACTCTTTTGAAAACAAATGCCTAAGGAAAATACTCGGCATCAAGTGGAACGAATTTAAGAATAATTCAGAAATAAGACAGATGACTGAACAACAACCAGTCTCATGGGTGATCAGGAAAAGAAGATGGACATATATTAGTCACTTGATGAGAAGAAATGATCAGAGAATCCCAAAACAAGCTATCAAGTGGAACACAACAGGCCAAAGAAAAAGAGGCAGACCGCGTGAAATTCTGAAGAGGTCATTGTTAAGAGAGGCCAAATTAACAGGCATAAAATCCCTTGATGAGGTTGAAAGATTCGCCGAAGACAGGAAAAATTGGCAAACTACTTTGCGAGCCCTATGTGACGTTTAACGGCACGGGAAGGATGTAAGATAAGATATATAAGATATGACTGTGTGTGCATGTATGTGTGTGAGAGCTATTTTATTAGGTTAAAATTACTTCTTCTCTTTTACTTTGAATGTAAAAGTTTAATCTTACACTCTTTTAGTATGTTTTTTTTTGTTCTTAATTTAATTTATATACTTGTATTAAATCGAGTGTGTGAGAAGAATGAAAGATGGAGTGATGAAGGGCAGAATGTAAGACGGGCCTGCGTACCCAATTCTTTACCCTTTAAAAATAAAGATAATTCATTCATTAATCTACATGCCAGCCCAGATTGTTGTAACACAGTGTATATTTCTAGAATTCATAGCCCAGTACTTCCAATATTAACAAGTCAGCGCAAAAAAGTACTTACAAGCCATAATTTCTGGTATTTACAAGCCAGTATTTCCAGTATTTACAAGCCAGCATTTCCAGAAGCATCATCATCATCATCATTATCGCCTTTCACTCATTTGGGAGCATAGGCCAGCGGATAAAGGCTCTCCAGTCATCCCTGTTCTTGGAATTATTCTCTACTTTCTTCCATGTGCATCCCTTGTATCTGAGCACTGTCATAGTTCCTCCTCTCCAAGTAAGTCTAGGTCTTCCTCGTTTTCTATTTCCTTGAGGATTCCATGTCAGGATTCCAGCATTTACAAGCCAGTGTCTCCAGTATTTACAAGCCAGCATATCTAGTATTACTAAGCCACCATATCCAGTATTTACAAGTCAGCATCTCCAGTAATTTTACAAAGCAAGTATTTCCCCAGTATTTACAAGCGAGAACTTGAACAGTTTACAAGCCAGCACTTGAACTGTTTACAACCCAGCACTTGAATTGTTTACAAGCGAGGTTTTCTAGGGTCTTGACCGACTCTGAATATCTAATATTGATGACAACAGTGGTGACATTTCTGTAATTTTGGTGATAGCCTTGGCAACTGTTCTCTAATCTTGGTGGCAGCTCTGACAAGTGTTCTCTAATCTTGGTGACAGCTCTGGCAACAGTTCTCTAATTTTAGTGACAGCTCTGACAACAGTTGTGTAATCTTGGTGATAGCTCTGACAAGTGTTCTCTAATCTTGGTGACAGCTCTGACAACAGTTGTGTAATCTTGGTGACAGCTCTGACAAGTGTTGTCTAATCTTGGTAACAGCTCTGACAAGTGTTCTCTAATCTTGGTGACAGCTCTGGCAACAGTTCTCTAATTTTAGTGACAGCTCTGAAAACAGTTGTGTAATCTTGGTGACAGCTCTGACAAGTGTTCTCTAATCTTGGTGACAGCTCTGACAATAGTTGTGTACACTTGGTGACAGCTCTGACAAGTGTTGTGTAATCTTGGTAACAGCTCTGACAAGTGTTCTCTAATCTGGTGACAGCTCTGGCAACAGTTCTCTAATTTTAGTGACAGCTCTGAAAACAGTTGTGTAATCTTGGTGACAGCTCTGACAAGTGTTCTCTAATCTTGGTGACAGCTCTGACAATAGTTGTGTACACTTGGTGACAGCTCTGACAAGTGTTGTGTAATCTTGGTAACAGCTCTGACAAGTGTTCTCTAATCTTGGTGACAGCTCTGGCAACAGTTCTCTAATCTTAGTGACAGCTCTGAAAACAGTTGTGTAATCTTGGTGACAGCTCTGACAAGTGTTCTCTAATCTTGGTGACAGCTCTGACAAAAGTTGTGTAATCTTGGTGACAGCTCTGACAAGTGTTGTCTAATCTTGGTAACAGCTCTGACAAGTGTTCTCTAATCTTGGTGACAGCTCTGGCAACAGTTCTCTAATCTTAGTGACAGCTCTGACAACAGTTGTGTAATCTTGGTGACAGCTCTGACAAGTGTTCTCTAATCTTGGTGACAGCTCTGACAACAGTTGTGTAAACTTGGTCACAGCTCTGACAAGTGTTGTCTAATCTTGGTAACAGCTCTGACAAGTGTTCTCTAATCTTGATGATAGCTCTGACAACAGATCTGTAATTTTAGTGACAGCTCTGACAAGTGTTCTCTAATTTTGGTGACTACACTAACTTTGGTTGTCTAAATGTTGTGACAGAAATAACTACTGACTAATCTTGACTATTGACCCGACTTTGCATTTGGTGTCTCCTGTGAAGATATTCCAATACCTGCATGTTAAGAACTTTTTTTTTTCATAGATGTTTACTTATTCTGCTGTGCCTTTGCGACAGATGGTTATATTTTGAACAAATGCTTTGGGATGAATTGAAATGTATGAATGGTTTTGTGGCTTTGCTATTGGCAACGTTAATTCCAACTTTAACAAAAATCTATATTGCTTCTTAGAACATATCTATCTGAATAAACGTTTGTATTGGTGGAAACGAATATTGCTTCACTCGGCGACGTTCATTCAGTCTCATTCAAGCATATTTATAACGGGAAGAAATATCCTTACTTTTGTCCAAAAAGTGGAAGATTCCTTTAAAACCCGTGTAATTTCCGGGTCTGCCTTGCCGGAACTCGGAGTGGAATTCCAAAACAAGACTTCGGCCTGCACTGTAGATTGTGTTCTGAATGGAGTTATAGTCACCGCAGAACTCCAGGTCATGCTGGGTACGCTCATTGACCTCTGGTCGCTCAAGGTTCAGATACACCCTGAGAAAGTCCACACATCGCCTGCAAACAAATGACGTAAAAGATACATGTTACTTCTAGGGCGTGGCCTTGTTAATAATTGACAAACGTAGAAACGTGCTAGCTGTGGTGAAGGAGTATATTCAAGAAACGGTAGATATCTCGTTTCTTTTTTTTTTTTTTGCAGTGGTGAAAGTTTGTTCTGAATGGTTGTTTACTCTCATGTCTCATTCGCAGCATTACAGCGCACATCGTATGAATGCTTTCTCAGAGGCTCTTTTTGACTAAAATATATCTCACTTTCTTGCCTTTTTAGACATAACATGTTGGGCGTGGTGTGAAAAAATGACATAATGAATGAGTGACATAAATACCATAATGAAGGAACGAGATAAATGCTGAATTTAGAGGGCGAAGACGTTGTCCTATTTGGCAATCAGCGACCCTAGCTGACAATCTAGCGCCCGGGTGGCGAACTATAAATGATCAAGACCCTGTCCCACCCCTTCGTTGGTACTCCCCAGCAGCAGGCCCAGCCTGGCTAACGGAGCAAGGATCGCCATAGTCCCCCTGGTGGTGGAGCCTGCTGAAAAGGTACCGCACATCCTTTGCCCTTTAACTGTTCGCAGGGACTGGAGAAAAGCTGTCATGACTTGCTCCCAAGCGGACACGATGCCGTGCCTCAACGTCTACTCCGTATCGGCTGCACAAAGTACCAGTTAGCGGCTTCAGAGAGAAGAAATAGAAGAAGAAGAAGAAGAAACAGAAGAAGAAGAAGAAAATCCCGACCCTAAACCGTAACTCTAAGCTTAAACCTTAAAAACCAGTATTAAACCCTAAACCTAACCATAAACACTGACCTTAAGTCCTAACTCTAAATATCAACCTTTATCCTAAACTACATCCCTGAACCATAATTCTGAACCCTAACACTGAGCGTAAACCTTGACCCTAAACTCTAACCACAACCCTACACATAACCCTAAACTCTAACCACAACCCTACACATAACCAGTTGACAACTAGTATTTGTGATGTAAAATGAAACAAATTATGCCTTTAATCATCACATACGTAGACTAACACAAGTTACATCACTCCTTCTTTGCGGTATTCATCTCTACTTTATCACTCCTCGTTATGCCAATCCTTCACTCACTCCGAAACTGTTTTTGTCTGTTTAAATAAGCAGTAATTCCAATATTATATTTTCCACGCTTTTGTTTTAAAGGAAGAAAGTCTATTTAATAATGGAAAATGGAGAAGAAATAAAACCTGCATTATTGTGTGGTAACCGTTGTTCAGAGTGTTAAAATGATTAATAATGTACCAGGGTTTGTACATCCCTAAGAGTTCGGCTCCCTGCATGCCAAGGGCAATATTTAAATTTATCTGTGTTTTTCAACACTGGAAATGAACTATCATTCACGCTTTCCATTAAATGATTTATTCTATTGCTTCCCTTTTTCAAAGTATTACACTTGTATCATTTTAAATTCTGATTATTCACTAAAACACAAAGAAATGTGCTGTAGGCAGTTATGTCATATCTTTGCTTAAAGTCTGACATTATTATCAAGCAAAATGAGGGAATTTATTTCTAGTTTAAACGATCACAAATGTTAGACATCTTTGCTTCTTGTGCATACCTAATATCATTTATCTAACAATATCTCCGGGAAAAGGCTTTTTTGCCGAAATTTTGACTGTTTTGTTCCTCCATTTCTGTTTCCTCTCTATTTCTTGAAAACTACACTCGCTGTAAAACTAGACCATTCAAAATCATTCAAAATCATCGGCGCATTCGTTCTAAATTTGTCTTTTTATTTATCTATCACAATTTTGCTATGTTGTCCATCACAACGTAGCTTTGTTATCTATCACAGCTTAGCTTTGTTATCTATCACAACTTAGCTATGTTACCAATCAAGCTATGTTATCTATCACAACTTAGCTATGTTATCTATCACACCTTAGCTTTGTTATCTACCAAACTTAGCTATGTTATCTATCACAACTTAGCTATATTATCTATAACAACATAGCTTTGTTATCTATCACAACTTAGCTATGTTATCTATCACAACTTAGCTATGTTATTTGTAACAATTTAGCTTTGTTATCTATCACAACCTAGCTATGTTACCTGTAACAATTTAGCTATGTTATCTATCACAACTTAGCTATGTGATCTATAACAACTTAGCTATGTGATCTATAACAACTTAGCTATATTATCCTCACTTCCTATGATTCTTTATCGCTTTTGAGAAGCAGCTTAAAACTCGATTTGTCTGGTTTCATATTCTGAAACTTGATATTTACTGACTTTATATCTGAAAATTGATATTGATGACTAAAGTTGTAAAACTTGTTATTGCTTAGTTCATGTTCTTACACTTGACCTTTATGAGCCTGACATTTATGAAGAAGAGAAATCTGAACCGTTTACGCCCCTTTCTGTTATAGTCGTTTACGTTTAAGTTATTTGTACATACGTCTACGCTCGCACACACACACATGTTATTGGTTCATACGTCTACGCTCGCATACAAACATGTTATCACTGCATATGTCTACGCTCGCACACAAACATGTTATTAATTCATACGTCTACGCTTGCACACACACACACACACACATGTTATTAGTTCATACGTCTACGCTCGCACACACACACATG
This sequence comes from Achatina immaculata, assembly GCA_009760885.1. Classification (NCBI taxonomy): domain Eukaryota; kingdom Metazoa; phylum Mollusca; class Gastropoda; order Stylommatophora; family Achatinidae; genus Lissachatina; species Lissachatina immaculata. Next base: position 55,412,437 of record CM019692.1, read on the forward strand.
TTATTGGTTCATACGTCTACGCTCGCACACACACACATGTTATTGGTTCATACGTCTACGCTCGCACACAAACATGTTATCATTACATAGTCTACGCTCGCACACGAACATGTTATTAGTTCATACGTCTACGCTCGCACACACACATGTTATTAGTTCATACGTCTACGCTCGCACACGAACATGTTATTAATTCATACGTCTACGCTTGCACACACACACATATTATTAGTACATACGTCTAAACTTGCACACACACACACAAACATGTTATTAGTACATACGTCTACGCTTGCACACACAATGTTATTAATTCATACGTCTACGCTTGCACACACACACATATTATTAGTACATACGTCTACACTTGCACACACACACACAAACATGTTATTAGTACATACGTCTACGCTTGCACACACACAGACATGTTATTAGTTCATACGTCTACGCTTGCACACACACACACATGGTATTAGTTCATACGTCTACACTTGCACACACACACACAGACATGTTATTAGTTCATATGTCTACGCTTGCACACACACACATGTTATTAGTACATACGTCTACGCTTGCACACACACACACAAACATGTTATTAGTACATACGTCTACGCTTGCACACACACATGTTATTAATTCATACGTCTACGCTTGCACACACACACAGACATGTTATTAGTTCATACGTCTACGCTCTCACACATACACACCCACACACATAAAGAGTCCTAAAATAAAAGCAATCCACTCCCTCCACGGCGTTCCCTGGACAATATTTTAGGCCCCACGCTTACCCGCTTGGGTCTGGCATCTTCAGATCAAACTCTATGAAGGTCAGCTCAACAATCTCCGTAGAATCGCCGATGAAGGAGTAGAGAATGCAGTTGATGTTTGGAGGATAGAACTGTGGGAAATTAGGGGAAGTAAATCTCCCGCTGCTTAGACCGTAACTCTGATAAACAACACAATCGCAGGCTGGGGAGAAAGTAACATACAAAGCAATGAAAAAAAAAGAAGCTGGTGTTTTTAAAGAAATGACATAATAAATACAAACATAGGTTATATGCGTCATTATAAAATTACTAGTTATTTAATTATTTAAATTTATTAATCATGAATCAACATCAGATATCATAACAATGTAGTATTCCGAATGCAACAGTCAAGCAAGAACGGCATTAAAATAGAACTAGAGTCTGAACTTGGGTAATAAGCTCTCACTTGGAATCCTCACCACACACGTGGTAAAATTATCTAGCAAACCCGTGCGAGCATAAAAAAAAATTGGGTGAAGTAGAAGTGGAGCACCAAAGAACTGGGGTAAAGTAAAAGTGGAGCACCAAAGAACTGTAGTAAATAGAACTGGAGCCCCACAGAAATGGGGTAAAGTAGAAGTGCAGCACCAAAGAATTGTAGTAAATAGAACTGGAGCCCCACAGAACTGGGCTAAATAGACTTGGAACCATACAGAACTGGGATAAAAGAGAAATGGACCCATACAGGACTGGGGTAAAATAGAACTAAAGCCTCCATAAGACTAGAGCTCTACAGAAGTGCGGTAAACAGAGCTGGGGGTAAAATAGAACTAGAGCCACAGAGAATTTGAATCTCACAGAACTCTGGTCTCAAAGAGCTGGAACCACACAGAACTGGAACCACACAGAACTGGAACCATACAGAACTGGAACCATACAGAACTGGAGCCACACAGAACTGGAACCACACAGAACTGGAGCAATACAGAACTGGAACCACACAGAACTGGAACCATACAGAACTGGAACCAAACAGAACTGGAGCAATACAGAACTGGAACCACACAGAACTGGAACCACACAGAACTGGAACCACACAGAACTGGAACCACACAGAACTGTTGTCAACATTTATTGCGCGGCAAAAAGCGTTAAAGAAGGTATCGGAGCATCTGTTTTACTTATTTTATGTGACAGAAGTGCCCTAATTACGTTGATCAGATTCCAGGCTATACAAGTACGATCCTTTTGATTGTATTTGAGATAAGATATTAATTTTCCCCCCAACATTTTGAAAATGAGTAAATCCGATTTGAAAGTCTGCTTTATTGTAACAACCATAGAGATGTTTCAAAACGTCTGAGACACGATTATTATTGGGATTAATATCATAAATATGGCTTATTTTTGTTCTCTCCCCCCCCCCCCCACCCCTAGACTGTTTTAAACCATTAGAAAAGTATTTATTTTTCTCCTGAAAATGTATAACACACCTCAGCGACAGTGAATGTATAGCACATCTCAGGTTCTAGCAATATAGATCGACTTAACTCTATAGGGTGCCGCGGTGGTATAATGGCTAGTACACTCGCCTAATGACCAGCTGATTCCTGGTTCTGTTCCACACTGGGAAGTGGAATTTTTGTCGGACCTGCCGGCACCAGGCTCAGCCCAGCCTCAAGAAGTGGATACCTGTGGTTTCCATGAGGAAAACAAAGACAACGAGGACAGCTGGTGATAACCCTACTTCACAATGTTATCGCGGCCAAGATATGTGAAGGACTGACGCTTCACACTTGCAATGTAAGCATATACAAAGGGGCATACTAATTTTTTTTTACTTTCTTTAAAAAAACGATAAGGAAAACTTCATTTGTTTATATTTTCAATGAGCTTTTACCTTAACTTTTGTATAAAAACGAATAAATTCAATTATGACTTATTATACTAGCACATAAATATGACTTCAGTCATACACCCCAGTCATCTTCTAACCAAGGGAGGAAATACAATAATACGAGACTACGTATTTAAATTATTAGTTATTTCCCTTGTATGACTTATACCAAGACGTTACAATACATAAGAATTTTATGTGCAATCACTTATATCTATACTTACCATAGGAACCTGTGTGAAACAAAAATGTAATGCATGTAACGAATATGCTACTTTATATTTATCCCTGCATACATAGATTAGATTATTTTCAGCTGTACTGTATGATATACAAAGAATATGTTTAGTGATTTACATTTATTCCAGTCTTGTACTAAAACAAACAGTATCTTACGGTTTACGTTGCTTATACACGTCTGTTCATATCAGTATTCAGATTAATCTTTGTAATTAAAATCGTTTCTTTTTACAAAAGTTTGAAATATCTCGAATGTTACTGTTACTAATTATGATAAGAAAAATAGTAATGATTTACAACATTTTTTTTTCTTTCTATGAAATTACCTCTAGTTATATGATATGAACTTTCATAATTTATGCAATTTTCAGGAGCTGAAATTTCAAGGGTTGATGAAAGGGGGTGGGGGTGGGGTGGGAGGGGGGGGGTGGACAGATTTAGAGGGAGGGAGAGAAGGGGAAAGGGAGCGAATGAGAGAGAGAAACAGAAAAAAAAATCATTAATGTTGTACTCAAATATATTTAACAGTTGTGCACATCGAAAAGTATCATGAAACACAATCAAATACAGTTTAAAGGTTTATAAAAACTGAAAGCATAAAATGTAGAAATCATCACCATCATCATCATCATCTTTTGTTTGGAAGCTTTAAATTAATGGTCAGATCCGAGGCAGGCAGATTTAGCCGTAAGTTTTGTTAAACGTCTTCGTGCTGGATCAGTATCTTCTTTCTTTCTTTCTTTCTTTCTTCTTCTTTTTTCTTTCTTTCTTCTTCTTATTCTTCTTTTCTTCCCTTCTTTCCACTTTCTTCTTGGTGTTTCTTCTTCTTTCTTTCTTTCTTTTTCTTCTTCTTCTTTCTTTCTCTCTTCTTCTTCTTCTTCTCTCTTTTTTCTTTCTTTCTTTCTTCTTCTTCTCTCTTTCTTCTTCTTCTTTCTTTCTTTCTTCTTCTTCTTCTTCTTCTTCTTCTTCTTTCTTCCTTTCTTTCTTCTTCTTGTTATGAGCAGCTGCTGAATTCAGCAGGTTTCTTAGCAACTAAGGGTCACTGCTGCAAACAATTCACGTCTCCATTCCTCTCTGTTCTTGATCTTTTCTTGTCGTGTGTCGATTCCAAAAATGGGTGCGTATTCTTCTAGGTTGTCTTCTCACATGATTGATTCTACTAATGGTGGATGTACATATTAGACCTCAGTGACTGCAAGCAGCCTTTTTCCTACAAGGATTATTCTCCTTGCGCTTGTGTTTTGTTTTGTTTCTGTTTTCCTCTTCAAATTTATCCCTCGTTCTCTCCTCAGATAATGCTGCACAGTATGCAAAATCGCTGTCCAAGTATTGCTCTTCCGTCAAATAGGTCTCTGTATTCGTTACTGACTGAAAGATCTTTCACGAATGTCGTATATGTATAGTTGTAACTCATCTTTGGTTTAACATTTGGCTGCTTACTCATCTTTGGTTTACCATGTGGCTGCTTACTCATCTTTGGTAAACCACGTGGCTGCTTACCCATCTTTGGTTTACCATGTGGCTGCTTACTCATCTTTGGTTAACCACGTGGCTGCTTACCCATCTTTGGTTTACCATGTGGCTGCTTACTCATCTTTGGTTTACCATGTGGCTGCTTACCCATCTTTGGTTTACCATGTGGCTGCTTACTCATCTTTGGTTTACCATGCGGCTGCTTACTCATCTTTGGCTTATCATGTGGCCCCTTTCCTTTTACAAGTTCAGAATGCAACATTTTTCTTGCGATATATTTTCATCCACTCCTACTATATGCTCCAACCATTTTAATCTTCGGTTTTTCTTTAATAACCACTTCTGATATTCTCCTTTTCTGTAGAAAATGACACTTACTCCAGAAATTCCCAATGGCCGATAAATCATCTTGTACGTAGATAATAATATTAGGTGAAGTATTTCCTTTCATATTTGTAAATCATCCATTATGTACATAACAACATTCAGTCAAGTATTTCCTTAGACGTTTATAAATCACAGATTATGTTGATAACAACATTCAGTCAAGTATTTCCTTAGACGTTTATAAATCACCCATTATGTTGATAACAACATTCAGTCAAGTATTTCCTTAGATGTATGTAAATCATCCATTATGTTGATAACAACTCACAGAGTCAAATATTTCCTCAACTAATACTAGTAAATCACACAGTATGTAAATTATGATATTAAGTCATCAGGTATATCCTTAATCACTGGTAAATCGTCCATAGTATTGTTTTTTCTTAAAACTTTTCTCAGAAAATTGGAAAAAAAGTTTTCAAATATTAAAAGAAAATAATTAGACGTCGTCACTTTAGTTTCAGCGCTTAGATATCTTCTCTAACAAAAATAATGATTGTTCGATGCCTCCTGGTAATTTCACTATAAAAGAATCATCACTTGATAAAATGTCAGCATTGGCAAAAACTGGTGTTTCGGCTCAATTTCGGACGTTTTATTTCCTAAATTTAAAGGCGGCTGTAGTGCTGGCTATAACAGTGCGTGGATGTTTTATTCTGCTATAACAGTGCGTGGATGTTTTGTTCTGCTATAACAGTGCGTGGATGTTTTGTTCTGCTATAACAATGCGTGGATGTTTTGTTCTGCTATAACAGTGCGTGGATGTTTTGTTCTGCATTAAGATCTGTCATTTTTTATAATATCCATCGTCATGTTATGAGATGGCTTTCATGCAGGTTCTTGTTTTGCAGTTTTCAGGAAGTTTGAAAAACGTCATTGAGCTAATAAACGTCCCGCATGTTTATTCTGTCAATATTTCACTTGCCAAACCAGCCATAATAACAACAGGTTGTGAGATCCAGTCTTGTATCGTCTTGCGTTTTCTGAATCTACATTCGGCCATATTCCCCCCCCCCCCCCCCCCACACACACACACACACACAGATGACGCAGCGTCTCGTAACAAAGACAATCTTCCTACAGCACCGTTTTTTTTTTTTTTTTGCAGTATTCCTCTGTCCGTGCGATAGATTAGGGGAGGGAACTCTCTTATAGATTACCTCGCAGATACAACTGCATTGCAAGAGTTTATCTGTCGTCTGACTTGCCCCGCTCCATCTAAAACTTTGCATGTACTTTCTTTTTTTTGTTTAAAGAAGCTGATGCAACATTCCTCAGCCATCTTCATCTTTTTGCCACTGACAGCCGTCATCAGGTTACAGCATTTGATAGTTTTCCGTTTATATCTCATTATATCATATATTTATGACCAAAGAATAATTATACATATTATGTAATTTTACAATCAACGGAAATAAAACCTCCCGCCTTTGTAAATGTATTTTCTTGTACTTTTTTACAACGTCATCATATTCACAATCACAAGTATTATTATTTTTATTATCACGACAACCACCATCATCATTATTATTAGATGCCTTTATTATCACCTTTGATACACAGCCATAAAACCAAATTTATTCTAACCTAGTTTGTTTTATTATCTTCTAGCTCAGTATACCCCCAGAGAAAGCGTTGTTACCTTAGAGACAAAACAATCATGGATATTCTATTTCTTCACAACTTACAGACAAAACATAACCATGTGTACTTTATTTCATCACAAATTACAGACAAAATATAACCATGGGTACTTTATTTCTTCACAACTTACAGACAAAACATAACCATGGCTATTTTATTTCTTCACAACTTACAGACAAAACATAACCATGGATACTTTATTTATTCACACATTACAGACAAAACATAACCATGGATACTTTATTTATTCACACATTACAGACAGAATATAACCATGGGTACTTTATTTATTCACAACTTACAGACAAAACATACCATGGGTACTTTATTTCCTTACAGACAAAACATAACCATGGGTAATTTATTTATTCACATATTACAGACAAAACATAACCGTGGGTACTTTATTTCTTCACAACTTGCAGGCAAAACATAACCATGGGTACTTTATTTATTCACACATTGCAGACAAAACATAACCGTGTGTACTTTATTTCTTCACAACTTACAGACAAAATATAACCATGGGTACTTTATTTATTCACACATTACAGACAAAACATAACCGTGGGTACTTTATTTCTTCACAACTTACAGACAAAACATAACCATGGGTACTTTATTTCTTCACAACTTACAGACAAAACATAACCATGGGTACTTTATTTATTCACAACTTACAGACAAAATATAACCATGGGTACTTTATTTATTCACACATTACAGACAAAACATAACCATGGGTACTTTATTTATTCACACATTACAGACAAAACATAACCGTGGGTACTTTATTTCTTCACAACTTACAGACAAAATATAACCATGGGTACTTTATTTATTCACACATTACAGACAAAACATAACCGTGTGTACTTTATTTATTCACACATTGCAGACAAAACATAGCCATGGAAACGTTATTTCCCATCTAATATTCTTTATATAGTAAAATATTAGAGCAAAACATGGGCCGACATTGGCCTCGAAAAATCGCCCACAAAAAAGTGAGAGAAGGGAAGAAATAGCAAGAGAGTGATTGTGAATCTAAAACCCTGGACTACAGTAGAGGACGACGGGCCGCCTAGTCATAGGAGGACAGCCCGCTGTCGACTTGCTATATCTCTTTAAGATTAGTTTAAAATTAAACTTCGTACCGTGGAATATTCCTGGTATAAAGGCCACAGGACAATTTTATGTTTCAGAAAATCTTTTATCTGTAACAAAGCGTTACTGTTATAAAGGCTGTACTTTTAGAAGCAAAAAATGTTTTAACCATCTCCTACTGTTGTGAAGGCTCGAAGACAATTTTATTTTTTTAAGTATAATGTTCTATTTATACGAGTATAATTGTATTGGTTATAAAGATGGATAAGTGCTTTAAGTTCCTGAAGTGATTGCTTCTGCAGTAAATTCTCTCGCTGTTAACAATCACTTTCACGCATTGTTTTATCAATAGTAACACGATGTTGCTTTTCCTAGCTAGCGGCTATGTCACATTTTTTGCGGTTATAAGGTTAAAAACATTAGTTTCCCGGATGTGAGGAGGAATGGGCAATGTCTATGATGCATCAGCCCCATCTCAGATATGATGATTATGTGGCACAATGCAAGGGCAGTGCTCACAGTTTGATTATGTAGCAATGTTCCAGAAAATACTTAAGCTGGAAAGGAAAAAAGAAACCTTCGCCAACTGCTGCCTTATGGTTGATGTTTAATCAGGGTTTACTCCCCTAGGCTTCACCCAAGGCAGTAAGTTTGACAGCCAATGCTAGCACAGATTATTGTCAAGCGGTAGCTAGCGCGCCTTACCTGACACACTGTAGCTTACACACTCCCTTCTTTATATTTATCAGTTAAATTATTATCACTGAATATAAGGGGGCAGAGATGCTGTCCGATCTGACAGCCAGCTACCAATAGCTGACAGTTTGACGCCAGGGTGGGCGAACCATAACTGACCAAGATTCTGCTCCACCTGTTCTTTGATATACCCAGTAATGATTCTGTTCCACCTCTTCTTTGATATACCCAGTAACGATTCTGTTCCACCTCTTCTTTGATATACCCAGTAATGATTCTGTTCCACCTGTTCTTTGATATACCCAGTAACGAGACTGTTCCACCTCTTCTTTGATATACCCAGTAACGAAACTGTTCCACCTGTTCTTTGATATACACAGTAACGAAACTGTTCCACCTCTTCTTTGATATACCCAGTAACGATTCTGTTTCACCTCTTCTTTGATATATCCAGTAACGATTCTGTTCCACCTCTTCTTTGATATACCCATTAACGATTCTGTTCCACCTCTTCTTTGGTGTACCCATTAACAAGCCTAACCTGGTTAACAGGTCATAGGGATTCTGCTCAACGAGCATTGCACATATACCCATCCCCTCCTGGTTTTCTAGCTCCACTCCGGGACTGAAAAAAAATAACATAACCCGCTCCCAATCCGACACGATGCTGTGTTACAACACCTTCACACCATCGGCTGCAAAGTACACCAGCTCGCAGTTCCAGGAAGAAGGAAAGGAAGGAAGGAAGGAAAGACTGAGTATAAAGTTAACATTAAATTGTGTGCAACTACGTCTTCTTCCCCACTGCTAAGTTTCGCGACAGATGATTTCACTTTGATTCGTCTTGGTACTTATGATCACTTTCTTATTTCCCACTTGGGCTGCGCCTTGGAGCCTGTCAAACTCTGTTAGTACTGTTTCACTTTTATAGCCAGCTCCAGACAACCCTCGTTTACTTCCGATGACCTGGCTGTCAACTGGGGTGGCAATTTTGTTGCAAGAAGGTCGTTGCAGAAAATTGCACAACACAACCTTTTTTTTTTTTTAGAAATGTCAGTGCTCTATCTTTTTCTCTCTCTGCTAGGAATGAGGCTGCGACGCCTCTGCTAGGAATGAGCCTGCGACGCCTCTGCTAGGAATGAGGCTGCGACGCCTCTGCTAGGAATGAGGCTGTGACGCCTTTGACAAGAAAACCGGTTAGCTTGTCCACAGATCGAAAAGCATATATTGATCACTTTGAAAGTATGTATGTGAAAAAAAGGAAATATTAAGGCTTAACCTACTAAAATAAAAGGCACACAAACATATTTTGTAATCAAAATAAATCCTACAGTGTATCATATGGCAATGCCCCGTGGCTTGTTTTGTTTTTCTGTTCTTTTTCTTTTGGGCATTTGCTAAAGTTTAAAATTACGAACTCTCGTATACACGAAAAAACAAACACATGACTGTAGTTATTATGCTTTTAATTGTTTGAAACGCCTTGTAAAAGACTCATAGTAGGTTAAGAGTTTAAACTACATTAATATTACTTCTTGACAACAGTAAAGTGAGATCACTTGTCAAGTGGTCTTGTGACGTGGCATAGACAGCTTGGCCAAAGTTGAGATCACGTGACAAGTGGTCTTGTGACGTAGCATAGACATCTTGGCTAAAGTTGAGATCACGTGTCAAATGGTCTTGTGACATGGCACAGACAGCTTGGCCAAAGTTTAGATCACGTGCCAGTGGTCTTGTGACATGGCACATACAGCTTGGCCAAAGTTGAGATCACGTGCCAGTGGTCTTGTGACATGGCATAGACAGCTTGGCCAAAGTTTAGATCACGTGCCAGTGGTCTTGTGACATGGCACAGACCGCGTGGCCAAAGTTTAGATCACGTGCCAGTGGTCTTGTGACATGGCACAGACCGCGTGGCCAAAGTTGAACATTTAATTGATAGGTCTTTTAAAAAATGTTTTCCTCAAAAACAAAACCGGTTTGTCTTGAGGTAACTTAACCTTCCATCGAACTGTCAACCAGGGGTTGTTAGAACGTGGAGATTCATCCAAATTATACATTGAGGGTGGGCGGGTGTGGCCAAGTCAATACCAGCCCTGCTTTTCGGGCTTAAAGTAATGGGTTCTCTTCCTTGTCGAGTTTGCCGTGAAAGTGAGTACTCGGAATACGGGTTTGAGTGTCACTGCTACGTTGTGACCTGTTCTGAGGAATTTTCTTGCTCGATGCATCAGTTTACGTGTCTTTGTTTACGTAAAACGAATTACCGTAAGCTGAGGGATGTATGACTGGAGCACTTACAGATATATTAACAAAGGTTCAACGGTTCAAAGGTTTCAAATTCAGACTCCAGATTCCTTGGACAACCTCCTATATGCTCCGCCGCATGCCGCAGCATCCATACAAGAGTATGTTTAGACATATTAAAAGTACAAGAATAGTCATACAAAATTTATTATTACTTTCATAATGTAAGCAATATTTTACAATATAGCGCATTATTCTCAGCTTTTCATTTACTTTTAGAAGTTTGCATATGCTGTTTTCTCCGGGAATCCTTTCGGTGGAAGCATTTTTCTGGGTGTAACCAGATTGAACGGACGCATCAGCAGCAGGGCATCTTGCTTACAACCGAGAAGGCTACAGGAGAGCTGTTAGGGAAGTAAAGTTCCGCAAGGGACATGCAGATGACTGACTGACTAACTGATTGAACTGAATGATTTATTTCTAAATGAAATTTTTTTTTAAAAATCTATGTCCCGCAGATTTGCATGTCGTACAGGTGTCGAGTGTTAGCGCCTTAACATTTCTAGGCTACTACAACATAAGGCAGGGATGCTATGACATGTCCTCGTTGCTTTTGTTTTCCTACGGAGAATCCTAGGAACCCATTTTTCTTTTAGACTGGATTGACCTCGGGCCCGAACAAATTTATCCCGAGTGCGAAATCGACCAAGGGACCATCCGATCGGCAAGTGATTATTGCACAACCACTATACAACCACTACACAACCACTACACAACCACTACACAACCACTACACAACCACTATACAACCACTATACAACCACTGCACATTAATGAACATAAATTGTGTTATATAGACTGGCAAAAGCATTTAGTATACACAACAGAAGTGGAAATGTTTGTCTTCACTAATGCCATATGCAATATCTTGGCTTTGCTGATTGACAGTCCTATATAGCCAATGTGTCATTTTGTCTTTTAGACATTCAGAAATCTCAGATCCCAATTCTTCAATTTCGCTGACACTTCTTCAGCACAAAGTTTTCACGTCCATTCAACCAGTGCTCCAACATTTCTATTCCATCTGGCTTCCTCTACAGTTCAACATTTTAATTTCCTACCAATTTCCACATTTTCATTTCAACTTTTTGTCCAGTTCCTCGCAAGAGTAAATTTCAATTTCCTTCACCAAATTGAGACAACCATCCAATATATTTTCCTCGTTTTTTACCATCTGTTAGCAGCTACCCTCAATGTATTAAAGCTAAGATCACATTAAGTAATCTTTATAGCTCTACTTGGCTTTTTGTTACAGCGATGTGGGGTATAGAGTTTCACAATTGCATTTCCATGTCACTCAAGCCTCAATTTCCTAAACTTTAACCCTTGTTAGCCGTGCACTTCAAAAACAACGGGAAGATCCGTAATCATGCTTCCGGTAATAGATCTATGCAGAGACCTCGCTGATCCTAGGAGAAATGAAACAATAGGTCGACAGACAGATAAAAAGACAGATGGACAGGTACATAGGCAGATAGATAGACAGATAGACAGAAAGAAAGATGGAAAGACAGACAGACAGGTACATAGGCAGATAGACAGGTAGAAGCCAAACAGTCATATAGGCAGACCAGACAGATAGACAGACGAACAGATGGGCGGTTGTACGAACAGATAGATAGATAGATAGATAGATAGATAGATAGATAGATAGATAGATAGATAGATAGATAGATAGATAGATAGATAGATAGATAGATAGATAGATAGATAGATAGATAGATATATTAAGAAAAGAATATACAGAACGTTGTTACAATGTTATTGGTGGTTCACACTGAAGAGTTAACAACACAGGGCGAAGTAACAAATATTGAACGTCATGATTGCATACAGTAACAAATCTGTCATTTACAATGCAAATGGGAGCCGAGACGAATGTTTAGAGTTAGCGCGCCCAAATTTGCTAAGAACTTGTTATGCTTCCATATATTGCTCATAGGGAGCGGTGTTTATTGCTCTGGGAAAGAAATAATGTGCTTCCAGAGGCGGATGAGTACTGTCTGACTTCGTGGAAGTTAATGAAAACCACGGTAGGCTCTCTCTCCACTAGTTGTTGTGAACTTTGCTTGTGTTGCAAAGAAGGTAAGGCTGCTGTGACAAGGATCTATTTAACTCAATTGACGGCTCTTAGTGTCGTGTTATTTGTTTCATCGGCTTTATAGCTATCAACTTCCTACTTCCTTACTGGTCCCTGCATTGCTGATGTATTTATTTGTTATTTATTTAAGGTATAAGTTGTATAAGAGTGTGTGTTCAGTATACATATATACGTACGCACACATATATATTTATATAATTTCCTCAGATACAATCTCTAAAGTAACTTTAGAGAGAATTAACTTCTGCTATGTTGCTAGGGGTTTTTTTTTGGGGGGGGGGAGGGTGGGTCAAAATATATTGAACCTGGTGTGAACCGTAACTGAACATGTGCTAGGCAGATACTCTATTGTCAGTCTGGGCCTAGGGTATCTCTTCTATCAGGTAAATCGGACAAAAAAAAATTTTTTTTCTGGATACTCCAACCACTGATGAACACAGTGATAAAAGAAATGTTGAATTTGTACCATAATACTGTATCTAAGTGAAAAATTACAGCCCAGACAGTTGGAGCCATGCTATTTATTTTTAGCTGGACTGTTCCATGAAACAAATTTATCAATCCACGGGAAGGTTTCAGGGGAAGCTACCCAGAGTATCTACCACTCCCTTTTTAAAAAATATTGCAAATTTATCTCACCACTGCCTTTTTATACTATAAATTTATCTCACCACTGCCTTTTTCCTATCACAAATTTATCTCACATCAAAATTTATTATCTTTGCTGGGGCATTTTTATAATTCTGCATTCTGCCGTAAAGCTAGGGTGTATAGATCATACATCAGACCAGAATGAAAGTGGAGCCCACGATAGGAACTCCCTGGAGTGTACGAGGTACAAAAAGTCCTGGGTACAGCAGATCTGAGCGTTGAATATTAGATTTATTTATCGATAAACCCCAGTGGTATTTTCGCATTGGCTGTAAAAGAGCCAGTAGATCAATAGTTCTGACCTAAAAATAAGAACATCCATATATAAAAAGACAACAAAAATTGTTTTTTCCTTATATTTACTTTGTTACAGGTCGTCATATAACAGTACGTGAGTTCTAGTCAGTCTCTTCACATACTGAAGACACAAGTGGCTCTTGACGCAAACAAATAATGAAATTTGTTCTGCCAAGCTCAGAATTAAAAGTAACAAAAAACGAAATCGAAGGAGCTATGAGCATAAACATTTCAGCAGATTTTCCTTTATTATTTCTCAGACACTTTTTTAGTTGTAATCAAGCATAAACAGTATACTAAACAGTATATAGGGCGTCTTTGTTCTAGCCTTCAGAATGATCAACAGTATATAGGGCGGCTTTGTTCTAGCTTTCAGAATGATCAACAGTATATAGGGTGTTTTTGTTGTAGCCTTCAGATTGACCAACAGTATATAGGGGGCCTTTGTTCTAGCCTTCAGACTGATCAGCAGTATATACGGAGTCTTTGTTCTAGCCTTCAACCTGACCAACAGTATATAGGGGGCCTTTGTACTAGCCTTCAGACTGACCAACAGTATATATGGTGTCTTTGTACTAGCCTTCAGACTGACCAACAGTCAACAGTATATAGGGTGTCTTTGTTCTAGCCTTCAGACTGACCAACAGTCAACAGTATATAGGGTGTCTTTGTACTAGCCTTCAGACTGACCAACAGTCAACAGTATATAGGGTGTCTTTGTTCTAGCCTTCAGACTGACCAACAGTCAACAGTATATAGGGTGTCTTTGTACTAGCCTTCAGACTGACCAACAGTATATATGGTGTCTTTGTACTAGCCTTCAGACTGACCAACAGTCAACAGTATATAGGGTGTCTTTGTTCTAGCCTTCAGACTGACCAACAGTCAACAGTATATAGGGTGTCTTTGTACTAGCCTTCAGACTGACCAACAGTATATATGGTGTCTTTGTACTAGCCTTCAGACTGACCAACAGTCAACAGTATATAGGGTGTCTTTGTTCTAGCCTTCAGATTGACATTAAAAAAAAAAAGAAATTTGGAGCCGGATCCTGAAATCCTTCTCCTTTTCTTTTTCTTCCCTGCCTTTTCTTTTTTTTATCACGTGACCACCTCTCTTTTGTATAGTCATCCTCTCATTGTCCAGTGTAATGCTTACTCTTTTTCGCTCTATACTTTTTACAGTGCGAAATTATAAGCACGAATTGTTGCAATATTTGAAGTGAAAACACACATCACTTAATAATAAATACTCTACCGCATTGTTATTCTTTCTTAATGTTATGACTAAGATCTGCTATCTTGTCTCTCGTATTTATCATTCTCTGAAAGAACAACAAGAACAACAACAACAACAACAAACCCACTTCACCAACAGCAATTTATGAAACGAGAAGCCTGTATCTGAAAGTGAAACGGAGAAATCGTCTGAGAAACTCACATTTATTTTGCCACTAGTTCTGACCAGTATCCGAATATGAAAGAAATGTATCCCTCACATAACTAAATCTGTCACGCGGCTGTAATTCCCATCTTCACGTGGGGCAAACTATCCCTGAGAAGGTTTGACCACAGATGACCAGAGGGATAAAGTCCGTCGCTTTCAACAAAACCTCCTCGTAAATCATCGACGGTGGTCGAGACGTCTAGTGTAATCGATATTGGCGTCTGAATTTAGAGCTGTCGAACACTTGGAAGAATTCATATCTTCGGCCGGGAAAATTCCAAATATCGATATCATCAGAAATTACACCTTTAAAATGCGAATCCAAAGCTGTTAATACGAGGGAAAAAAATAACCCAGTATAGTGCACAACCTGCTATAGCATGTGCAACAGTTTTGTTTTTCTCTGTTTTAGAAAAAGAAGGACAAGTGGAGGTAGAACAATGAAGTAGATGTCCAGGGAGAAACTGTCCACAGCTCTGGAAACATGGCCATTGTGAGGAAGGATGTTCCGTGAAGCGCCATGGCCTGTCGTGAAGGCATGAAATTAATAAGAAAAAGATAATACCACCGAACCAAAATGAAATTATTGTTTCCCCATGTACTTCGGTTATATAATGAGTATGTACTGAGTGATTTTCACGCGAATGTTTCTTTTCATTGATATACTAACAGTCGTAGCATGGTGTACTCCGCTGATCTTCCGCAATCGTGTAAGAATTTATGTATATTTTTTAGGAATATGTGTATAGTATTGTCTGTAATGTAGACGCGATATTACAAGATTAAAAAGAGACAGGATTCCTGATCTTTTAACACATTCAACTGTCACCTTACATTTTAACGTGCGCAGTTCCCACACCGATATTGATCGTCTTCAATCTTATCGGAGACAGCTGAACTTTCAGTCCAACTGTGCAAGAAATGTCAGCAGCAAAGCACCCGTATTCACACTCTTCAGCCAAATTTCTGTGATTCTTCTCATATTTTCGGTCCTACTTTCTTACTAATAAAGTAATAGTAAGTATTTCTTCGAATGTAACATACAGCATTTCATTACATTCTATACAGCATTCGTGTTTTTGGTAAGCTCGTTCAAAGGATGTTTTTCTTAAATCTCCCTGAAACTGTGAACTGATGTTGTTGTTGTTGTTGTTTTGTTTTGTTTTGCAGCCGATGCCATGAAGATATTGAGGCATAACATCATGTTGCCTTGAGGGCGGATCATGGCAGTTCTTCTTCATTATCTGGGTTCAGAATGCTTCTTTAGCACACTCCACCGCCAAGGGGACTATGGCGATCCCTGTCTCGTTAGCCAGGCTAGGTTTGTTACTGGAAGCACCAATGGAAAGATGAGAGAGGTTATTGGTCAGCTGTGCCAAAGGTTTGAAATATGGAAAGACTGTGAAAGAAAAATCTGAGAAGGTAATTTTTTTTTCTTCTTTACGGTAAAAACTGTATTTTGCGGGTCGCGACGCTGTTTTTGTGCACCACCCTGTATGTTAACAGACATATTACTTTTTGTGCTCCACTCTGTTCGTTAACAGACATATTACTTTTTTTTACTCCACCCTGCACGTTAACAGACATATCACTTTTTATACTACACCCTCTACGTTAACAGACATATTACTTTTTGTACTTCACCCTGTATGTTAACAGATATATTACATTTTGACTCCACCTTGTATGTTAACAGATATATTACTTTTTGTACTCCACCTTGTATGTTAACAGACATATTACTTTTTGTACTGCACCTTGTATGTTAACAGACATATTACTTTTTGTATTCCGCTTTGTATGTTAACAGACATATTACTTTTTGTTCTCCACTCTGTATGTTAACATACATATTACTTATTTGTATTCCAACCTGTACATTAATAGACATATTAATTTTTGTGCTCCACCTTGTATGTAACAGACATTACTATTCGTACTCCACCCTGTATGTTAACAGACATATTACTTTTTGTACTCCACTTTCTATGTTAACAGATATATTACTTTTTGTGCTCCAATTTCTATGTTAACAGATATATTACCTTTTGTACTCCACTTTCTATGTTAACAGATATATTACTTTTTGTGCTCCACTTTGTATGTTAATAGACATATTACTTTTTGTTCTTCACCAAGAGGTGAAGAACAAAATTTACAGTTGAAGTGAAGAACAGAATTTACAGTTATCAGACATATTACTTTTTGTGCTCCACCCTCTATGTTCACAAACATATTACTCTTAATTGTGAAAACCTTACCTGGGTTGATGGACGCACATCGGTGTAGGAGGCCTGTCATAAATATAACTATCACCGCCAGGCAACAACGCATCTGAAATAGGAATAGAAAGACAAAGAAGTCACACAAAGTGAATTGATATAGACCGGCATGTAACATAATACTGATAGTGAATCGCAAGTCCAGAGAACGGTGATGGATGATGGCGAGACAGTAGAGGGCGCTGTAGTGCAGTGTAAAAGCGGAGCAATTTTTTTTTTTACTTAATATGTCAAACTGCACCCATGACTCATGACTCACAAACATTTTTTTTACCACAAACAAGAGATGTGATGTTTTATCAAGAAAAGACGTAATGTCTAGTTTTAGCATTGGTAACAGTCTAGAGTTATGAACTGCTGACTGCAGAACAAAACCATGTGACTGTAGTAACTTTTATTTTTACTTATTTTTGAAAACCTGTTAAAAGGCTTATGGTAGAATATGAGTTAACTTACAGTAAGAGTGAATTTACAGTTAGCAATAAAAAAAAAATAGTGACTTTAGACACACAAAAATCATGTCTAGAAAACGGAGGTGGATTGGCCGCACTCTAAGGAAACCAGACACCAGAATAACAAGGCAGGCACTGACATGGAACCCCACCCTGGGAAACAGAAATCGAGGAAGACCTAGAACTATTTGGAGAAGGGAAATTACGAAAGAGATACGTATGAAAGGAAAGTAGAAATCAGGCATGACTGCAGAAACTTCATGGGTGTCCTATATCCCCAATAGAATCACGAGCAATGTATGATATTGATGATGAATACAAAGAACAGCAGGTCATCGACGATCTTAAAAGTATCACAGAAACAGCTATTATGGATAATTTAAAACCCCCGAGAGACTACTCTTATCCACAATACACAGATAAGAGAGATGACGACTGCGGTAAAACGGGTTCTAGTAATGAAAGTAGATGAAAGTGTATGGTTCAGTTTTACACAAAAAAAAGATAGAAAGAATGAGGAATGTGGGGAGAAACAAGAATGGCAGAAATAATGATGAGTACATATAAATAAAGAACATACAACAGTCCAATATTTCGGCAAAAGCCATTTTCAAGGATTACATACATAAACAACACAACAGATAAAAACATATGAAAAATATAGACTTAGCTTTCTGGTCTCCTCCTAGTACGAAGAACGGACACGAAATGTGCTTATCTTCTTTTCTGCCATTCCTGTTTCTGCCCATTTTCCTCACACTTTCTTTTCTTGTAAAACTGACCAATACACCTCTAAGTACTTTCATAATACATACAATTATGTGTCTTCCTTTATACTATATTGTTAAGGTTAGATTAAAGTAATTTTAATATATTAAGAAAAGAATAATAAAAGATTTCTGCGTGTTGTTCATCAAATTATTTCAACATTTTAACGACCTTTAGAGAAAAAAAAACGCACACACACAGACATTACTTACACTTTAAGTTATTGTATCTTCATTATGTGTAATATTGTTTGTGACCATTAAAACAAAACATAAGCAATAGTTTAAATAGAAATAGAAAATGAAGGATTGTAATAGAAAAATTCGCGCTGGATTCCATGCGTTCCTTTGTTGGAAACCTCTGTTTAATTCGGAATTACTGGAGCCATAATATAATAAATATCAGTGAAATACAATAGTGCATTTTGAATACGCTGACGAGAGTACCCGGCGTTGCTCGGGTATGTGGGGAGCAAGGTGAAACCTACCACCATTTAACGATAATGTCAGAAGCAAACTTCCAGGAAAACTACGGATTTACTTATCCACTCAACTACATACCCACCTAAATAACTATGTATCTGTGTATCTATCGATTGAATTTAGATCAACAGTTCACTTTAACTGTCATTTATGGAATTGTGGGAAATCTAACGTTGCTCAGTTGCACAGCAGAACAGGGAATTACGTAATATGGTTAGAAATGAAGCGTTTGAAAAAAAAATGATCTGTTCATTTTATTCTTCACTGAAATCAGATTCACTGTCCCGTTTCCAGACGATACCATTATATGTCTCCGAGCTTTGACTTAGCCAAAAAAAGGTTATCTGGGCATTTTTAAACTGATTAATCCTTAGGATTTTCACTTGCAAGGCAGTCAAATTCTGCTTGTCTGTCAAAAATTTTGCCTTTTACTGAAAATGATTAGAATCGGGAGAAAAATTACTTTGAAACACGGAACAGACCAACTTCCTGGGAAAAAAAATCTTTAAGCGAAAAACGCTACAGATGAATTTGTAAGCAGCCAACAAGCTTACAGAAGAAAAGAAAGGTGAAAGTGACTCACAGCAATCAATTATCGGATTGTACCATCAAAAAGCGTCTCAGAAAACGTCGGAAGCCCCTCGATGCAGCGAGCTCACATACTGGTTATAGTACAGTTCAAGATGAGACGTGTATATTTTCTTTTCAACCATTTTACCACAGCACTGGAATCACATCGTGATTATCATCATCATCACTGGAGTCACAGCATGGAGGCTGACAACTATGGATATAGTTATGGATATAACTGTTCTATCTCCATCTGGACAAGTTCTCTTTTGCGCATCTCATTATAATCTTATTATGTACGAGTTCATCTAATTACATCTCTTTCTATCCATATCGTGCCCACCCTTTTCGGCCTACTGAACTTATTATGACTCTGTTTATGTGTACTGTGGTCTTAGCCTTTATAGTTTGCCATGTACTTCTCAGTTTAAGAGAGTTTAACTAAATCTCTTTACACTAAATATGTACTAACACAGGTACATACATTCAGTGAAGCACGTGGCACTTTGACAACAGCAGAACGGCAGATCTACAGCTGAAATCAAGTCAGAAAACTGAAAGAAAGCAAACGCAGCTTCTTTATGACATGAAAAGGAAACAAAGAAAACAAGAGAATAACTTCAGCAGTGAGGAAATAAAAACAAAATTATAACAGTTTTCTGCAGAGCCAGTATTTCTTTATGACTGTGAAACTTTGACAATGAGTAGATTCAATGGAAACTAAAAGAAATAGGATTGTTGTTTTAGAGAGAGATGCTGTTTGAGAGAGAGAGAGAGAGAGAGAGAGAGAGAGAAAGAGAGAGAGAGATGCAACGGATACTACATTGTCTTCTCATGATAAATTTATAGTTTAGATAGCCACAACTAAAGCCTTCTAAACCAAACTTTATTAAAGGGCGTCTGACATTTGCATCATGAAAAGCAAGATGAAACACGAAGAATATATCTGTCTGCGCTGTGAGAAACACTGATACATTTCTACACAACATTTTAAAAAAAAGCGCTGCGTAAGCAAGTACACACGCGGATGAATATTAAAAATGTAGGATATATGACACGGAGATAAAAGTTTTGTGGAACTGGAAGAGGGACAGGCCCAGAGATTGAAGGGACGGAAGAGTATAATAATGATCGAAAGTAAAAAATAGTGTACGAGATAGCATCGAATGTGAAAGCTTTTGGGGTGGATTAATTCTGGTGAGTGAGAGAAAGACAGAGGGAGACACAGACACAGAGACAGACAGACAAGCAGACGGAGGAGCAAAAAAAAAAATGAAATAAAAGACATAAAGCACGAAAGAAAAGCAGAGAGAGAGAGGTGGGAACAGAAGAAAGAGAGAGCGTCATAAATAGGAGTGAGCGAAAGAAAGAACATAAACTAAATGAGTGTGTGAGTGAGAGTGAGAGAGAGACACAAAGAGAGAAAGAAAAAGAGAGACAGACAGAGTCAGTCATAAATGAGGGTGAGGTGAAGGAATGCAAGAATACAACTGAGTGAGAGAGAAAGAGAGACGCAGAGACAGAGAAAGAAAAGAGGGATAGTGAGAATAAGTCATAAATGAGAGTGAACGAAATCAAGAACACAGACTAAGTGTGTGTGTGTGAGAAAGAGAGACAGAGAGAGTAAAAGAGCGAGACAGAGAGAGAGAGAGAGAGAGAGAGAGTCATACGTGAGAGTGAACGAAATCAAGAACACAGACTAAAACTGCACATAAAAGAGATAAACTGTAATATAGAAACATTCAGAACTCAGTGACTTTAACGGAAAGAATGAGAAAAATAAATCACAGAGAAAAGTAGAAAAAATGTTATTACAGAAAGACAAGCAGTGTATGTGTGTGTATGTGTGAGAGAGAGAGAGAGGGAGGGGGGGGGTAATTAAGAAACAGAAAGGGAAACCTCTCAGAGGAATAAGCAACAGACGAACTACAATGAGAAAATGGAGAAAGTTTATATAGTAAGAACATATCTTTTTTAAATGATGTAATCGAGAATACAAGATGGGAAAGGGAAATATAATGACTGGCCGATACCGATACACAGAAACTGCTCAGGATTCTCGTTACAAGCCTCAGTAGCAATTTGTTAGTCACCGTCGGACAGTTTTGATTCCGGAAACAGCCAGCCAATCATTTCTCTACGTCAGCATGGCACGACATGATTGCCTCGTTTGGAGTCTCAAAAATAGGTTGCTGGGAAATGGTTATTGCATTGTTTCCGACATTTTTTTTTAACGTTTTGCTCTTAAATGAACAAATATTTTGCTATAAAAAACATTTATTTTCCTTCTTGTAGTTCTTTTCTGCCTTCGACCGTGTTGTACGTCTTGTATTATCTCCTCCCTTAATATATATATATATATATATATAATGTTGTTTTATAGTATCCCCTTTCTCATTATTATCATTTGACCAGTGCACAGAGAACTGAGTAGATATTTACTAGAAAACGTATAAAGCTAAACTGCTCACAAAGAAACTTAAAGAAACATATTTAGGATTAACGTAATGTCATAAGTAAATGAGAAAGGCGATGAAAGTCAGGACGGTTAGAGTATGGCGTATTTCAGAGACAGAAAAGAAGTACTAAATGAAATAAGAATGAAAGTAGAAAAAAATATGAAAAGCGTAAAGCGACAAAGTTGGAATATTTTCGACTATGTCAAAAAAAAGCATAACACAATGAAATCAGTACTTTGAGGGAAACGTTGAAGGGGAAAAAAGAGAACAAGAGGACAACAACGATACTAGTGGACGGACAACCATTATGTTCGGCATAGTGCATTGCCAACCGAATAGTTGATGATCCATTTCAGCCAATTTTCGATCAACTTTCCCTGCAGAGGTGGCACGGTATGATAATGATGATATATGCTCTATATTTAATTTACATGAAAATAAAAAAAAATAGGAGGAAACTAGACGATAGGGACATCATAAGAAAAACCCACAAGGACTAAAATACTGGAAACCCATTTGTCAAAGAAAAAAAAACATTCAAAATGATTAAGTTTAAAGCAATCTTGTTTAGGTGACGTAGCCACCTGAAGCAGAACCTTGCATATGCTGGGACCAGAAAATGTACCCGCCCTCGCTGTGTTACCTCCCCTGTAGTATGGGAAACGAATGCGATCACCTTTTCCAAAACTATCCTCACTCTCCGTGAGAGATTCACATGCGAGTCCTATAATGTGATATTTTGCATTGTATGTAAAAGATGCAGGATAACTTACCTTGGTGAAACAGGTCTTGGATTAGGTGACTGCAAGCAGAAACATCTATATAATATCGCTTAGCATGCTTCTAGACTAGTCCCTAATCATTTCAATGGCCCCAACCACAGATGCAAATTTTATTTTCTGGTAACAGCAACCAAACAATGTCACGCTGATGACAGAAGCCGCCTAGCGCTTGAGAATCGCTACATTCAGGAATATTGGACGCTGGCACCACATTCCTTGAACTCCCAGTTCAGCTAACCTAATATTCCCCTCTTCCACAATCATAATCCCTCTGCACTAAACTCAGCTCCTTTCTCACTTGCAACACATAGTTCAGAACCTCCACACAGCATCACATTACAGCCCCTCTACCCCAGCTATAATCATCTATTCCACCTTCTCCTAGCTACATTACCATTGTATCACTCTCTCCCCTTTCCACGGCTCCCCCCCCCCTTTCCTTATTTACAACACACCTATCACACATCACAAGTCTCCATTTAAACATTCTCTACACTCACCTTGTGCACTTTTGAACACAGCAAGGTTAAGTGCTCAATTCATTTTATTTAATTATATATTTTTATATTCCCATTTATTACATATCATTCATGTGAATTTATATTTTCTCTTCTGTCTCCATTTATTCGTCCAGTGTATTTTTGTATGACTAAGGTTCACACTGAAACGTCATAACTGTATGCTCTTTAAGTAATAAAGCTGTTCCTACCTTTTTTTCTTAGCTTATACGTTTTGTTTTCACAGCTTTACTCCAGTAGCTTCTTGTATAGTTATATACTTAGTTTTATATACTTATATACTAATTATTCGTGAGTTCCTATCTTGTTTAGGTAAATACATGTAGTATTTTGTGCAATGATATTTATACTACATATATACATACTACATTCTTCAATAATTCTGCGGCCTCCGTGTGATTTTACAAAATCATTCTAAGCCAGACTTTCACGCTAGGAAGACCTTTGATAGGTAAATTCCTGTTTATGTATTTGTATTTAATCTGTCAGAGGCCACTTTAGTTGATGAGGTTGAAAAGCTCGCCGGAAACAGGAAAGCTTGGCGAACTACCATGGTAGCCCTATGTGCCGTTTAGCGTCACGGGGAAGATATGAGACGTAAGAAGATTTATCTGTCGTGCTTTCAGTTCTGTTGTCCTTAATGTTGTAAAAATATTGGACTGTTACGGTTTAAAAAAATGAATTATACGTGCTCACTCTATTATCTACTGCTGTAGTTTCTTCTCTTCTTCAGTTTCTATTTCTTCTTTAAAAATGAACCCTATACCACACTCTCTGTCTTTTCCTAATCCATTAGTATCAGCTTTATCACAGCCGCATCATTAGTATTTTATACCTGTATGATTCAGTGAAATGATATATGGTGCTTCAGCATTGATTCCACCAAGTGTGTAGTTTATGTATAACATCATACATCAAACCATCTACTTTGTATGTGGCTCAGGAGGGTCAAAGACCACGGGAGTAATCATCATCATGATGCGCCACATCAGTAGGTCATACTTCTCCAACAGGGCCCGTTTCTTGGTGTTTTCCATCAGCTCAGTTGCCGACATTTTGTTGTGCGTTAGACTTCCAATGATTTCTTTTCTCTTGGTCTTCCCCTGCACCTCTTCCCATTTATTTTCCCTGTTGTTATATTTTCAAGTTCTCTGCTTCTTATTACATGCGTAAAGACTGGCGACAGTCGTTTTCTTAAAGATTTTGTTAAGTTCCCATCTATATTTGGTTTTTTTAGACATTGTCTTTTTGTCATCTTAGCTTTCCATGGTATTCTTAACATTTTTTTAATGAACCACATCTCGATTATTTCTAGTGATCTTTCCATCTATTGTCCGTGATCTTTCCATCTATTGTCCGTGATTCATTTCATAGAGAACGACAGGCTCATTGTAGGATTTTAGAACACTTTTTCTGACGTTCGTTGACAGAGACGCATTGCATATCTGCAGATCCACGAAAGTAAACCCCAAAATAAAAATCCGGAGGAATGGATCCAAAGGCAGTTCGTGGCACTGTTCTCTAGTTTTCTCGTCTTCTGGCATCCACGGAAGCTCTGCAAGATTCTCAGATACCTGGACTTTGTCATTGTAACGTCCATGTCATACCTACTTAGTTCATCTGCTAGTTATTTAGCTGGCCCTTGTCTGCATAAACTTCTTATATTCCATGTTCCAAGTCTCATAATATTTTTGACGTTCCAAGGTCATAATCCATTTTTATCCGTCCAAATTCTAGGCTTCTTTATCCGTTCCATAACACTAATCATTTTTACGGAGATGGGGTCGTTGGCCCCATGCTACAGCCCCCCAACCTGGATGATCAGGGTGCAAGTTTCGTCTGACCCCTTATTATAATTTTAAATAGATTAAAACCATACAGCGAGAACATGCTGGGAGACTATCAAGCAGGTTTTAGGAAGAATAGATCAACCACAGACACAATATTTTATCTACGTCAAAGAGCAGAAAAGTACTGGAAATATGGAAAAGAAGTACATAATATCTTCATTGACTTCCAGAAAGCCTATGACAGCATAGATAGAAGGAGCTTATTGAAAATTATGAAAGAAATTGAGATACCTAATAAATTAATCAATCTGACCAGAACATATTTTGATGCACAAAATATAGTAATGTATAATGGAAGAAAGTCAGAACCCTTCTCTATAAGAACTGGTTTAAAACAAGGTGATACATTATCCATATTAATATTCAACCTAATATTAGAAAAGGTAATCAGAAAAGCGAAAGAAGAAAGCAGTACAGAAGAACAAGCTAAAATACTAGGATACGCTGATGACATCGACCTCATCGGGGTAACTATGCAGGAAGTCATCAATACCTGCTTACATCTGACAGATGTAGCACTAAAAGTGGGTTTGATCATTAACCAAGATAAGACATAGTATATGAAGATATCAAAATACCAGAGGTAGAATGATCCAGATTATATAAATATTGGCGATATGATTATTAGGAAAGCAGAAACATATAAATGTCTAGGCACAACCTTCAACAAAAGCAACACAGTAAGCGAGAAAATTAAAATCGGAGTATAGATAGGGAATAAAATATACTTTGCCTTGCAACACCTGTTAAAATCCAAAATCTTATCCCAAAACACCAAAATAACAATCTACAAAACTATAATAAGATCAGCCGACATGTATGGATCAGAAACGTAGAGTACAGTAAAACGAAGAAAAATGAACATCTGCAGATCTTTGAGAACAAGATCCTAAGAAGAATCTTTGGTCCGATAAAGGATACCAACAGTGGAGAATGGAGAGCTAGAAAGAAGACTGAACTGAACAGCTTAATGAAATCCCAACGAATTATAAATGCCTTGAAACTGAACATACTACGCTGGCTGGGACATGTAGAAAGAATGGAAGAAAACAGACAAATGAAAATGATGTATGCACAAGAGATGAGGGAAACAAGACAAAGGGGTAGACCAAGACAGAGATGAAAAGACAACATAGAAGAGGATATAAAAGAAATTGTTGTCACCAACTGGAGAGAGAGGATTAGGGACAGAGACGAATGGAGGCGAACTTTATCTGCAGCAATGAGCCTTAATGGCTCGGAAAGCTGAGGAGGAGGAGGAGGAGGAAGAAGAAGAAGAAGAAGAAGAAGGGCCTTGTCATTCCTCTAGACCTGACTGGTTGAGCTTAGATGGGGAAAGTGGGTGAGGCACTTTCTACACAACAGCTGACAAACCCAAGCAGCATAAATAATAATTTTCTGCCTACTTCATAATGGCCTTCTAAGACAAAGGCTGCCATTGTTACATCATCATCCACATGGAGATTTCACCGAACTATTTTACGGTTGAAATGTGAAATGCACAGAGAAAAAGATGAAAAGAAACGAACATTTAGAGAAAATAAGAGCGCGCCAACCCTTGTTCAAAACGCTAACGTGAGTAACAATCAATTCATAAATAATTACTGTTGCGATTGTGGACATTCATTACAGTATTAAAGATTTAACCACAATTGAAAACTATAATCCGTAACCAGTGTAGGTCTGAATGGAAAAAAAAACCCATCTGAAATGCAACAATGAACCAGATTCAGTACACCAACTACAAAGGCACCGGCAAACCATCCTCTTCCGCCTAAGGGCAGGCCACTGCAGACTACTGAGCTAGAATTTATTACCTTCATTGGATTTCTCTCTTTCATACCAAAAGATGAAATAGGAAACCGATAACTTAAAACGTATTAACAAGGAGTCTGGAACACTAGCTACAGGCATTAAATGTCTGCGAATAACATATACTACAGCGAAAAGCTTTACATCGATCTCGTTACAGAACGACAGCTGCCCCACGTGCAAAAACTACTACAGACAATATATGCTACAGTTTATATTCGCAGTTTACACAGTTTAAATTGGTACACTCCGCAGACTGTAAGCTTTCTGTAGTGTAAGGAACTTTGGAAATAGCTTACTTTCTTTAATCAGGATTTGCTATGTTAAATATTTTATAAAGCTTTATTAAAAATTAACGACCGTGCACTTTCAGACGTGTAATAAAATCTGGTTTTCTAAAGAGGTGTACAATCTCTGGAGAATATAACACTAAAATTTGTGTAAAATCTCTAATGAATTTTATTTATTTATTAGTTCATCCAATGTTGCCACGAGTGAATTCTCATGTTTCACAGAAGTGATTTTCACATCACATCACATTTTCTATTCACTCTCTGACAACCGCGTTTTCGGGTGTAATCTAGTGTACCTCCCCGTGCAGACTGATACTCTTATTTTGGAAGGCAGTTTTCCCCTCAATTCAACGTGTCTAGTTTGCATAGTTGAGTCGACTTGAGGGCAACACTCAGTCGGAAATGAACCCGCTGCCTTCGAGTCTGAAACAAAAGCGTCGTTATTGATTCGGTCTCTTGCACCCAGAGATTCTAAATACGTCTACGGGTAGCATAGTTTGTCGTGGTTTGGTTCTGCTCAAGTTTTCGACCATCAGATTCGCCTGTCGGATTAAGGCCGGATTTATCTTGGGTAGATTATGTTTCGCCGACTCCTTTCTCTCTCTCTCTCTCTCACTCATACACACACACACACTCTCTCTCTCTTTTTCTTTCTGTCCTGTCAGCAAACTGGTCCTCTGGCTAATTCGCCCAGACAGATTTTATTCTCTCCACTTCCTTGATCTCGCACTTATTCTTTTGTCTGAAGTTTTCATGTGATTGTCAGGTTTTATAACTGTTATTAAAAACCGAAGTCACTATTTTCTAAAAAGATGTTACTCTGGGGGGAAATGGGGGAACCTGATAAATGGAGGTCATAAAACTTGGTCTGGTAGCGATAGAAGGGTTTATGAGTGTCTTGGTGTTATATGATAATGGAAATGTTCCGCACTGGGCAGACTATTTTATCTTTATCCCTTGCCGTAAACCACGCACTTAAACCTTATCTAAATCCGACAGCTTGCTACATGTACGTCGGGCATGTAGATACTAGTCTGCTGGGACAATGTCTGTAACTTAAGGGCAAAGATCCTGGGCACAAACAAACTTTATTTTGCCACGGACAAAAATAACTAAGTAATGTTACATACTCTTTCAGAATCATAACACATGGTCATGGCCAAAATGGTTAACTTCCCTGTCGGCTTAATCTCTTGCTTCCAGTCTATCATTTGATCAGCGTGGCTCGTGTTGTCCGCTGTTTTCCCTGTTCTTTGCATAGCACATTTCACTTTACTGTTGTCAGTCCTTAGATACTCTAAATACTTCAAGGCCCGTTATTTTTGAATGCCATTATTGTTATTCTGAAAGAATCCTACTATTCCTTCTTTATTTATCTCCCCTAACTTCGCCCCTTACCACTTCGTCTCATATTTGGACTGGTCCTTCATTCCATTTATCTTTCTTTCTTCATGAATCGCTTCCAAAATTGAAAGCCCGGATGTCTTCAAGATTTATAACTTTCGATTTCTTAGAAAAGAGAAAGTTTTAAAATCAGGACTGAAGAAGGATTACTCTTTCTGTTCTCTGTTTTTTTTTCTTTCGTTCGTTCTTTTTTCTCTTAGAAAAGGAGAACTACTTGTCATGAAATTCCCTGATTGAAAAATCTGATTCTGTGGAAATTACTCAGGAAACTCGCTCACTATATTTCAGCCTATGTCCTTTTCTATATCTTAAATTTTGTTTTCTTAATGGGATTGCAGACTGTCTTGGGCAGGATTGGCGTACCTATGCCTGGCGGCTGGTGAATGAGGAGACAATAATTATGTATGCATGAATGGGCATTTGAATGTGGGTACGAATGCGTGCGTGTATGGTGAATATTAACCAAACAAGAAGCAGAATTTTACCTCCTGAGTATGTTTTCTAATGTAAATATTCCGGCAAGATCAGGTTACCATTATACCAACTAGACAGCTGCTCGCGGGCAGATGTCAGCAGAGCGTAGCGCTACCCTTTTGACGAAACAGTTTTAATATTGATTATTTAGCCTTACCTGGGGCAAAAAGTAACACAGAACTGGTTAATTCTACAGGATAGTCCAAAACAGTCTGGACAGTATTAGGAAGCCAGTTTTGTCATAGAATCAAAGTAAGGCGAGTGTGAGATGTAAACCATGATCTGAACCATCTGTGAGGCATTAGATACTCACGTTAGCATCATTATTCGTAGTCTTATTCTCTCTATGATGAGTGTAGATGAGTAGAGTCATAACTTTGTTCAACTGACTTGCTTTCCAGATGCAGTAACGAGTCATGGACGTTGGAAGTCAGTGCTGTCTAACAATAAATATGTTGCCTGGAAGTCAGTGCTGTCTAATAAGCAAATACGATTGCTTGGAAGTCAGTGCTGTCTAACAAGTAAATACGATTGCCTGGAAGTGTTGTATCGCAGGCATTTTTTTTTAGCTAAGCAAAGAGAAAGGGTTGCAATCTTTTTATTCGTTATGTTTTGAATTGCTTTGATGTCGCCAAATAGTGGACTGTGCAACGTTTCTGGACAAAGAAATACAGATCGACCTAGTAACTGGATCTTTACGCAAACCTATACGTAAGTCGACTTTTTCGTTAACTCTGAGCCAGACTTTCTTATATATAAATTGCTGCTATATTACATTACCACTTTGTTCCATAAAATTATGTATTATTTTTATTATTTATTTATTGCTCACGGAAATTTTCTTACGTAACAACAGAAAAAGAGGAAGACCAAAACGAAGATGGCTGCAAGACATCGTTGACGATCTGCAAATGGATGCCGCAGCAGCAGGCCATCTTGCTCACAACCGAGAGGCCTACAGGAGTGCTGTTTGGGAGGCAAAGTTCCGCAAGGGACATGCAAATGAATGAATGAATGAATGAATGAACAACAGATCGGAACTATTTAAATCTGGGTCCATCTGCACAAAATGTGTTACTCATTTAGAAAACTGCAAACCACATTATGATAAATACTTTTCGACTTTCTGTTCAATCATTGTTAATACACACCTTTTCATATAAAGAGGATGCCATTTTATAGTTTATTTTCAAGCTCAACTTAAAAGTAGATATTATGTAGCTGTCAAATCATTAATATGCTTACGCCAGCAGGGTGGCAGTATTACATTCAGTGGTAAGTTTTAAAAAATGGCTATTCAGAATGTTTTTCAAGCTGTTTAAACATATAAGTATTTGTATTGAAACGGAGCAGAGACAAAACATATAATCAGGCACATTGGTAGGCAAATGAGACAGGCAGGTAGGCAAACAGACAAAGATAGGCAGGGATATACAGAGAGGCAGACACAAAGACATAGGTAAACAGGCACGCAGGCAGACTGATGGACAGATACTGAGACAGACTAACAGAGAAACACGAGCAGAGACAGACAGACACAGACAGCCAGACAAATAGACAGGTGGACACAAACAGGTAGAAAGCCACTATTCACTGATTAAAAACCGCTTTGCTTTTGAATTAATTATACAACTAAAAGAGTGGTCACACTTTCACACGATGGGCATAATTTGAGATTTCAGTTTATCTGTTAATTTCTTTATCTTTTCTGCTTATCTCCCAATATAACCTTGACTCCTTAGTTCCCCTGAGCACCAACATTCAAGAATTCCATAATTTTAAAATTTCCGCCCACCTTTACACCCAGGCATATTGATATTTTGTGAACCTAAAAAGCAGCACATTTTAAAATCACACAATCAAGAGTGAACTGGTGACATTTCTTTAACTCTGTTTATTTTGCCATTCCATATTTTTGGCTTTCTCTCAAGACAACTTTCCGCAGATATTACATGGATCTCAGAGAAAGCATGGAATCGTTAAACTCTTCGCACGTAAGTGCTGCGTTATTGCACCAGTCTCCTCCGGGATTCTACTAGAATATGGAGAAATGTTTTTGTTTTTTTTTTCAAAATAAAATGTTCTTTAGGGACAGTTTTTATCTTTTTTTTTTTTTTTTGTAGGTGATAAAAGAGAAGGAAATGGGAGGGATTTGAATTCATGGCTAGCTCAACTTGACTTTTAAGGTGAAAACATTTAAAATGGCTGATTGGCGTAGCAACAGGTTGGGGGGTGGGGGGTCGATGAGTGGAGTTTAAGTGTCTCCAGTCTGGGCTTAAAATTCGTCACAATCTAAGGATTTGTTACGGTATCAGGGACGTTATGAAGCGGTGTAAAATTTGTTACGTTCTTGACGATGTCGTGGGCGTCGCGTGGATTGCAGATGTGGTCACAGCCGTAAAAGTTGATTTTAATATTTCTTCACACTGGCGTTGTTTCATTTACAGAAAGCAGTAGTTCAGTAGTGAGCGTCACTAAGTCTTTAGTATCAGCACTTACATGGTGAAAACTAGTCATGGAAATGGCTAGCTGAGAAAGGCAGTGATAGATAGAAGTGAATGATACAATGTGACGTTTTGCTGGAAAAGTGGGATTTTAAACTAATTTATGTGCCTATTTTGTTTCATGTCACTGGTTACTTCATGTATTCTTTGACCAAACACTGATATATACATATATCCATATATATGTATATATATATATGTCCTAAAATCATCATGTGGGTTGAAAATCATAAAGTATCAGAAAACTATATGTAGCAAAACCATGATACTGACACTACATTGAAGAGCAACTGAAACACTGTTGTTGTGTGTGTGTGTGTGTGTACGTGTGCGTGCGTGCGTGCGTGCGTGCGTGCGTGCATGCATTTGTGTATTTGGTTTCGGATTCATGGTTAGTCACGTGATGGTGACAGAATACAGAACGTCATTCCTCCAACAACATATATGGTGACAGAATACAGAACGTCATTCCTCCAACAACAGATGTGGTGACAAAATACAAAACGTCATTCTTCCAACAACAGATGAGGCTTGATCGTGTCTGGCAAGAAATTATGTATCTCTTAGACGTCTGCAAGGCAACAAATATAAGCCACATAGAATGACGCTAAACATGTCCGGCAAAACTTTATGATTTACACTTTAATTTAGTATATATTTTCAAAGTATAATATGTATGTTTATAAAAACAAATAGTTTTCAAACCGCACCATGATTTTACGGACATATTGGTTGAGTTTTCCTTTTAAGTAATTAACTTATCGCCTGATTAATATTTCTTATTTTCCTCTTTTAGACCTAATTAATAACGAAATTTGATTCCGGGTCTGGCCACTTGTCTGAAGCACCTATTAACACAAGGTTATGTGCACTGTAGCTGGTTTACGTAAAAACAAAGCCGTTGGCAGAGGATATGTCCTGATCTGATGGCTTATTATAGTAGATAGCCACTATTTAACATCATGATGACGTAATGAAAAGGCCTAGCAGTTATCTCACAGCGCCATCTAAAGCGTGAGAAACACTGAAACAAACGTATAGAATTAGGCTAGAAAATGTCAAAACGTATACAAGTGTTGATCAACGGGAATCGGTAAAAGCCTGGGTTGGCAATTAAAGTTGAGGAAATAACAGATGCACGATGGGAACACTGGGGATCAGACGTGATTATATACTAAGACGATAACGGGGGCATACAAGCAAGAAGAAAATCTTTGACAAGGACAGACAAATTCTACGATATTTGTATGCAGGCATCATCAAATAAAGTGAAAGAGAAGATAAGAGAGAGAGAGAGAGAAAGAGAGAGAGAGAGGGAGAGAGATAGGCAGAGAGATAGAGAACGAACTAACGAACAGACTTTACTTTCGAAGAGTTGAGAATTGGGCACGCAGGCCAGTCTACTATTTTGCCCTTCATCATACAACTTTCATTCAGTCACAGATATTCAGCATTTGTTATTGAACATAATATACGTGAAAAAAAATAAAATGAATAAGAGAGAAAGAGGGAGGGAGAAATATACACTGATAGACAGGCATATAGACCAGACAACCAGACAGACAAACAGACAGAAACACAGACTGACAAACAGACAGACAAACAGACGGACAGACGTAGAAAAATTGACAGACAGACAAAGCGAGAATATCTGTCACAGATAAACAAGATGTTATCTTATTGTCCTCATATTCATTTGACTCGAAATCCCAGAATGTCATTTCATACCATACTCCAACTTCACTTAACACCTTTCCATCTCTTTCACTCACTGATCCATTTATCCATTTATTTCAACAATTATTCGCTTACAACCAGTCTCTCATATCTTTTTAGATTTAGCATCTCATCACAGCTTGTTATCATATCTCCTTGAAATTTAGCACATGAATTATTTGTGATCATCTATACCTAAGTGGCAGTTCATTTATTTTTTATTAACCGTAAATTGCTTGAGACAAAATAGATACAGCCCCATCTAGTCAGTTTTATCATTCTGAAGGGCATCACTCAAGATACCTTGTTGGATCCCCATATAGTTAGTGCTTTCACACTGAAAGGTGCACACAAGATACCTTGTTGGATCCCCATATAATTAGTCTTATCAGACTGAAAGACCCACTGTAGGTACCTTATTAGAGTCTCATATAGTTAGTCTTATCAGACTGAAAGGCGTACTCAAGACATATTCTTAGATCCCCATATAGTTTGTGTGATCACATAGCAGAATGCACTCAAGATATATTCTTAGATCCCTATAAAGTTTGTGTGATCACATAGCAAGATGCACCCAAGATATCTTGTTAGATCCCCACATAGTTAGTCTTATCACACCGAAAAGCGCACTCAAAATGCCTTGTTAGATCCCCATATAGTTAGTGATATCACACTGAAGGGTGTACACAGAATACCTTATAATTAAATTTTTATTCATTACGTTTTCCGCCTGTAACGTCGATCAAGAATTTATGTGCACTCAACGTCCCATTCACCAGCGTCCGTTTCGGAAATTCCGATGTCACGGGCACTTACGGGGAAAAAAGGCAAAAATAAAAAGAAATCTTTTTAATTTTTTTGGGATTCCTTAAGCATTTTTTTCCACACTTCTAAAATAGCGTTCACTTTTTCAAATTTCAAGCAAAGAGCTATTTTTTTAACACTTCTAGTAGAGTGGTGCATATTTTTAACGCTTTCTAGTAGAGTGGTGTACATTTTTCACACCTCAAACAGAATGCCTTGTTTTATACTTGAAGTAGAATGTCGTTTTCACACTTCAAGTAGTGAAGTGATCATCTATAACGTTTTTTTACACGTCTATAGAGTAGTCGTTTTTCGCACTTCAATTAGTGAAATGATCATCTATACCTGTTTTTTTTTTTTAACACGTCTATTAGAGTAGTCATTTTTAACACTTTGGGTAGTTTTTTTTTTCAAATGTCTTGTAATGGTGTCTTTTGAAAGAGACTTTAAAAATGAGAGTGAAGTAATATTTGGCTGTCATGAAGTACTATTTTAGAAGTTGCTCTAGAAGCAAACCAAACGCTGCAAAGAAAATAGATTCAGCGATTCGCTAGAAGACAGATTTAGTGAAAGACTCGAGAACTTATATAGGGAAATGAATGATACAAACAATCAGATAATAAAGTTATTTCTAGAAAAATGTAATCTGACTGGTTGTATTCCAAATGATTTCTTTTCTCTGTTTTGATGTGTTGCTTCTCGGAAAACAAAGATTAGCAGAATATGCAGTTTTACAGTCGTAATTTTTTCGGTCTGTAATGTTTTCGGTCTGTAATGTTTTAAAGTCGGCTTTTTTCCATACGAGAGATTGCTGTTATTAAAGCGGCCAAGATCTGCTTTCTATTGGTAGAAACCTTCTTGTTATTATTTCTCAAACAATTGCCGTTATTTCTATGGCTTTTCTTTTCTAGGCATGTGCTACCGTTTTTTGTTGTTTTTTTTTTCTGGTGCCTCTTAATGATAACTTTTGGGTTTAAATTGCTTCACCAGGTTGCTATTAAAGGCTAGTAAAGAGGATTAAACAGAGAAAATTTAAATATTGTGGACACGTTAAACGTCATGATAATCTAGAGAAGACCGTCTCGGAAGGGTACATAATGGGAAAAAGAAAGAGTGTAGCATGGCCTTGTAAGTAATGATTATAGTTATTATTATTATTATTATTAATGAATATGATTATGAAAAAATACTGTTAACAAAATAGTAACATCGAATAGCGACAGAGAAAAGTAGGTAGGAAAGGAAGAGAAAGGTATAAAACTTCCATGACACTAGAACAAGACGCGGACAAAAGTAAACAGTGGAAACAGTGAATAGAAAAAGATGAGACTCAGTGACGCTGACATATAGGTATTATAAAGGAAGGACGCCAGAAAGTAGGATGGTCCAATGATACCAAAGCAGTGACTGGACGTTAACACGTGTAAACAAAATAGAAAAGACAAATAGAAAAGGCGGTCACAATGAAAAAGCCAGGACACAATAAAACCTCCGACATTAAAGAGCAAGATAATGACTTAGGTAAATAACAATTGTATAGACGAAATTGACGCACACTGACACGAATGACACGCGTTAGAACGCGACTGCACACGGTTTCTAAATAAAGGAGTGACCAATTAAATATTTAGAGGCGTGGCCTATTGGACAATTGACTTACGACATATAAGTCACGGGGCAGTTTGAATGACGGATAATCAGAACGATCGTGGGAATTAGTGAACATCTGAAGGGTAGAGGCAAAATACTTATTGGTTAATCCATCAAGCTGGACTTGAAGATAAAATAAAGGCGAGCGAAGAGACAGGAGAGGGACGAAGAAGTACGGAAGTAGAGGAGAGAGAGGAGACAGAGGACGGATCCCGAAGACGGAAGAACAGACGATCAGGAGACAAGCAGAGAGGACGAAGAAGTACGGAAGTCCTGGATAGAGGAGGGAGACCGAAGACGGAGAAATAAGGATGGTCAGTGAAAAGAGACCAGTCCAGACGTCAAAGTAAGGAGCCCCCCAAGAAGAGGAAGTCCAGAGGCTAGTGGACAAGCGAGGGGGATCGTCAGAAGTAGACAGACAAGAGAAGAACAGAGAATAACAGCAGGAAGAGAACACACACCAGAGAAGACACGAGAGAGAAAGAAGACGTAGGTAACGACAGTTGGAATAGATGGACAGTTAGAGCAATAGATACTCAGGAAAAGCAGTTTTGAAGAAGTAGTTTTAGGACAGATTGAAGATGTGTTTCAAGTGATTCAAGTGATTAAGAAGAATTGATACTTTTGGAACTTCGAGTAAAGTGATTCAGACGAGAAATTAGTTGACCATGTGCGACAGATCTAATTTAGTACAGAGTTTAGAATTGTCCTCGCATCAAGTGTAGAATATTGTGAAGTTGAGAACATTGAGAAATGCTGTATGTAGAATATGATAGAGTTTGATGATATTGCGAACAAATGATTAAGTGATTCAATCCAAGTGATGTTGTCGATAATACATCTTGATTTTATTTGATAGAATAAATGAATTCAGAGAACATTTCATCAGACTTGCTCTGATCTAGTGAAACTGTAATATTTGTGAAACATCGATGTGTTATGATCAAAGAACAAAGAACTTCGACTTCATCAATATAATAATAACAACAAAGAACTTCAGACAAACAATAATATGATACTTCACACCTATACATTATTATAAGAGAGGAAGACCAAAGCAAAGATGGCTGCAAGACATTGTTGATAATCTGCAGATGGATGCAGCAGGGGATCATGTTGACAACCGAGAGGCCTTTAAGAGAGATGTTAGGAAGGCAAAGTTCCGCAAGGGACATACAAATGACTGACTGAGGTTGCTATTATTTGGCGCTATGAAGATGAAAAAGTACTAAATGAACCGATACTGTGTCACATTTCAGATCTGACGAATGTTGTCTCATTTGACAAAGCGTCATAGTTCAGCCTTGAGATGTATTGTCTCATATGATATAGAGTCATAGTTCAGCCTTCAGATGTATTGTTTCATATGATATAGAGTCATAGTTCAGCCTTGAGATGTATTGTTTCACATGATATAGAGTCATAGTTCAGCTTTGATATGTACTGTCTCATATGATATAGAGTCATAGTTCAGGTTTGAGATGTGGTTTGAGATGTGTTGTCTCATATGATATAGAGTCATAGTTCAGTTTGGAATGTGTTAAATAATATGACGATGTATCACATTTAGTTTTGGGAAACTTTGCCTTCTACGATAATGTATCACACTTCAGCTTTGGGAAGTATTGTCTTCTATGACGAAATGTCACACTTCAGTTTTATTTGCCTCATATGACAAAGTGTAGTAGATCAGCGTTGGGAACTGTTACCTTCTATGAAAAAGGTCACGGTTCAGCTTTGAGAAACGTTGTTTCCTGTGACAAACTATAAGCCTAGTTTCTGTATTTCTGTTTTCTGTGTTAACACATCTGCATCCACGTGTAAGCGCTTGTTATTGTGGACAATGAAAAAAAGTAAAATCCCATTTCCATGCCATTAAGGCAAATTTGGAATACGGTGTTAGGCCTATATGCCCAACACCATCAGCACTTGAAGGTGTGATATTGTCAGTATCACGCCTGGACGTATATATACCTTGCACGATTTCTCTAGTACCAATTTTTAGAGGCTGGATAGACACCGGGGCCCTTTTTGTGCTGTGGTAACAGAAAACAAGCAATCAACACAGGCAGGACTTGAGCCTGGTACCAAGGGTTTGGTAGACTGAGCGTCTAACCACTCAGCCAGTCAGGCCGCCATCGTAGATGATAACTATCTTTATCGTCCATTTTGAATATTCGTGTCTCGAAGAATTGTTATCGCCTGATTTCGTTTTAAGAATACAAAAACTTCACAACAAAGATATCAGGTATAGCTAAGTGGATCAGAATAAGGTAATGAGGTGTCCAGATAGAACAAGTATGGGGAAAAAGAAACAAACAAGACGGAAATGAGGTTAACTATGAGATCTGTAAACGTGTTCAGATAAAGCTCAGCGATTGGAATGACCGTGCTTTCCAGTTCCAAATAAATGATCTTTGCTGAAAAAAATGTACTTGACACTTATATTACAGGGAATGAAAGACACAAGACTGAGAATAAATATCGAGCCCCTAAAAAAAAAGCAATCCTGTAAATTATGAAGGCTTATTTCTGATTTGCGTTCTATGGCACAGTACAAATGGGTTACAAGACAAACAGTCGTTATTACCTGTAGCACTTTACTGGGTTTTTTTAGCACTAAACGTGCTGCAGTTTTAACTCTTTTGCTCCAAAAGAACACTGATCTTTTTCATTTACGCCAGTCAGTGCGCAGAGAGATAATTAGGCAAAGTCTAAATGAAATGAAAAGTAGTACATTTATGGCCCAATCTATATTTTGAAATTATCGAATAACTTTCTTCAAGATTCGTTTTAGTAAAATTACTCATCCAAAATTTATACTTGCGGAGTATGAAAATTAATACAGGAATGAAAGATGGAACTATTAATAATCATTATATACGCCAGAGCTTCCATAATCTTTGACACTAAACGTAGTGCATTATTATGTGTCATTATTTCAAGAATTAAGGACACTAAAAATTAGAGAATGAGAGAGAAAGAGAGAGAGAGAGAACCATTTAGAACAACTCCTCGCATCAGTTTTTGTTTACATATAGAAGAGAAATAGCTCAGGTATAGCTGCTAGCATCCCTTTTTAGTTTACTCCAGCGGATGGATTTTAAATACAGGGGCGGCCGAAAAGAAGATGGATATATATAGAAACAGACGTTTATTTGAGATTTCATGAGTTCTGAAAGCGTCTGTGACTATATGACCAAGACAGGAGCCATGATTTGGTCCACAAACCAGCTCCATATACGTACCGGCAAGTGCAAAGAAATAAATACATACGTTTTCAAACATAAAACAATTACAACAACAATAAACCCGTTAGCGGTCTCCTCACTTCTGCATGAGAGAAAACCACCATAAACAAAAGAGTATAAAGATCAAATTAAAAATTATATTACAAAATCATCAATGAAACAACGGAAACAGAAAAAAAGAGACGAAACAAAGACTGAAGTGCTAAAAAAAATTACAAGATAAAAGTATCTATTTACCAATAAAAAACTGACGAGAAGAATAATTGTACAGAAAAAAAAATTGTTCCCACAGAAAAAAATATTCTATCAATAATAATAATAATAATCATAACATAAAAATAAAGGTTTCGTACACTCGCTGTGCATTTCGTGTCTTCGTTGGCATCCGGAGGTTGTGACAGAATTTCCGAAAGCATAATGGAGGTCATTGTTACCGATGCAAGAACATCATCCAGGAAACTACATCTCTGAAAAACAATTTTTAGGAATACAGGAAAATGTCATCGAAAGACAACATCGATAAGGAAGCTAGTGAGAGATAAATGGAGCAAAGTCTGAGTTTGCATTTCACAACATGAAAACGTAGCTAGAGCAAAGTTTGGAGTGTGTTTTACAAGATAAATATGTCGAATAAGACGGATGCTAGTACAGCTTAATACAGTTAGTTTCTGGCATGTAAGGAACAT
This sequence comes from Achatina immaculata, assembly GCA_009760885.1. Taxonomy (NCBI): domain Eukaryota; kingdom Metazoa; phylum Mollusca; class Gastropoda; order Stylommatophora; family Achatinidae; genus Lissachatina; species Lissachatina immaculata. The sequence goes on from CM019692.1 coordinate 55,452,201, forward strand.
GCTAGAAATTCTATTGTATAATTTATGTATACTTTCCCACGTATCCCTGAAAGCAAATGATTTAAATATAGGGCTACGACGTATCGTGATTGAAATGTTGACTAAATTAACTTATGTAATTAAATGTTCATATACGTCTATAAGCTTGTAAAGATAAGATAAAGGTAAAATTACCGCTTCCATGCCATTAAGAGAAAAACCTGGGATACCGGTGTTAGTCCTGTATTTCCAAGAACTTCGGCGGGGTAACGCGCCTGGTCTTCACGAATTTCTCTGGTACTCAGTTTTAGAGACTGTGTGGACCCCGGGAGCATTCTGGTGTGGTAGTGCCAGAAAGAATCCCCACTGCTGGGATTTGAACCCGATATCACCGGATTAGTAGATCGAGCGCCTAACTACCCAGAGCTTATCCAGTACTTTATGTTAAGCTTTGCTGATAGAGTCAAGCAAGTGGAGAGCTATTCAGCAAAATGATCCTTGGCTAAAGAAGAAAGCCATAACAGATGACATCCTCTGCTTGAGAATCGTCTTATTTCACCAAAAAAGTGCCAGTGTACATTACAAAACGTTAAGACTATTAAGAACAAAAGCTTCACTGCAGCAGTGTTGTGTGTTTGTACATTTAATTTTATGTATGCTTATATCAAGAAAATACTCGGCACAAAGTGGAACGAATTCAGTAACAACGCGGAGATAAGGCAGATGAGCGAACAACTACCTATCTCATGGGTGATCCGAAAAAAGGGAGATGGACATATGTCGGTCACGTGATGAGAACAACAGTCAGAGAATCCCAAAACAAGCTATCAAGTGGAATACAAAAGCCCGAAGAAAAAGAGGTCGACCATGTGAAACTCTAAAGAGGACATTGTTAAGAGAGGCAAAATTAGTAGGCATAAAATCCCACCATGAGGTTGAAAAGCTCGCCGAAAACAGGAAAACCTGGCGAACTACCATGGCAGCCCTATGTGACGTTTAACGTCATGGGAAGGATGTAATATGTAAGATATACTTAGAAACTCTTCGCGTGCCAGCATATACAGTACGATGCTACTGGAAATAGCCTTTTGCACTTTTAAACGTGAATCTGCATGTTATAAATAAGCAACTAATGTGGAAAAGTATTAAGTCTGTTGTCCGTACTGCACGCGAGCACTGATGTTTTTCTAACTTTGTGTAATATAATTGCTTTTATTATCATATTTTTATGAAGCAGGGATATTGCAGTTCACTATACGCTTAAAGCAGGGACAGAAGTGAAAAGGGAAGGGACAGAAAAGAACAGAGGGGATAGAAAAGAACAGAAGGGACAGAAAAGAACAGAAGGACAGAAATAAACCGAAATCGTAAAAGAAATAGCGAGCAAAACTCTGAAGGAGGCGAGACGTGTAATAAGGGCACAAGAAGGAAGGGAGGGGAGGGGGGAATATTGACCAAGTTTGAAGTACTGGAAGATTGATGGTGTTAGTTTCTTGTCGACCCCGAAGAGTGAGAATTCCTGTTCTGTTTGTTAAGCTTAAGAAAAGCCTGACTTAAGAGAGAGAAAAAAAGCCGTGAAGAAGTGGCCTGGAGGTTACAAAGAAGCGAACTCTCCAGGGGACAGAAAATAGGACATATGAGAAATTACGCCATCACTCTGGGAAACGTATGGGTCTGTGGACTTAGAAAGAGGTTATGTTGCATGCTAGAAGGAGGTTATGTTGCATGCTAGAAGGAGGTTATGTTGCATGCTAGAAGGAGGTTATGTTGCATGCTAGAAGGAGGTTATGTTGCATGCTAGAAGGAGGTTATGTTACGTGCTAGAGCCTTTTTGTTCTCGAAAATGTGGGTCAGCACTTTTGGGTGTTAAGTCTTGAACATATTGTATATATATATATATATATATATATATATATATATATATATGCATATATATATATATATATTAAGAAACCTTTTTATACATTCGTCCAAATTAAGAAAAAAGGAAGTTTCTGAATGAAAGGAAATAACTTTGTTTTGAAAGAGCTTCAAAGAGAGAGAGAGAGAGAGAGAGAGAGAGAGAGAGAGAGAGAGAGAAGAGAGAGAGATAAGTGATTAAAAACGGAGGAGGGATCGAACAACAGTTGGATGCAGCGAAGAAGTAACTACTCTCTTTCTTCTTGCTAGGCTAAGAGAAGGAATCTGAAGGTAACACTAATGACTCAGGCAAATATGTTTTCTCTATCCTACCTGTTTCTCCTTCATCTGTCTCTCTCTCTCTCTCTCTCTCTCTCTCTCGTAGTACAAAATAATCGCAACACTAATCCGTTAACACTCAAATATAAAGTGTTAACAACCATATATGGTTAGTTAGCACCTAAATATTGATCAGTTGAAAACGTTACATCCGATGTAATGATACCATTTGTATGATCAGTAAGATTTAGAGATGTTTGTCGCGCATACATTTAACATTAGAGACATTATTTATAAGGTACATAAATCAGAGACATTATTTATAAGGTACATAAATTAGAGACATTATTTATAAGGTACATAAATTAGAGACATTATTTATAAAGTACATAAACTATTAACTTTTAAAATTATGTAAACCTATAGTTTCTTTCTACCAGTCATTTTACTTCGTGACATGTCCAGCAGCTTCAGTATGTTGAAGAATAATGTATACTGACATCTGTTTTTCTTGCAGAGAAACAGTGATAAGAAAGACGGCTCTACACGGACAGCTATGTCATCAGAGTCGGGAAGGCCCAGCTAGCGACTACTCTATCTTATCTCATAGTGACATTCCTAATGCCTGGTTGTCTAAGTCTCCAGCCTGAAAATGGAGCTGGACACGAAGTGGTTCCCTGGTAGTGAAACCTGCACTCGGGGATTTGGAGCAAGGACACTTACAACCCAGTTCATACCCAACAAGAGGCCTGTATCAATATCACCACGGCAATAATCGCATAGAACGCAAGCTTGTCCTTATAGGTAGACGAAAAAAAAAGAATCCATGAAGTGAGAGACTGAAGCAAATCAGAGGGCGAAAGAATTAAAGAAAACAAGGACCAGAATGAATGTAACAGTCACAAGCTGGCGGCGACAAAGCCGGAATGGGAGCTTTTAAACCCTGTAAAAATGTAGCCTTGTATCCGGTTGCAGATATAAACTGTTCATTAATTGATCTAGGCAGTCAGTAGATGTCCTTTTTATTGATTGTTCTAGGCACCCATTACAGCTACTGCCAGCTGGGTTTTTTTTTTCCTAGATACCAGCTTTACGTCACATAGGGCTCGCAAAGTAGTTCGCCAATTTTTCCTGTCTTCGGCGAGTCTTTCAACCTCATCAAAGGATTTTATGCCTGTTAATTTGGCCTCTCTTAACAATGTCCTCTTCAGAGTTTCACGCGGTCTGCCTCTTTTTCTTTGGCCTGTTGTGTTCCACCTGATAGTTTGTTTTGGGATTTTCTGATCATTTCTTCTCATCAAGTGACCAACATATGTCCATCTCCTTTTCCTGATCATCCATGAGACTGGTTGCTGTTCAATCATCTGTCTTATCTCTGCATTGTTATTAAATTCGTTCCATTTGATGCTGAGTATTTTCTGTAGGCATTTGTTTTCAAAAGAACCTAATTTCTTGTCTATTTCTTCAGCTAGCGATACTGTCCATTAATTGTTACAGGTACCAACTGGAGATACTGTCCATTAATTGTTACAGGTACCAACTGGAGATACTGTCCATTAATTGTTACAGGTACCAATTGGAGATACTGTCCATTAATTGTTACAGGTACTAACTGGAGATACTGTCCATTAATTGTTACCGGTATCAACAAGAGATTCTTCTTTTTCTTCGTCTTCTTCAGCTTTCCGAGTTATTAAGGCACACTGCTGCAGATAAAGTTCGCCTCCATTCCTCTCTATTCCTAATCTTCTCTCTCCAGCTGGTAACACCAGTTTCTTTTATATCCTCTTCTATGGTGTCTTTATATTTCTGTCTTGGTCTTGTTTTCCTCATCTTTTGTGCATACATCATTTTCGTTTGTCTGTTCTCTTCCATTCTTTCTACATGGCCCAACCAGCGTAGTCTGTTCAGTTTCAAGACATTTATAATTCGTTGGGATCTAAATAAGCTGTTCAGTTCAGTGTTCATTCTAGCTCTCCATTCTCCACTTTTGGTACCCTTTGTGGGCCCAAAGATTCTTCTTAGGATCTTGTTCTCAAAGATCTGCAGATGTTGTTCATATTTCTTTGTTGTACTGTACTCTACGTGTTTGACCCATACATGTCGGCTGGTCTTATTATAGTTTTGTAGACTGTAATTTGGTGTTTTGGGTTTAACAGATGTTGCAAGGCGAAGTATATTTTATTCCCTATCTGTACTCTGATTTTAATTTCCACGCTTACTATGTTGCTTCTGTTGAAAGTTGTGCCTTGATATGTGTGCGTTTATGCTTTCTTAATAATCACATCTCCAACATTTATATAATCTGGATCTTTCTGCCTCTGGTCTCTTGATATCTTCATATACTCTGTCTTATCTTGGTTAATGGTCAAGCCCACTTTTAGTGCCATATCTCTCAGGTGTATGCAGGTATTGATGACTTCTTGCATAGTTCCCCCCCCCCAACACACAGACACACTAGGTCTATGTCGTCAGGGTATCCTAGTGTTTTAGCTTATTCTTCTGTGGTGCTTTCTTCTTTCATTTTTCTGATTACCGTTTTTAGTACTAGGTTGAATAGTAACAGAGATAATGTATCACTTTGTTTTAAATCAATTCTTACATAGAAGGGGTCTGACTTTCTTCCTTTATATATTACTATATTTTTTCCATCCTCCATGCATATTCTGGTCATATTGATTAATTTATTAGGCATTTCAAATTCCTTCATAATTTTCCATATGCTGCTCCTATTTATGCTATCATGAGCTTTTTTGAAGCCAGTGAAGATATTATGTACTTCTTTTCCTTATTCCCAGTACTTTTCTGCTCTTTGATGTAGATAAAATATAAGGTCTAAGGTTGATCTATTCTTCCTAAAACCTGCTTGATAGTCTCCCAGTATGTTCTCGCTGTATGGTTTTAATCTATTTAAAAGTATAATAGATAGCATTTTGTAGCTTGTTTGTAGTAAAGATATTACTCTGTAGTTTTCACACTTGCCCTTATGAACTTTTTTGAATATTGGGATCAGTAATTATTCTCTCCACTCACTAGGGAGGTTTTCTTCTCTCCATATTTGTTGTATTAGTGCACATCTTTGTTCATGTAGATTTAGACCTCCTTTCTTAATCAATTCTGCAGCAGTTCCATCTGAACCCGTTGCTTTGTAGTTTCGTAGAAACATGATACTGTAGATGACTTCTTCTAAGTCTGATTCCTCACAAGTCTGTATTTCTTTGCATGGTAATAGGCTCTTCACAATTTAGTAGTTTTTCAAAATATTCTTTCCATCTCATACAGATTTTCTCTTCATTATTTATCATGTTTACAATACTCTCCTTCCTATCTGCAGAGATTGTTTATAGCTTTGCTTTACTGTTCGCAGTTCTTTATAGAACCTGCACCAACAAGATGTAATGTCCATTAATTGCTACAGGGGCATCTAATGATACTGCCCATTAATCGTTCCGAGAGCCATTAGAGCTATTGCCCATCAGTTGTTGCAGGTAGCCACTAGAGATACTGCCCATCGGTTGTTGCAGGTAGCCACTAGAGATACTGCTCATCAGTTGTTGCAGGTAGCCACTAGAGACATTGCCGAATGATTTGTCTTTTACACAAACCCGAGCTGGTTTGTATTTCTTCCAGCACAGGCAGTTTTCATGTGTTTATTCCATAGACCTCAGTTTCTAGAGACCAAAATAATTCTGGCTCCGCGCAGCCTATACTATTATTCACCACTGGAAACATTATTTCTTTCCACAAGTCGGGTTGTAACAATAAAAGCCTGTTGCTTAGAGCAATATATGAAAGTATAATCAGATTCTTGAAAATAAATATACCAAAATTTAGAGTAAATAAACAATATCGAGTCCATGCACGACACTATTTCACATTTGTGATTAAAATAACGATACAGCGCATATGCACTTGGCTCTGAAATGCTACATTTCTATTTCAGAAAGAAAATGCGAAAAGAAACTAGAAAATTCAGTGCAAGGTTTTGAATAAAATGATATCATGCTTTTCCATATTCTAGGCACTTTTATCCTCAGCTGAGAGAAGTAATGTAACAAACAAATAAAAAAAAAACTTTGCCGTACGAAACACTTGAGAAGGATTGATTGATTTTACGGGTTCCTTTTGATCTGATAATTAATGTAGTTAATTTCAGTTCCTGTCGTGCGCTGTGATAAATGGAGCTTGGATAATTTAAGCGGAGTTAGCAATTACTTCGGCATGGTTATGAGCGTTGTGTGAGCAGATGTAATCATGAGCATTGTGTGAGCAGATGTAATCATGAGCATTGTGTGAGCAGACGTAATCATGAGCATTGTGTGAGCAGAAGTAGTCATGAGAGCTGTGTAAGCATAATTAATCATGAATACTGTGCAAGAAGACTCAGTCATGAACTTTGCTTGAGCAGATGTAATCATGAGCGTTGCGTGAGCAGATGTAATCATGAGCATTGTGTGAGCAGATGTAATCATGAGTGTTGTGTGAGCAGAAGTAATCATGAGCAGTGTGTGAGCAGAAGTAGTCATGAGCTTTGTGTAAGCATAATTAATCATGAATAGTGTGCAAGAAGACTCAGTCAATGAACCTTGCTCGAGCAGATGCCGTCACAAACTATCTGTGAGCATACGTGTTCATGAAGGTTGTGTGATCAGATGTAGTCATCATGTCTGTGTGAGCAGACGTAGTCACGATATTTGTGTGAGCAGACGCAGTCGTGATGTTTGGTGTGAGCAGACGTAGTCATAAATTTTTTGTGAGCAGACATAGTCGTGATGTTTGGTGTGAGCAGACATAGTCGTGATGTTTGGTGTGAGCAGACGCAGTCGTGATGTTTGATGTGAGCAGACGCAGTCGTGATGTTTGGTGTGAGCAGACGCAGTCGTGATGTTTGGTGTGAGCAGACATAGTCGTGATGTTTGGTGTGAGCAAACGCAGTCGTGATGTGTGGTGTGAGCAGACGCAGTCGTGATGTTTGGTGTGAGCAGACGTAGTCGTGATGTTTGGTGTGAGCAGACGTAGTCGTGATGTTTGGTGTGAGCAGACGCAGTCGTGATGTTTGGTGTGAGCAGACGTAGTCGTGATGTTTGGTGTGAGCAGACGTAGTCGTGATGTTTGGTGTGAGCAAACGTAGTAGTGATGTTTTTGTGAGCAGACGTAGTCGTGATGTTTGTGTGAGCAGACGCAGTCGTGATGTTTCTGTAAGCAGACGCAGTCGTGATGTTTATGTGAGCAGACGTAGTCATGAATTTGTTATGAGCAGACATAGTCATGATGTTTGTGTGAGAAGAAGTAGTCATGAACGCTGTGTGAGCAGAACATGGCAGATTTCAGACTATCCTTATTATATCCACTATATCAACATTACTTTTCTTTTAAAGCATCCAACTCCTAAGAAACTGATCTTTGTTGTACATTTATATTATGTTATGTAATTTATTTCATTATGTTCGGAGACACTATCAGAGGAAAATAACTTCAGAATCTGACACTTACAAAAACATCTTCTTTTCTAAAAAAAAAACACAAAACAACAACAACTAAAACCCTTCAGCTGGATAACATATTTTGTGCAGACAAAACAGCGTTTGTAAGACGGCACTGCCAGGACATTAAACTTTCAGCCACAAAGATTCCTGCAGCAGGCGGAAACAAGATACAAAAAATAGACAGGTTCTTTGTCCTAGATTTCGTTTGTTTTCCCTTTGGAAATGGACATTAAAATCGATACAGGCTGGTCTAAGCAACTTCGTAGTCAAGCTTATGGAAAAGTCTGTGATGTCTGAAACTCATGGGAGAGAAACAGGCGAAGGGGGATATAAAAAAAAACATTCTGAAGTCTTCATAGTTTTTAGAAAGAAAAGTTTAGAGTTTTTTTTCTGAACGTTTGTAGCTGTATTAAGTGCCGTGATGGTGTACTGGTTAGTGCATACGCCTGCTGATCAGAAAGTCGCCGGTTCAATTTCGCACTCGGGCGGCTATTTTTCTGCCCGAAAGGCACAGGGATCAAGCCAGTCTAAAGAAATGGGTACCTGGGGCTTCCCTAAGAAAACAAAGACAGCGAGGACAAGGTGCTGGCATCTCTACCTCAAACGATGTAGTGGCCTAGAAATGTGAAGGCACTAACACTTCACACCCAGCGGCATGGACATGCTACGGGACTTGATTTTTTTTTTTTATCAGCCATGCTGCAGCATTGTGTGACTTGACCGCACCAAGTAATGACAGTTTGTGACAGATATAAACATGATATTTTAAGGAGCAAAGTAATATTATATAGGGAGATATTACAGAAGGGAAGTTATAAATGGATCGCGTTTTATTTTAGTTTAAAAAACGCATAGTACAGGCTACGGTCTCTCCAGAGGAATTTTGTACGGTATTGCAAATACTAGTTCCCTACCGCAGTTTTCGTGCACTACAGACATCGCTCTCCGAAAAGGGGAAGCTGTCCGAGCCCATTCCTCTTTAAAATAGAGGAAGATATCAGGGGTCCATCCATCTTTAAAACAAGGGAAGATATATGCCCCTTCCCTCCCCGTATATAACAGAGGAAGACACCCCAGGCCTATCCCCCTTAAAAAAGGAGGAACACATCCCGGGCCTAACCCACTTTAAAGCAGGGGAAGCCATCCAGGCGTATCTCCCTTTAAAACAGATTAAGCTCCCCTTCCCCTAAAACCGGAGAACCAAAGAGACAAGGCTTCAACAACATGGCGCGAGAAATGACGGTTTAATCAGAAAACTTTGCAGAAAATAACTGCCGTGTTTCTTGAACAAAGAAACAAAGAACATAAACAAAGGCAAATAACAACGTCCAAGTGGGTACTGTTAATAAAAGGTGGAACTAAAGTTGGCTGTTAGTTTCCAGCAAATGTCCTAATTAAGACTGTAAAGCGAACAAAATACAGTTAGCCGGATGGGAGACTCCTGCCAATATTGCAGACAAAGAAACCCCATAAAAAAACATACATATGCGTATGTTGACTGCTTCTGTACAGTGAAGCATATGTCCATGATGCCTGATCTGGATAAAGATCATTTCGTTCTGGTACTTTCAGAATTAGCAAACATGTTTTGAACATTAATATAACACATGCTACTTTATAGAAATCTCCGTTCCAGTCTGAAAAAAAAATGGATTATAATTCTTTCTTTAAACTGATACAATGAAATTGATCTATTTCTGTTTGGAAAGTACAGGAAAACTGGTTATTCTTTCTAACAAATACAAAATCATCAGACCATGTTCCTCTGCAATGTTTTTTTTAAAAGTATCCCTAGATATACGCTCCCCCCCCCCTCTATTTCAGTGCGTCCAGTACTCATCTATCTTAAGCCTAAACCTGAATATAAATTCCCTCAAACAAGATCAGAGTTGATTATTAAAATAAAATTTCTTCAGTTACAATTACAACTGAGTCACTTGAAACGGACTACAACTAATACGCGCCCCAAGAGAACTGCTCTGTTCATTTACCTTCTATATCCTCAAAACAACAACAACAACAAAAGACTGGTATAACTGGTTGTAGTTTGTGATTAGATTAAGTTGACTTGTGAAGTTTTTTTTAATAATGGAAGGAAAATGGGAAAGTGGAAACGCTATGTAGGTAAAGGGGAATAATTAAAACCAGTTTTTTTGTTCAGCTTTCAGTTTTCAGTATTTGGTTCACGATATCATCGCAGAGATATTCCCATACTCGCTCCACTGCCTGTGCCACACAATGTTCATGGATTGTCCCTCACATCAGTCCTTGATGATGAACCACCCAGTGTGGACGCCATTTTAGGAACTACAAAAGTCCAAATGCGAAAATAGTCAATGAAACTGTAGCTAAGGCGCCAAGCCGAACTAGGACACAGAAAGACCATCATGGTTCACCATTGGCGAGGTAGACATAACAAAGAACCATCAATGCTGTTCTTGCATAGTTCACAGCTCACGTGGTGCCATAATACTCAACTCCGCCGCTCGGCGCACAGAACCGGCCTCCATCTTGAAAGCAATGACGACACTGTTGTTCATTTGACAGGTCCGTGCGTTCTTGCCTGCATCACACTCAGTCAAACTGCAAGGAACCACAGCAGGAACCCAAGCACTTTCAGCCGGCAGCGAAGAAGTCCAGCTCCACGTCAAATATAGCAATCGGAGAGTCGTTTGTGAGAGCATGAAGCTGTCACGCTCGTAGCAATCGGAGAGTCGCTTGTGAGAGCATGAAGTTGTCAAGTGCAACATACCAGATGAACAGGAATGGCCAATGAAAACCAGATAAACTTAACTTACACCTTTAAAAAAAAAACACTGCCGTTACATGACCCCCCCCCCTCCCCTGCTTTTGTTAAAACATAGCTAGACACCGGTTTTCTCCATAAAGTTTAAGATTTATAACCACTGGCATTTCCCAGTCAGTTTTTCAAAAGCATATAACGTTCTGGTTTTTCCTTTTATTTCGAATCAAAATCATTTTTACGGAAGAAACATACTGGGTAAAAGGTTACTTACTGTCCTAATTAAATCAGTTATTATGAAAGTTACACAGCTCATCAGTCAAGTAATACAGCGTCGAGTGAGCAAAGCTTGCAACGCAGAAAATTAAAGAGAAGCGTTTAAACTTGGGTACTAGAACCACAATTAAACTGTACCCATGTTGGGTATTATTTGTTCTTCTCTATGAGCAGAATGCTGGAGGACAACTGACAAGGAAATGGGCAAATTTTCCTCACTCCACATAAACTGCCTCAGAAGGATTTTAAATATTTACTGGCCACAAACAATAAATAATAGAGACCTACATTCCCATTGTGAATTAGAAGATATGCATGACATAACAGAAAAAAAGCGCTGGAAATGGGTTGGTCATTTGCTCCGAAGGGACATCAGACACATCGCTAAAACAACCATGAGATGGACACCCGAGGGGAAAATGGAGAGAGGATGACTAAAGGCTATCTGGAGAGGAACTGTAGAAGCAGAAATGAGTAGCATGCAGCACAGCTGGGGCACAATACTAAAACTGGCTGCAGACTGTGGAATGTGGAGATAATTTGTTGCTGCCCTGCAAGACGCCACAAGGCGTACTAGGCGGTGACTGCTTAGCTGATCGCCGACAAGAGACATGGATGGATGGGTGTGTAAACTAGTAAAAAAAATCAACCGACAACAAAATTGACGGTATATTTCAAAGAAAGTCACGTACAATGGTCTTAGAAAGGTTAATCAAACACAACACAGAGAGCACAGTAAGAGGACACGCGTACTGTTTTCAGAAGAATCTATAAAGCTAAGAGATGACAAATATTATTTACAAGGACTGATAAGTAGACACATGACAGACAGAAGACCACAATGAGGTACAGAGGAAGATGGCAGCATGAATTAACGGGACAGATGGATGAAAGTTGCAAGCATTGGAAATACGCCCCTCCCCCCCTCCCAAAAAAATTACAGGTGAAAGATTTGTTTTAAATTATATACATACAGACATGTGACCTGAAGATTTTATGTTTAGTAGGCAGAAAGATATATCCATACTACAAGAACTTAATATTCAAGGAGGCTGGCTAGTAAAGGGGATTAAACAGAGAAAACTTAAATATTTTGGACACATTAAACCTCATGATAATATAGAGAAATGTGCATAATGGGAAAAAGAAAGAGAGGAAGGCCAAGGCGAAGATGGCTGCAAGACATCGTTGATGATCTGCAAATGCTTAGTCAGCTGTGATTCACCAGCCCTAACGCTAGCGTGTCGGCCTTGGAGGTGCTTATTGCCAAATCGGACAACTTCCTCAGTCCAGGAGAGGCAGACAAAGAGAGACACAGAGATGTTAAGTTCTCTTCGATCCTGAAAGTAAAGACGAAACATCGTTTACTTTTCGTTTCATTCTCTTACAGCTGATGGATGAAGTGGGGTTTTTTTAACCTTGCTTGTCCACATACCTAACATCATCCACATTATGTTTATTTTACTGTTTGTTTTTAAACTCAGATTTTGAATTCTGAGTGTATTTTTTTTTCTTCGTCTCCATACGGTTTATTCATTCTAGAATATTTTCCTCCCTGTTTTGCTTGAGTTTGATTAAGAAATTTTAATTTTATAATCTTTAAACAAATGAGCACTAAAACTATTGCCCTGTGTATGTTTTCATTAGACCTTTCTTCTTAATGTCAAGCTGCAGAGAAAAATTCATTAGAATCCTACTAAGCATTCGGAAGTACGATATCAGATACGTGTTGTTCCTAATTATTGAATTTTCAAATGTTCTAAATAGTTAAGGCGTTGTGTTTCACACTCAGTCATAACCCATTCCTTTGAGATATTTCACTGCGCTGAGAAAATAAATTCGAGGAAAATTGAACGAAGTTTTATTTCTACAAAAAAACAAAAAAAAAACCCCAACAATCTGCAATAATGGTTCCAGTTTCATTACTACATAATTAAGTTTAAAAAATTACCATCATATTATTCAGTCAAAATTTTACTCGACTATAGCATGTGATTTCCAGAGAATTCCTACACTGGCTTAGAAAGCTCAATAAGTTGTGTTTTCTTTAAATCTTTGACCGTCTGTTTTCCGGGGGGAATTTTCTGTCAAAATTGCTACGGTTTATTGATAAAAATGTCAAAAAATATTAAATCTGATGAGGGATTAGAATCTGAATTTCCTCGCTTCAGTTTCAGTTGTTTCAGCATCTCTGTCTTAATATTTTATATAAAGACAGACAGAGAGCCAGAAAGATAGGCAAACAGTTAAATAGAAGGACAGATAGGTAGGCAGATAAAGAGATAAATATACACAGACAGACACACGGACAGAGACACAGACAGACAAATAGATAGATAGATAGATAGATAGATAGATAGATAGATAGATAGATAGATAGATAGATAGATAGATAGATAGATAGATAGATAGATAGATAGATAGATAGATAGATAGATAGATAGTGTAACGACCTGGTTCGGTCACACTGTTCAGATTATACAATCGATAAACTTTGCTTTCTATTATACACAGAGATAAAAGATAAAAAACTGAAATAACTACTCCATTAGTGAATACGTCGTAACAGAAATCAACAGCCCACGGACTTCCAGGAGGTCATGCTCTAAGAGTGCATACATTCCCCCTCCCTCAAGAGCGTTAAAGAGCTGAAACCCCCTCCCCCAAGAGCGTTAAAGAGCTGAAACGCTTGAAGAGATAAGTTGAGGAAAGGAGGGGGGGGGGGAGGAAGTGGACAGACACTATTAATCCGAAGAGTTATGTTGTTGCTTTGCGTATGCGAGAGGGAGAGAAAGAGAAAATAAAAAAAGGAGAATTATGTAACTCAATCTTGCCACCACATTCTTCTCTCTCTCTCTTATCGCCTCAGCATCATTTATCCTACCTCCAAGATAATATCTCCGACGCCCATCTTTTGTTTTTATTTTCTCCTCCATGCAGCCACGATCAATGCCATCTATTCCCGTCAGTCATTTCCCATCAGTCTCTCACAAAATGGAGTTCCTGCTCGTGCAGTTTGCGGGCCTGATGTATGATCTACTTCCCACGTGTAATATGCATTGAGATAAAGAGGACCGGAAGTTGGGAGGCCCGGAAGTAAGCACAAAAACACAACAAGGGAGAGAACAGCGAACAATATACTCGATTATTGGCCCTGCTGTATTTTTCTGTGATAAATTGCTGTTTGAGCAATGCTCAATTTCAAGCCTTATACGCACATTTGAGCCACATCTAAATGAGAAAGGGGGCGGGGAGGGATGTGTGTGTGAGCTGAAATATGAGAAGATGATGAAGTATGAGAAATATGGAACGCTAGAATTTAATAATTCAGTTTTAAATCTTAAAGAACCACTCGGCTCTGCAAAACATCTTTCACGTTTAGTACTACAGTTATTTATATGTGTGTATATGTGTTTGTAAAGTTTTGCATAACTATGCCATACACATACTGCATGTATTTGCGTATGTAATTGCTGGACGTGGTAATAAAAGAAAGTGAAAACAGAGGCCTTACCTTGAACAGGAAGAAAACAGAGGCCTAACTTTGAACAAGAAGAAAACAGAGGCCTTACCTTGAACAAGAAGAAAACAGAGGCCTTACATTGAACAAGAAGAAAACAGAGGCCTAACTTTGAACAAGAAGAAAACAGAGACCTTACCTTGAACAAGCAATAAATCACTGATATTGCGAGTGAGGAAATTAGTACCCCTGCTAGACAGAGCCAATTTTATTTTACGAATGTGAGCAATGGTCAGCCACCAATGGACTTCAAAACCACCTGGAAGCCACTGAAATGTGGTTTCCTTAGAAGAATGCTAAGAATACCAAAGAAATCAAATGAGGAGGTTCTAAGAGCGCCTGGAGAGATGAAGCAAGCAATAACAAGGGTCAGAAAAAGACAACCCAGAATCATACGGCACATTCTAAGAGCAAGCTAGAATACACTGTGACAACGGGAACTATAAGGACAAAATAGATCGATATAGACAAAGAAAGAACATGCTAGACGGACTAAGAAAATGGCATGGACAGAGAAGGTCAGAGTAGATTATCCTCAGCACTGGGAACAGAGAACTGTGGGAAAGCGTGGTAGCCAACTCCACACGGCAGGGCAATAGATAGATAGATCCATGTATGTATGTGCACGTCTACATAAGTGTGATATACTGCATGTGTCTGTGTTGTCTGCTATATCTATGAGTGTTTGTAAGTAAGAATATATGCACTTAAGTATGCGTATACTTTCGTATGCCACAAGGAACTCTTTTGTCCGACTCGGTCTTTAGGCTACCCCCAGGCAACAGCTTTGAAGGGAGATGGAGCAGAAAAATTGTAAGAATACACTGAGAAGAATATGTTTACCACTGAGGAAATAACCAAACTAAGAGGCATTGAGAACAATACTAAAGAGCTCAAAAGGCGAAGATGGAAACGGCTGGGCCACATACTACGAATGGAAAGATCAAGACACCCCTATACCTCCTTGAATTGGACACCTCAAGGGAAAAGAGAGAAGGGGCAGGCCATTGGGGACATGGAGACGCACAACACAGGAAGAACTAAAGAAAGCGGGAGAGACGTGGTTTGATGTATCCCGACTTGCTCAAGACAGGACCGGCTTGAGAACTTTTGTTGATGGCTTATGCTCCATTGGGAGTACAAAGACTGATGCTGACGACGACATTTTCGTATGTAGGAATTACACCATAACGTAAAGCATTCCAATAGGCAAGCAGATGAAGCTGTGATACACCACCTGCTGGACTGCAGTGCATTGAAAGATCTCCGATAAAAATCTGCCAGCACCAAAAGCTTCCATCACAGACATGCTGTACGAAGATACAGAGCCATTGAAGAACGACCTACCGTCAGTCATTTTCATGTCCCTTGCTGAATTTTGCCTCCTTAAAAGCTCTCCTGTAGGCATCTCGGTTGTAAGCAAGATGGCCTGCTGATGATTATCAACAATGTCTTGCAGCCATCTTCGTCTTGGTCTTCTTCTCTTTCTTTTTCCCATTATGTACCCTTCCAAGACGGTCTTCTCTAGATTATCATGACGTTTAATGTGTCCAAAGTATTTAAGTTTTCTCTCTTTAATCCTCTTTACTAGCCAGCCTTCTTCAATATTAAGTTCTTGTAGTATGGATATATTTGTTCTTTTTTGTGTCCATGATTCTTGAAGAACTCTTCTCTAGCATTTACATTCAAAAGCCATTTATGTGAACGACCTACACATTCCACTATTTCAGCGCAAGGAAACAAAAAGTGGAAAACTTGAGAATCGGAAAAAGTCAAAGTGCAACGTGAACAATTAATTGTCTAGAAACCATTGCGTATAGTAGTCAGTTTAACATTTCCGGAGACACTGCAATTATAGAAAATCTGCTCTTTCCTTTAACTAAGCTGTAGAAATTCATATAATAACTGGAGGGAAAAACATGAGAAATGTTCACTGGGAATGGAGCTTTGGTAATGTACACATGGCTGGTGTCTTTCGTATTGGCAGACTTTATTTAAAGATGCGAATGTTTTTGGTGTTTCTGGACATATTGAATGGAGAAAGTATCTTGTCAGTGTTTCGCCTATTAGCACCTGGCTCTGTTCATTAGCTCAAGAAAGAAAGAAGAGTTTGCCTGGAAACCCATGAAGTGGTGAGGAGAACTATAAAATAAGGATACAATTAAACTTTTAAAGAGTATTATCATTGCATTCATGCACGCCCATAGCTTTTTTGTTTAGATCTGCCAGTTAGAAAGGAAGATCTCATCACGGTTCAAGCACTCCATAGCACCAGCTAGACCAATGAAGAACGGAAGCAGCAGAGGCTTTAGTTACGGGAACAGAATCCATTACCAGCAGCGTGAGAAGTCCCTGTTACATGTAGTCTGCAATTCTCTCTGCACATGAGAGGAAAAAACTCGGCACCCAGTTCGTAGCGTTACTCCTCTGTTTTTCTTTCCTTCTACTATGTCGTTGTAGGATTTAGCGTCACAGCCACTGACTCTCCTTCTGCTATGTCGTTGTAGGATTTAGCGTCACAGCCACTGAGTCTCCTTCTACTATGTCTTTGTAGGATTTAGCGTCACAGCCACTGACTCTCCTTCTACTATGTCGTTGTAGGATTTAGCGTCACAGCCACTGACTCTCCTGAGCCGATACCACAGAAAAGGCTAGCCGCTTAATACCAGCGTTTAGACATGATATAACTGCACTTAAATGAACATGCTATGGATGATAGGATAACATTATTATTATTATTATTATCATTATTAGTTTTTAATCCATCTGAAATTTTGCAACATTATCTGTGGATGGTTTGACAAGAACATCTATTAGTGAAAATATAAAGCATCTCAGTATCTTCTCTTGTAATATACGGAAATGTGGTTCATAGAAAAGAGGAAGTGATTAAAGTATGAAAGTCTGATCTTAAATAGCCGACATAGTATACTCTTATGCTGAAGAAAATCTGTGAAGTCACCGAAAGATCCAACCCATCTTTTTGAAAATAAAGTTTGTTGATTAGTTTTCGTTACTTTATAATATTTTAACTGTCTCTTTATCCCCCTCTCTTTCCATCTAAAACATTTTAAAATTTCTCCCACCCCCATTTATTATATTATTGATTTCTCTCTTGCACATCTAATCTTGATCAGACTATTGTTTGTTGTTTTAACCGGATTACATTTTAGCCATTGTTTTCTCTTGCACATTTCTTGAAATGTTCTCGAAATCACTCGCCTCACCTTTGTGGACAAGCCTTAACTATGCGCAGAAACCTCACCTCTGCGCACAAGCCTCACTTCTGCGCACAAGCCTCACCTCTGCGGACAAGCCTCACCTCTGCGGACAAGCCTCACCTCTGCGCATAAGCGTCATCTTAGTGCACAAGCCTCACTCCTGCGGACAAGTCTTACCTCTGCGCACAAACCTCACCTCTGTGCACAGGCCTCACCTCTGCGCACAAGCCTCACCTCTGCGCACAAGCCTCACTCCTGCGGACAAGTCTTACCTCTGCGCACAAGCCTCACCTCTGCGCACAAGCCTCACTTCTGCGCACAGGCCTCACCTTTGCGCACAAGCCTCACTTCTGCGCACAAGTCTCACCTTTGCGCACAAGCCTCACCTCCGCGCACAAGCCTCACCTCTGCGAGTTGATATGTTCATCGTCTGTCCACTCACACGCTGCAGTGTTGTCTGACCTGGAAGTATCAAGCTACCAAAACGGTCACACTCCAGCTCCTTAGTACTTGGGGGGGGGGGGGAACGCTGACGTAAATGAAGCGACGGTTCACCAAAAAACGTTTTTTGTAAAGCAAGAGAGCGTCATGCCCGCCGCCATCTCTGTGGATAAGCTTCATTTATTCTCAGATCCTAAGCTATGCATGAAAGAGAACTGAGGGGAAACATATCAGAAACAGGAAAATCAAAAAAAAATGTAGAACTCTTATTAATTATTATAAGAGAAGCGAATCCATAACTACTGAGTTACTGAGCAATGGAAACACACAGAAGGGGTAAACGCTGAAAACGGAATGCAACTGTCTGTGCCAAACGTGGGCTTTTTTTGCATCCCTTGTGGAGTAAGAAACTGAAAGGAGGGTGTAATCCAATCATTCTGAGAGCCAAAAGATGCCAGTCACCTATCAGTCGCCTTTCCCTTATTGATTAAAATGGCTTCCATGCTGGACCTTGCAGGTCTCGAGATAACGGTTTTATATTTTTGTTTGTTTTCTTCCACGGTTTAAGCAACTGTATTTTAGTTTTCCTAATGGAACAGTTTTTTTGTTGTCCTTCCCTTCAACTATCCTTCTCCCTTTCCATGGATGCAACAGCTCGGGTTGATATCACAAACAATGACTTCAGTATCCTCTAACAAAAGCCAGCGGGTACGAAGTCGCTGTAAGTTTTGTTGTGTCACTGTCGATGTTTGGCTAATAGGAAGTTTGCTCGCTGTAAATCCATAGATCATAAATATAACACGTTTTAGACGTGAGAGAAAGGGAACATAAAATAGGAAGAGAACGACCAAGACTCGATGGACGGATAGAACGATCAACGGCCAAGCCACGAGAGGACTCCTATCAAAGTCCATGACCTCCAGCCACGATCATTCTCTCGCCATTTTTTCTTTCTGTCACGCACAACTTTTTTGTATTTTATCCCAGGCTAACCACACAAAACTCTGCTGTATCATTCTACGATTCCTGTTGCCGTACTAGTTGCTTCACTGCAATTAATACAATGTCGATCTACGATGATGCCTGTACCGATGTTAAGTGTCCTTAGCACAGATTTCACGACAGCCTTCCATGTTCCCAGATCTTGCTGATAGAAGATATGTAGGATTCAGTGTAGACGGCCCACGAAGCTTATGTCCGGATGATGAGTCCAACTTCACTAGCCTCAAGGGTCACAGCTGTATGCGGAAATCGAGTGGAAAGCCGATTCTAAATCAACTCATTTTTGTTAACTGACAAAAATATGAGAAAAAGTTAAATACGAAGAAAGGGCGAATTGATTGCTTTTAATTAGCTTTACAGATCTTTTAAAATTGTTTTAACATGTTTGCATGTTTTTGTTATTTATGATCAAATAAGTTACATTTCAGTAATGAAATCCCAGTTCTCCATTCTGAACATTTCTTATACTTTTTTCTTATACCTTTTTCATATACATTTTCCTTACACCTTTATCTAACACCTTTACCGTACCTTTCCCTTACCGTCTCGATACAGTTTTGTGAGTATGACTGACAGAATTTTTACCCATCTACAAACAGAAAGAAAGCCACAGTTCATACATACAGTCATTTCTGAAAATAAAATGCAACCAGTACAGGGCGAGACAGCTAGACACTCAACAGCATTGATGACAGAATCAAGGACTTTACAAGCATAGTCAGCAAAAGATGAACATAGTTGTTACTTACGTCTTATAGAAATAAAACTGGGCAGCACAACTGAAACCCACAAATATTACTTTAAAAAATATTACCACTGGCGAAATTGAAAAGGCTTACGCAAAATTTAGTGAAGACGATTTGATGAAGGGCTAGGGAAAAAAAATGGCTAAAATAACATTATTTTGACAGAATACAGCTTACGTGAAACAGTGATGAGTTCAAGTGTCGCTGCAGGGTGAAATGAAATGGAAGGACCAGACGGTGAGAACACATTAAAGCACGCACAAGCATCCCCGGACATGGATGACATGATACCACACGGAGGATTACCAAGAGAATGTCAGCGGCTGTAATAGAAATATAATGAAGTGTCATCATGTAGAGATGTGGCAGACGCCTCTTAGCCCATTTCTGCCTCTCTCTTGGAGAGTTTTGAATCAGAAGAACATCGCGTGTTGGCGGTGTCTGTTAGACGTCACCTTAGATGTCATCTGACCGCGTCTGAATTTCAGAAAAAATTTTTCAAGGATGCAGTTCCCAATATATACATCGTAATGTTATGTGGATACGAAGCATGGGCAATAAGCAAGAGCACTCAACATTCACTGGAAGCGGCGGAGATGTGGTTTCTAAGAACAACGTTGAGACTACCACGGACAGCCAAGAAAACAAACGAACAGGTTCTAACTGAGACTCGGTAGAAAAGAGAAATTATGGCAAAAATTTAGAATGCGAAAATCCAGATTTGTGGAACATGTTCTGAGAAGAGCCAAACTAGGACACCTGGTGATAACGGGAAAACTGGAGGGACAGAGAAAGATACAATATATTTAACAGACTAAAAGAGTGGCAATTGTTCAATACACATTTTATAGAAAGAGTGAAGGATGGATGATTAAGGAAATCAATGAGGACTAACATCTGATAGGCAAGCACGATACACAGCGGGCCCTTAGAAGTCGAACATAATCCGTTCCAGGATGCACTACGACTTTCAGATTGTTCTATCTTCGAATTTAATTTCCTGATAAGAAATAATGTAAATTGAATGAATCCGTTCAAGACCCCCAAAATTTACCTATTATAAAACATTTTAAATACAAATATTGGTTGTTTAAACCTGTATAATAATGCTAATACGCATTAAAACATACATTAACACTATGAAATTGTTAATAATGGCACTACCTTGCATTTATCCAAACCATCAAAACGTATCTACTTCTGGGGATCTTCTACTGGTATAGGATGTTACCCCTTTCGCGACATTAGCAGTTTTAATTGCTTCTATGTTCTTTAGTATGATCGATATGGTCGACTTGTCCATCTCACAGTCAACAACCAGCTCCAATACACGAGCATCACTTTCCCATTTAGTGATAAGTTCCTTTTTTAGTTGTATCGTGGTTATTACATTATTCCTTTTAGGCATTGGTAACATCCCTTGGTGCAGTTATGAATGCATTATTTTAAAGATAACAGGAAAAAAATTTTTTAAAAATCACACAAAAAAACCTTGGAAAATACACACCGAATTTTGTAGATGATCACCGAACCGTAGTAGGGGGAGAACTGACCACGCGATTCTTTGTTTCAGTTTCGGTGGCTGCTTTTGTCTTGGTCGACTTTCGAATTCGTTTTCACGATTCATACCGGGTTTCCTTGGAATATTTTGGTCGTGTTTCAAATTGTTCGAGTATCAAACCGTCCGACTTTCGAGGGCCCATTGTACATGTGGGGGGGGGGGGGGGCGGAGTTTTTAAAATTGCTTTTTATTTACTGAATGTCTGCAGTTGTTCTTGCTTGAGACCTCTTCGGAACATGTTACTAGACTCACAACAATGTGCAATTGAAAATAATATTGAACCAAATACTGTGGTACAAAATGTGCTTGAACGGGGAGAATTCATTTTGTCTAACAAATCTGAATCACTGAGATTAGACCGCGACCTACTGGGGCGCTGAAGGCAGTTTTCCATACAGCAGAGCTGGCTTTTTGGCTCTTTTTGATCCGTGTCCCAGGCGGCTGGGCTTCTAATGACAAACTACTCGTCGATGACCTCAGCGATAGCGTGAGAGGAGCTCATTAAGCTGAGGAGCAGAAGATTTTTCTTTCCTGGATCTCTGGGTGTGAATAAAGCTCGGAGAGTGGTAAGATGTTCATCACGAGAGCAGCCAGGAGTGTCTTATCAGCGAATGCACTGAAATTTGTCTTCGTGGTGTGTTCAAATCAACAAGTGACACTGGAATAATTTTCAGCTTTTATGGAAATAATATGTTAAGATGGTGAATTTCTTTCATTTTCCTTGGAAATTACCATGCAGGGCAGCATTTAATCCCGTCTGAACTGTGAAATAATCCTAATACTTAGACGAAAGGAACAAAAACTATTGAAATTAAATAAACTAAAAATATCCGATGGGGTTTTTTTTCGGTAAAAAGCCAAAACGAAGAAAATAGTAGATGATAAAAGACAAAGGAAAAAGCAAGGAAGAAATGGATAGATGGAGTAAAAGACACACAGGGGAAACATAACATGACAGTCATCCAAGCCTCTCACCTTGCTTGGGAGCGATGTCTGACACTCCCCGCCACGTTAATGACAGATTAAAAAAACGAAGAAGAAGGAGGAAGGAGAAGAAGATAAAAGACTAAAAAGGCCTGCATTAGAAAGACGTGTAGAAACGAGATATGAAGTTACCAGTCACAGACTATCAATGTAAGACATCTGCTCCTAACCTTTCTTTGGTAGTGGAGCCTATTTTGGCGTGAAAACAGCAGCCGACTCCACATTAAAACAACACCAATAAACAGAACCAAGATGATGTTAAGATGTTTCTTGTAAGTAAACCTAAGTATTTAAACATGTTTTGGATCATTTTCTGGCTCATGGACCCGTAGAAATCCTTTCTCTGACCCCCCTGGGGACCCATGTTACGAACCACTGATCTAAGTGTGAATGCTGCCAACTGTGGTAGGAATGAATACATCCTGAACTATCAATTCTGAAGTAACAGAACTAATAGGATCAGATAGAGGGAACATAGCCAGAGAGACTGACTTTTCATCTCACGGTCGTAAATAACGACGTAATATACTATTACAGCCTTTACGTAAGTATGAAAAAAGAACGTATATTTACGTCAGATCAGATCGTTGCGGTCTGTGTTGCCTTTGAACTAAATTGAAGCGAGCGAGAAACGTGGAGACGGAAGATTGTTACGACCTTTTCACTAACTGTAGCTGTTGACTAAAAATATCATCTCAACCCTTTCCCCTCCTATGAAACAAGTATTTTATTTTCTTGCTCTTTTTCTTGTTATTTCCTTTCTTATTTTGTCCTCTCTTTTTTGTCCTCTTTTTTGTCCTCTCTTTTTCTGTCCTCTCTTTTTTTCCTCTCTTTTTTTTGTCCTCTTTTTTGTCCTCTCTTTTTCCCTCTTCTTTTTCTTCTCCTTTTTCTTTTCTTTTTTCTTTCTTTCTGTTTAGTTTTCCACATTTTTTCCGTTTTTTTCCCTACATTTTCTTTTCGTTTTTGTCTTGTTTTCTTTATTCTTTTGATCCCTTTCTTTCCTTTTCTTTTCTGTTACTTTCTTTCCTTCCATCTCCCCCCCCCCCCCCCACATCATTCTCCGTCTGCCTCTTGTCCTTTCTCTCTTTCTTTCTTTTTTTTTCTATTCACTTTCCCTCTCATTTTTTTCATGTCTTCCATTTCTCTCTCTCTCTCTCTCTCTCTCTCTCTCTCTTTCTCACTCTCTCTTCATTTCTACTACCCCCCTCTTATGTTCTCTTTTCTTCTCTTTTTTCCCTTCTCTTGTTTTGTCTTCCTTTTCCTTTCTATCCTTTTCTTCTGGCTGACATCGATGCTTTCCCTGCCACTGTGTGCGTCTGAATTTACAAAGTATACTTTCCCCAGTTACTTAAGAATTCAGTCAGTATCTGATTCTGCCAAAAACTAATTACCGTGTTTGCACTGGAGGGAAAGCAAACAACAGAACCAACAGCTTGTTTGTGGAAGAGAAGAAAGAAGAAAAACCCAGCAGTATATTTGATCTAAAAGTTGATCTAATTAGATTCCTGAATCCAGCTGTAACTGAAACAAAAGTTACTTTTTCTTCCTGTTTTCTGAAAACTAAAAAAAGCAAAACAAAACAGAACAAAAATTGATTTTAAAAAAATCTACACTTTGGTTCACACATCTTACAAAACCGTCTGGAAGTGTGAGAGATTTTGCCATGAAGTTCATGTCTTCGAACACTTTGAGGCGCCGACTTTGAAGAACGCTGCCGTTTCTTTCAGGCTGTCAAGATCATCACACAGTTTGTCATAGGCTGGCTGCTACAGGTGATGGCCAAAAACGGCATCTCGGTTCTTAAAATGAACGGCAGCCATGTAACTGTTGCTGGGCTATCATCTTGTCGGTAATGCAAGGTTTAAAATGACAAATTTTATCTATTACAATTTCCTTGCAGCAGTGTATGTGCCGGCGCAAGTACTCATGTACTTGACGAATGATACATATTAAAAAAAAACCAGCGAGTTCCAATCAAGTGAGTTCTAAATTATTGACCAGTCAGTCATTTGCATGTCCCTTGCGGAACTTTGTCTCCCTAATAGCTGTCCTGTAGGCCTCTCGGTTGTAAGCAAAATGCCCTGCTGTTGATTTTGCAGATTATCAACGATGTCTTCCAGCCATCTTCGTCTTGGTCTTCCTCTCTTTCTTTTTCCTATTATGGATCCATCCAAGATGGTCTTCTATAAATTCTCATGACGTTTAATATCTCCAAAATATTAACGTTTTCTCTACCTAATCCTCTTTACTAGCCAGCCTTCTTCAAGATTAAGTTCTTGTAGTTTGGATATATTTGTTCTTTTTTGTGTCCATGATATCTGAAGGACTCTTCTGTAGCATTTACATTCAAAGTTATTTATGTGTGTGTCAGATGTTTTGTTAAGTGACCAGGTATATGTTGCGACGGGAAAGATGCATGCCCTTAAAAATCTTAATTTTGTAGTTCTGTCTGTTCCTCTCTACAGCTTCTTTAGTTTTTTTTTACTTTCTGAAGAGCGATAGATGTCCTCCTTCTAATTTCCCTCATTGTATCTCCGTTATTAGTTAGTAATGATCCAAGATATTAAAAAAATCTCCACCTCTACCAATTTTTCCTCACTGATAAATATTTCAGCTGCCTTATTTGTTTTGCCAGTTGTCATCAATTTAGTTTTCTTCGCTTTAAGATAGAGGTTTTGTTCTTCACTATTCTTATATTGACCAGCGCAGCGTAATGGTTGAAAATATGCAGGAGCAAAGCTTCATCCAAGAAAAGAAAGAAAACAGGTAACATTTGGTCTTTAGCCCTGTTAGGAAGACTTCCTCTAGGTGAAAGCAAAACCAATGAAACTACTTTATAAAAGAATACCGAAACAAGTGTCCTTACAGATGTGCAACAGAACGTAGCGTGATAGCGCAAAGGAAATACGCCATTTAGCAATTAATCAATTATTTCGTGACATTAATCACAGTTAATACCAGGCTTTCCGAGAAACCAGCAACATTAGCGATTTTGAACATGAAAAGAAAAGAGTCGAACTTTTTTTTATTCATTGTGGATATCCTTTAATCTGCAGCGAGGTTCAGCTCCGTAATATAATGAAAAAAAAACCCTTCTCCGAGGTATTGTGTAGTTGACGTGCAGATAAATTTCAGCTCTCTTGTGAACGCCAATTCCGTGCCATAACATTCTCCTGACATTTTACAGAGATGAGGAACTTAAGTTCTGTAGATTAGATCAAAGATTTACCTGAATCCGACACCGCTCAGGTGAACCCCGTCATTGTTTGTTTGTCTTAGAGACGCCTAATTTACTGGTTTCCGGCGTTTCAAGAAAACATTCAATCGCGCAGTAGCAGGTTCGGACTGGTAGCGATAAAACTCACCATAAATATTTAATTGTATGCTATATGTTAATTACCGAAAATGATTCAGATTCAACATATAACTAAGGGTATATGGTGTTATTTGGCCATAGTTGGGCGGATCTGTTCACCAGAAGATCATATAAACGACATAAAAGCCAAAATTTAAAGTACTTTGGCTTTTATGGCGATGTATGATAATACACTAGAAAGTGATACTGGAGAGAACAGATTGTATGGAGGTTCTCCCAACGGAGTACACATTGTTTGATTTTAAAAAGAAATTGACTCCACAGTAAAATATCAATCAATTTATTTCTCTCCAGTATCGAACGCAAACGTTCATGAGAACGCACTGTCCTAGCTCCCTCAATCTCCTCAGTTCTTCTAATCAGCCAAAACAACTCGCAATGCAAATAATCTTGATTTCCTTTCAATAGTCCCTAGATCAAAACATGTATGTTGCAGTCCTTCCGTGCTGAACCAGTACTCACTACCAACCAAACATACAACTATCTACTCACTGCGACTCGCCCTATCTTGGAGTGCCTGTCGCCATATTTGTTCCAGCTAAACGTCTTACAGGCATCTTCCCGCCGATCTGAGTCCCAGGGTGGTCAATCGAATTTTGCTTAACAATCTTCAGCGCTTGTTATCACTAACCTTCTCGAGAATTCGATGATAAATATCTTATATCGCAGGTCCGGGCTCAGCCAGTCCAACCGACAAAAAATGCTCATGACTACTTTGACCCCTCTCTCTCTCACACACTCAAGCCCATGAAAGCATACTTCCCATCTGTCTCTCACACACTCAAGCCCATGAAAGCATACTTCCCATCAGTCTCTCACACACTCAAGCCCATGAAAGCATACTTCCCATCAGTCTCTCACTCATACTTCCCATTATTCTCTCACACACTCAAGCCCATGATATCATACTTCCCATCAGTCTCTCACTCATACTTCCCATTATTCTCTCACACACTCAAGCCCATGATATCATACTTCCCATCAGTCTCTCATTCATACTTCCCATTATTCTCTCACACACTCAAGCCCATGATATCATACTTCCTATTAGTCTCTCACTCATACTTCCCATTATTCCCTCACACACTCAAGCCCATGATATCATACTTCCCATCAGTCTCTCACTCATACTTCCCATTATTCTCTCACACACTCAAGCCCATGATATCATACTTCCCATCAGTCTCTCATTCATACTTCCCATTATTCTCTCACACACTCAAGCCCATGATATCATACTTCCTATCAGTCTCTCTCACTCAGTCGGGTTCTTCTTTTTATTAACCCTTTGAAAGATGAGAGGAAACGAATAGCAGGACTCTAGCGGAAAGAATAGACGACATTGTGAAGGCAAGAATACTGAAAATAAACCTACAGATTCAGTGTTGCTACCTGGACAGTAGCGTCTGTGTGAGATAGTTGTGAGACTTAGGTCCAAATACGTTTAATGTTTAACTGAACAAAAACATCATTTCTTCCTTTTACGTCTCTTCTGTAGAGGGGTGTACACAGCAGAGTTTGTTCTAAAAAAATTGAGAGATTAGTTTTCATCTGCTTTAAGAAAGAAAATTATATTACCGTTAATCTTAAATGTTTAAATGTTGGAGAATTTTTTAATTCTGTTTATATCCCTCTGTTCTGCTCACCTTTATTTTATGAGTTCCGCTTCCTCTTCTATCTCGATATAATTAGTTTAATGAAGTTGTTTCTTCATTCATTTTGCGTCGTTAATCAGTTTGTTCGTTTGTAGATTTTAATCATACAAGAAACTGATAAAGCTCTGTCAAGTCTCTGTGGAGACACGGAACGGATACCATGTTTAATGTCTACGTAGTCCTTGACCTGTTGGCACATTGCCCGGTGATATGTCGAATCGCAGTAATATGTACTACGAATCACGCCTGACTGTCTTTCCTTTCCTATGTCCAAAAAAAAAAAACAGTCAGGTACCCGTTTCTACTTCTAGGCTGACTGGACCACTCTGGCCAGAGTCGAATCACAGACCCTCAGCATGAAAGGACAAGAGCGCTAACCACTTTGCCACTCACAAGCCTAATTGACTTTCATTTGCCCTCGTAACACATCTTTCGGGCGAACTGTTGGAACGCTGCAGCTAATTTCAGATTGTTCTGTCATGAGAGATCTTTCCATTTTTTAAATTAAGACCGGCCTATAATTTCACAGTGACTTCGAGATCGCATCTTTTTGTCATTTGCTGGTTTCCTCACTTCTCTCGGGTTCAGATATTCTGTTTGCGATGAATAATACTTCTAAGAAAAGAAAATCCTTTATTCTGAGTTGGGTTATCATCTTTCAATTATCAGCGCTGCTAGCTCCGGCCGTCATGGGCTTATTTTTTGTGACATATCACCACTAGACAGTTTCGTCTCTTAGCTTCCTCTTTGATGAGGTCAAGACATTGTGGTTCGATTATATTAAAGTGTCTAGCCAGTCTTCCCACTAACGTAGGAATATAAAATGATTTAGACGGAAGAAGTGAAAATCAGAAAAAATGTGGGCAAAATAGCGAACAAAGCAAATGCATTGTTTTCTTTTCAAGATGTCCGTACAGTTTGGCTTTATATTTTCTTTATGTGTTGTTTAACTACAGCGAGCTTCCTTCATCTCTTGTTAACTATCGCGAACCTCCTTTATCTCTTGTTAACTATACAGCGAACATCCTTTATCTCTTGTTAACTACAGCGAACCTCCTTTATCTCTTGTTAACTATACAGCGAACCTCCTTCTTCTTTTGTTAACTACAGTGAACCTCCTTCTTCTCTTGTTAACTATAGCGAACATCCTTCATTTCTTGTTAAGTACAGCGAACCTCCTTTATCTCTTGTTAACTACAGCGAACCTCCTTTATCTCTTGTTAACTACAGCGAACCTCCTTGGACGGCTTTATAAAATTTACAAATTTACAGCTGTGTCTAAACGATTTTTATTCAGTGTTTTCTTGGAAATATAAATGTGCAGATTCAGGTTTTTTTTAATTACTGTGTAAGTTAAATATAGAATATCCTGTTAATTTCTTCGTATGTGTTAATTATAGATTTTTCTTTGTGGACTTGGAACTTTTTTTTTTTTTTAGTAACAAAAAAGATAAATGAGAATCACAACCCGAAGTGCACATGGATACGTCATTTTGCACTCTGTCATTTAATCTAATATATTTTGTTTGAAACAACTTTTAAAAAAAACATATACAAACCACCACTCCCTTCTCCCTCTCATCTCCCCCCCCCCACCCCACACAATCACGCTGTATACCTTTACTCCTTAACTTGTACTTCGACATGTCTGTAAATGTTCATCGGAAAGAGATTCTCAAAAAACATCCGCTATATTTACTCTCCTAACGCACACGAGAACCGTTCTTATCTACTGGAGGGCGGCGGGAACAAAAGATAGAACCCCAGCGCCTTTCACTTCGGGTTTCTTATCTATTCGGTCATTCTCTACTTTGAAACCACCCCCAGAGAGTCCCCAGAAAAAAAAAAAACAAGAAATAAGGTAAATCAAGGACGACAGAAGTCACAGTTAGGTACTGGTCTTGAAATGTTTCTGAACATAGGGCCATTTGATTTTTAAGGGGGGGGGGGCCGGGGAGGGAAATCAGATAACAAAATGGATTAACTCGGCCTAGCCTCGAGAGAAATATACTGCCAAGGATACTTGATTTTAAAAAAAACTGCCATATTCAATAAAAAGTATAATAGCAAACTGCCGTAACCTATACAATAACTGCCGATACAAATCTTACTGTAGATATAGGCTCTATTCTGTAGCACATTTTAAATTGTCTATATATGTTTTCAGGTATATTATTTTTGTCTGAGTGTAATCATTATTTCTCTTTACTCATCAGCGTGAGCCATATCCTGCCGCTCACCTTGTTTTCGGGTGTTTCATTTGAAACAAACTTATAAGGAATAAGAAAGAGTTAGATAAAAGGATATGAGCTCCGGAATGTTCAGCAGGCGCATGCGTGGAGGGTTTCATCTGAGACCGAAGTAGATCAAAGGAACCTCCTTATTCAGAATCCATCTTCACACCTCCGTAATGCTATATGTATTTCTAGCAGGTTTCTCTGTAGGATTAGTCATACAACTGTTCATTCAATTTTCCACACAATTTTCCACTCAACTATCCATACAACTTTCTATACAACATTCTATATAACTTTCCACACAACTTTTCATACAACTTTCCATACAATTTTTCATATAACTTTCTGCCCATTACACGTGCTCAGACTCAAATATAAACATATACACGCACATCTTCGTCATTACAGAACAAACTGAAACAAAACACAAAGCACATTAAAACGTAAAACATATACTAGGAGTGATTGATAAGTTCTCGGCATAGTGTACAAATACGTGAAACATACAGTTGATATTAGGTGCATGTGTAGATCAGGTTAATGTAAGGTTAAACACAAAGTTTCAAGGAATTAACTGCAACCAATTTTTTTTTACAGGCTACTGAAGTGGTAAGGGGTGGCAACTATTAAGAAAATGGATAAAATTTCTCATCGAGCAGTCATTCGCTACCTCTGCATCAAGGGCTTATCATCGAAGAAGACCCATGAGGATATGGTGGAGAGTGCCTCTTCTTACAACACAGTGAAGAAATGGGCAGCTCAATTCAGACACGGAAGGGAGAGTCTGGAAGATGATCCCCGTCCAGGAAGACCACCGATGAAACCACCTGCAGAATCCATGACATGATAATGGAGGATCGACGAATAACTGAGTGGTACATTGCTACTGAGCTAAGCATCTCCCAGGAACGTGTTAATGCCAATATTCACAATGATTTTCAAATGACAAAGGTCTCTGCGCGATGGGTCCCGAAACTTCTTGGAGCTGATCATAAACGACAATGTCTCTACATGTCAAGAGACAATCTTTGCCATTTTTCTGCAGATCCTGAAAAGTTTCTTTAGCAATTTGTGATAATGGATGAGACTTGGGTTCATCATTTTCAACCAGAAACCAAATAACAGTTAAAGCAATGGAAACATAATGGATCGCCACCTCCAAAGAAAGCAAGGGTGGTTCTGTCTACAGGCAAAGTGATGGCTTCCGTCTTTTAGGATTCAGAAGGTGTGGTATTGGTAGACTATCTTCAAAAGGACAGAACGGTCACCAGGGCCTATTACGCTAATCTTATGAAGCAAATGCGGGTCAAATTGAAGGAAAAGCGTCGAGGGAAACTGACGAGAGGAGACATCTTTCATCAAGACAATGCTCCAGTTCACAAGTCGGCAGTGGCAATGGCTGCCATTCATGAATGCGGCTTCCAGCTTCTTGAACATCCTCCTTATTCCCCAGATTTGGCCCCTTCGGACTGTTACCTGTTTACCAAACTCAAAAAGGGGCTGAGTGATCGTAAATTTGCTTCAGAGATGACTTCATTCACGTTGTAGACCACTTTCTACTGGCACAAGATGCTGACTTTTACAAAGAAGGGATCCATATGCTCTATGATCGCTGGACTAAGTGCATAAACTTGCAAGGGGACTATGTTGAGAAATAACCCCAAAAGGTCGTTCACAAATAAGCCGTTGTACCTTATGCCGAGAACTTATCAATCACCTTTCGTAACAAACATAAAAACAAAACATACTCACATATAAAACACATAACAAATGTAAAGCACAAAGCAAGCTCAAACATAAAACACAAAACACACTCAAACATAAAATTAAAAATGCACTCAAATATAAAACATAAAACACACTCTAACATACAACAGAAGATAAACTCAAACATAAAAAATACTCAAGCATAAAACACAAAGCAAACTCAAACATAAAACACAAATCATACACAAGCATAAAACAAACTCAAACATAAAATACAAATCATACTCAAGCATAAAACAAACATAAAACACCGCTATCCTAGCGATACTATCAACTCCGAGAGAACCTACTGTTATCGATCGCCCATAAACCACATGCCAGTGTTAGCTGTAAATGTTAATCTCATACTGGAGTCCCATGACACTTTCTGGTAAGCTTTATAGCGTGTCACAATACATAAAGCGATCAATGTAGGTTTTTTAATTAGTTTGGTGACTCTCTACACGCCCCTCGCAAGAGTCTCGTAGATATGTTAAATTCATCTGAAGGAAGGGAAATATTGCCGATGGATATGTCCTACTCTTGCAGATGCAGATGGAATACGATCGTTTGGGCAAGATTTTGCATTCCAAGACATTGTCACGCAACAGGTAATGGAGGCATTTGCCAAGTGGAGAGCAGGGATGATAAGCAACTAAAGGATGAACATATAATTGGAGTGCTCGGCTTAAATGTCGTTAGCAATTATAGCACGTAATACTTCCAGGCAAGAGTTTCCCGGAAAATCTGTCTCTCGTGTAATGGTACACCATATCTGCTGTCCACATTGTGTTATTGTCTGCCATATATATCATGCTGTTGTGAGGGACGTAAGATATCGCTGACACTCTCAACTCTCTGGCTAGACAACGAAATGTTTTCAGGTTGGCTATCACGAGACAAGAGAAATGACGAATACGGTAAATCTGGCTCTGATAAATGAAAGTGCGAGATACGTAGATAGAGATGTATGGTTCACTTTCACACACATACACACACATATAAAGATAGAAAGAGTTAGGAAAGTGGAGAGAAACAAGAGCGTCAGAAAGCAAGATGATCATATACACCTGAAGAACACCCAGCAATACAATATTTCGGCGAAAGACTTTTTTCAAGGATCGAAAGACGTTTTTCAAGAATCACATACAAAAACAACACAACAGATAAAAATACGAAAAACATATGAAAAATATAGACTTAGCTTTTGGTTTTTTTTTTTTTGTGCTTTTCCCTTAGTAAGAAAGATGGACAGAACATGCTGTCAAGAGAGGACTCCTTACAATGGACATGCCACACGAAACGAAGTCTCCCACTTTTGAATAGTTTTCTTTCAATATATAGTGACGGTTTTCATGACAGAAACACCGTTTGTTGATACTGTAATTATCAGTACTTGTATTATCAGTGTAAATAAAACGAGCCTCTGTTAATGGCTCTAAGAGGATTCCACAACTGAACCTTTAGAAAGTGAAGAAAATGGAACCCAGAGACGCATGAGAACTTACTTTTTTGAAAGGAAGAATAACTGACACTCATGACATTGGCTGTCACGGATAACGCAGGTATTCTTCCATCAGATGCTATAGACTTTAGGAGACCCGCAGTGTCTTTGGACCGTTTTCTCTGATGACAAAACATTGCTTCCAATGATCGATCTAGAAAATGATCTTGTAGGATTTGTTATTTGGGTCCCGTTCCCACAAGTAATATAACATGGACTAAATGTCTCATAATGTTCACCATAAAAGTCAATTTTACCAACATTCGTGGGACGAGAAAGATCAAATTCGCGCTCTCTCTCTATCTTTCTCTCTCTCTCTCTCTAGTGTCCAAATCAGCTCTCTCTCGCTCTCTCTCTATAGTGGTCAAATCCGCTCTCTCTCTCTTTATCTCTCTCTCTCTATAGTGACCAAATCAGCTCTCTCTCCCCCTCTCTCTCGCTCTCTCTATAGTGATCAAATCTGCTCTCTCTCTCTCTTTCTCTCTCTCTTGATAGTGACCAATTCCCATTTTCCCTCCTGACATACTACCATTTATCTGTCGCTCCCTAAAAGCCGTCTTTTTTCTAAAATGATTAATCCTTAAATGAAAATTAACATTCAAATGAATAATTATCCCAATAAAAGTAATATTCCTCGACTTGGTTCTTCAATGAAAGTAATGTTAAAGAATTTAATTCCAGAATGCAGTTAATGATGGAATAATTTCTAACATAAAACCATCAAATTTAGTTCAGCTGGAGACCGGAGGTTTGCTTCATAACTCTCAGGGTGCGACTATTGCAATGACATGTAATCAGCTGATTCTGATTGCCTCTCGTCTTGCCTTGTCTTGTCTTGTCTGGTCTTGTCTTCTGTCTCCCTGGAGCTGCGAGCAGGTTTTATTTGTAGCCGACGCTGTGAAGATATTGAGGGACAGCATGGTGTCGGACTGGGAGCGAGCTATGGCTGCTATTTTTTTTCGGTCCCTGAATGGAGCTAAAGCAGGGGTTGTATTGTACTTCTTTAGCAGGCTCCACAACCCTGGAGGCTATTGCGATCCCTGCCTCTTCAGCCAGGCTAGGGCTATTACTGGGGGTACCAAACGGAGAGATGGGAGAGGGTCTTGGTCAGCTATAGTCCGCCAAACCTGGATCCAGCTTGTCAGCCATGGATCGCTGATTGCTAGATCGGACAGTCACCATCGCTCCCCCCCCCCCCACAATGTTTCTAGTTAAACAATATTAAAGTGCACATATATTAGCGCCAGTGTCTGAACATTTTCTAGCCTGATTCCCTTAATATTATATCTTTTTTTTCCCCTTCACCCTGCGAAAATAATCTTGAAATTATTATCCGCTAAAAGGTCAAATCATTTCACGGCCTTCATGACAAGGGCAGACAACTCACGAATATACGTTTAACAACAGGGTTGTGTGAAAGCACACATGGATTTTATGCTGTTTCCAAAAACACTGTTATTTCACGCTAAATTTAAAAAAAGATCAAAAGCAAGATGTCTTATATACGAGGGCCAGCCGGGCCAGTACAGAAAAGAGTAACAGCAAACTGTAAATTATATGAATAATAACATTCATCATCATAAGTAAGAATGGTATATACAGCTTATACCGTTATGTGTCGGGAGTAGGTGGAGCTGGCAATTTTTGTGCCAAATGCGTGGCCTCAGAGATGTTCATGCCGTGATTCGCGAGTGTCTCTACATCACCCTCTGTCAGGTACCGAGTCATAAATGTGTGCTCCTTCGTGCTGTCAATGGAAAGACTGCTCCTTGTTCTGATAATACGCTGATTTTATGAACAAGGGCAAGATGTCCATCTTTCAGGAGAGGATCAAGAATACTGATCATCCTCACTTCCCCCCCCCCTCTCTCTCTCTGTCTGTCTGTCTTCTTGGTTTCTCTCCTCTCCCCTATTTGTTCTCTGTCATGGCAGTAAATCCACCGCGTTCTCTTATACCTCCATCCTGACGCACGCTTTCATTGTATTCTCACGGTTCAAGATTCATCGCACATAGAGCTCGCTATTACTGTTACTGCCACCTTGCCCAGTGACCAGGCGACCTGTATCTTGTGTATTAGAGACGAGAAAAACAATGACCTTCACATGATTAGGCCGGGGAAAGTGAGACTTCATTGCAGGTTTAGTTACTGGTGAAAGCCCAAGGGATCGATGGGATTGTATAAAAAGACAAAGAGTTCGATAGCGCGATTAGATTGGATTTCGTGAGCTGGTAAATTGAAGGGAGAGTGGCAGTGATGGAGAGTGGAAAAGAGGGAGAGTGGAAGTGAGAGAGAGAATGGAAATGGGAGAGAGAGTGGGAGTAAGGGAGAGTGGAAGAGAGGGCGAGGAGAAGTGAAAGAAAGTGTGTGTGTGTCTGTGTGCGAAAGTGAGAGAGAGAGAGTAGAAGTGAGAGACAGTTGAAGTAAGAAGGTAAGGTAGAGTAGAAGTGAGCATGAGTGAAAGTGAATGAGAGTGGGAATGAGTGAGAGTGAAGAGAAAGAGTGTGTGTGGGAGTAAGGGTGAGTGAAAGTGAGGGCGAGGAAAGTGAATGAGATTGGGAATGAGGGAGAGTGGAAGTGAGAGTGGAAGTAAGAGTGGATTAAGAGGAAAAAAATGAGAATAAGCGAGTGGAAATGAATAAGAGTGCAAGTGAGAGAGAAAGTGAGGGAAATCGGAAGTGAGAGAGTTTGAAAGTGATCAAGAGTGCAAGTGAAAGATCTACAGAGAGAGAGAGAGAGAGTAGAGAGAGAGAGAGAGAGTGAAAGTAGGAGAGGGAGTAGAAGTAAGGGCGACATGAAGTGAATGATGGTAAGAATGAAAAAGAATGGAAGAAACAAAGCATTTTCATAATTTGCTGAAGGCTCTCTGATATACTCAGTTACGACAAAAAGAATGTTTAAAATATGAATGCTAAGGCACGGAAAACTAACTGGTATTGAAGCAAACATCACGAGAATTAGAATATGGGGTATAGACGAAACTTATAATATGAGGTAGAGTATACGTACACAAGACGAAGTAATAAGGTGTAGAGTATAACAAGACGGAATTTACAATATAGGGTAGACTATACATTTTACATCCTTCCCGTGCCCTTAAACGTCACGTATGGCTCGCGTGGTAGTTCGCCAAGTTTTCCTGTTTTCGGCGAACTTTTCAACCTTATCAAAGGATTTTATGCTTACTAATTTGGCCTCTCCTAACAATGCCCTCTTTAGAGTTTCACTGGTCGACTTTATTTTCTTCGGCCTGTTGTGTTCCACTTGATAGCTTGTTTTGGGATTCTCTGTTTCTTCTCATCACGTGACCGACATATGTCCACCTCCTTTTTCTGATCACCCATGAGACTGGTTGTTGATAACTCATCTGCCTTATCTCTATGTTGTTCATGAATTCGTTTCAATTTATACCGAGTATTTTCCTTAGGCATTTGTTTTCAAAAGAGTCCAATTTTGTGTCTATTTCTTTCGTTGTATATATGTATATATATATATACATTATACATAGGACGAAACTTATAATATGAGGTAGAGTATACATACACAAGACGAATCTTATAATAGAGTATATACAAACAAGACGAAACTTGAGTACATAAAGAATACGAAACTTATAACAGAGTTTGTATAAACAAAACAAAAGCTTATATTACGGGATAGATTATGTATACACAAGACGAAACTTAGAATATGGGATAGAATATACATAAACAACACGAGATTTAGAATATAGATTGCAATGCAGAGAAACAATACGAGACTTAGAATGTAGGGGTAGAATTTACATGACTAATACGAGATTCAGAATATGGAATAGAGTGTACAGGATTGAAACATTAATCTGCTAAAGAGAAAACGAATATTCAGAAAAGAACGTGTGATTAAAAAATTAATAATAGAATAATATATGAAGAAACTGAGATTTTACATAAAAAGAAGAAAAGAAAATAAGAATTCTTTTGGACATGTCACGAGAAGATAGATCTTAGAGTCTGGAATAATCAATAATCACAGGAAACTAAAAATAATCACGGGGAAAAAAAAAAACACACACACACACACACACATAAAGACATTCAGAGAAAAATACATCACCACGTCATCACCAAAAAAAAGAAGGGGAAAAGGAAAGAGGACGTAATAAATAAATAAGTGTAGAATGTATAAAAGAAAAGAGGATGTGCAGATGGACTGTAATCACGTTCGCAAAATATGAGTGAAAAAAAAAGCTGACAAGGTCGCTCCTAGGGACAAGCTCTCGTGTCTTGATAGTACTTGGACGAGAAGAAACCGACGTCGTTCTTGAGGAACTTGAAAAGAAGCTGTTTTCTTATACGAAAGCGGTGGAGTCATGTGCCTTTTCCTACTTGATCTGAGTCTGCTGTGAAGAAGAAGAAGCGCGCACTAGATATCAGATGGGGTCGTGTTAAGGTGATGTGTATAAACTGAAAGAACATAGAATCTATCGAAGGCGATGTCCCTGTTGTTGCTGTTCTTTGAACTACGAAATAAAGGTTGTTCTTTAGCGGCCGAGGTAGTGAGGACGTTGTAGCATAAACGTCGTATCGAACTGAGAAAAGGTTACGGTGGCTAGCATGAAGAACCCGGATTAGACCCCGGAAATAAAGCTTC
Source organism: Achatina immaculata (assembly GCA_009760885.1). Lineage (NCBI taxonomy): Eukaryota > Metazoa > Mollusca > Gastropoda > Stylommatophora > Achatinidae > Lissachatina > Lissachatina immaculata. The sequence goes on from CM019692.1 coordinate 55,489,487, forward strand.
TTAGCACGCTCCGCCTCCATTGAAACCAACGCAAGCCCTTTCCCGTTAACCAGGTTCAACTTGTTACTATGCCAATCAAGGGAAAGGGTGATGGCCAGCACTTCGCTCAGACATCGACACCAAGTTCTATCACAAGTGTTGCAGTTCGTCGTCAGGATTTCTGTATCAACTTGGAGTTTCTCTTGTATGGGGGTCTGGTGTCCAGCCAGGTCCTTCGCTTGAGTGAGCTGTGTAGCTGGCAGTTCTGGAGGATGTGATGTGGTATCTGTTGGTCTTTGCCGCAGGCGCATGGGTCTGTTGTGCCAATTTTCAGCTTCTGGTATATAAGGTATCTCAGTCCGCAATGTCCTGTTGTCACTTGGAAGATAACACTTGATCATTTCTTGAGGGTTTGTAGTATTTATCATCTTTTTTTGTTGCTCTGACAGGGTCACTCAAGCCAGACAGGTCTGAGGTAGGGGACAGCCAAAACTCAGGTCTAACCCTGCTACTGTGCCGGACGGTTGGGGACAGCCAAAGCTCAGGTCTAACCCAGCTGCCTTCCAGAACGGTTGAGGACAGCCAAAGCTCAGGTATAACACTGCTGCCTTGTAGGACGCTTGAGGACAGTCAAAGCTCAGGTATAACACTGCTGCCTTATAGGACGATTGGGGACAACCAAAGCTCAGGTCTAACACTATTGCCTTGCAGAACGGTTGGGGACAGCTAAAGCTCAGATTTAACATTGCTGCTTTGCAGGACGATTGGGGACAGCCAAAGCTCAGGTCTAACCCTGCTGCCGTGCCAAAGGCTATGGAAGCAAACACGAAGGAAATGCGTGCTAAGGACAGATGAACTGGGCCCAGGGGGCAGACATGCCGAGAACTACAGCACAACGTAATTCCCACTCGAAAAACAATGACTGGTTCATTTACCTTAATAACTATAACATCTGATTTGCGCATTTAGCATTTTCGTCTATATAGAAGACGTTAAAGACTTTCTTTGATCAACCCTAAAATATCTTGTCCATCTCTGCCAAATCTAACGATACGAATAACTCATTGGAAATCCGTAAACTGAATACACTCCGAAATATATGAATCCATTTTCGGAATAAATACAAAATTTCCTTACATCTCTCAGTGACTGACAAGTTAAAAACTGTTGTACGGCGGTCAGTATCCTTTTAATCACGTATCTTGATCTAAAGCTGGGCAGTACAACTATTATAAGCTGGCGACTCCCATTCCATTTAATCAGCGTACTCTTCTGGATAAAGTAACTAAAAATGAGACCAGAATTCTCTCGTGTAATTTCTCGTAGCTATCATTCCTGAAATGACGCTTATTCTGAGCTGTCCACGTGTGTCTGTGTAGGGTGTCACGAGAATAAGTTACAGATAATCGCGATGTCTTTTATAGAGTTAGGAGAACTATCATAAGGACTCTCGGTTCGTTACTTTTAACAAAGTTTGTAATGTCTGTGCCTCCGACAAGTTGATGCAGAAATGAGCTCTGCGTACGCAAAAGAGCAAAGCGTACTAACAGGAACCGAAAGACACAGTTTGATAAATTTTCTACAGCGGTCAAAGTCTATTGTAGTTTATGATAATGGATGTACCGTATTGATGAACAGACCATGGCATAGTAAAGCAGAATTCTCGGGTGGTGATTCATTCTTCTGCTCTTCTGTGTGTAGAATGTAAACTGTACATGTATTGCTATTCATTTATGTGTATATTTCCACTATTGTACACGATTAGTTCTTTCTTACATTACTATTCTACATTGTTTTGCGTCTGTTTTGTTACTCACTTCACAGACCTACTTGCTCCCAGGTTCATTCTCTCTCAGTGGAAATAGTAATACAGAAGCAGCAACTTTACAGTTGAAATGACTTTAATAATGCACGGGGTGACGATGAGACGATGAGCGATATGACGAGAACGACAAAAGGCATCAACAAAATCCATGGACACGAGACTGGACATCTCCACGATACAATATATGTTCCCGGCAGACTACTGTCGCCATCAGAACAACCTAATACACTCTATTCTACATCTATTTCACTAAACAACATTCTAATAGCCTAATCTACGTCTGTCTCAGACGATACACAAAACACAACTGTCCCTCAGTCATATGATTTCTCTCTCACCTGACCTCTTTCCTATCATTCCCCATCTTTGACCCTCGTGCATTCCGAGACAAAGCAGACGGACTCTACTCACAAACAGCTGATTACTTTAGAAGATAACTCATTTTATACAAATATTCCAATTCTCAGATGAGTTATCTATCTTACGTCCTAACATTCAATATACTGCAATAATAGAGCTGCACACTATCTCTTGTGATAACGCTTTTTTATACTTCTAAGAAACATTTTTTTTTCTGGTCACCTTAGTTCACCCAGCCGTATAAACGGGTACATGACTCTTCTCAAAGCTGAGGAAGTAAAGGCGGCCAGGACTGATACTGACCACACTGCCCTCTGAGGAAGTAAAGGCGGCCAGGACTGATGCTGACCACACAGCCCTCTGAGGAAGTAAAGGCGGCCAGGACTGATACTGACCACACTGCCCTCTGAGGAAGTAAAGGCGGCCAGGACTGATGCAGACCACACTGCCCTCTGAGGAAGTAAAGGCGGCCAGGACTGATGCTGACCACACTGCCCTCTGAGGAAGTAAAGGCGGCCAGGACTGATGCAGACCACACTGCCCTCTGAGGAAGTAAAGGCGGCCAGGACTGATACAGACCACACTGCCCTCCGGTGGGCCGAATCGTCTTCTTCTTTGAGCAGCTGCTGAATTCAGCCACTGAGTATCATTACTGCAGAGAAGACACGTCTCCATTCCTCTCTGTTCTTGACCTTTTCTTGCCAGTTGTTGATTCCAGGAGTGCGTATATCTTCTTCTATGTTGTTTTTTTCGCCATTGTTGTCTTGGCTACTAACTAATAATGGAGATACAATGAGGGAAATTAAAAGGAGGACATCTATCGCTCTTCAGAAAGTAAAACAAATAAAGATTCTGTGGAGAGGAGCAGACAGAACCACAAAAATAAGATTTTTAAGGGCATGCATCTTTCACATAGCAACATATGCCTGTGAGACCTGGACACTTAACAAAACAGCTGAGAAACACATAAATGCCTTTGAATGTTAATGCTACAGAAGAGTTCTCCAAATATCGTGGACACAAAAAAGAACAAATATATCTATACTACAAGAGCTTAATATTGAAGAAGGCTGGCTAGTGAAGAGGATTAAAGAGAGAAAACTTAAATATTTTGGACACATTAAACGTCATGATAATTTAGAGAAGACCGTATTGGAAGGATACATAATGGGAAAAAGAAAAAGAGGAAGACCAAGACGAAGATGGCTGCAAGACATCGTTGACGATCTGGAAATGGATGCAACAGCAGCAGGCCATCTTGCTCACAACCGAGAGGCCTACAGGAGTGCTGTTTGGGAGGCAAAGTTCCGCAAGGGACATGCAAATGAATGAATGTCTAGGCCTACTATCCCCTTTCATCACTTCAGTATAGGCCATCTCTGGCTATCCTTCTCCACACTCTCAGAATGCCCGAGCTGTCTGTTGTTTTTGATAATGGCTGTTATAAATAGAAAAATACTGGAAATTACCACTACTTATGTCCCAACTACTTTATAGCATGATGGTGTTACTTTTAATTTGCCTTACTTAAGAAACATTTACAAATTCCTTCCAGTTGGTTGTACAGGACAGCTGTACCTTCGTGACATCTGACTACAGCCACAGACAAAGCAGAGTTGTACAGCAACCCTCCGCTGTTTCGTCCCCCCGAGTTTCGTCGCTTCGCTATTTCGCTATAACCATTCCCTACTCATTAACGGCGTGGCTCGCTATTTCGTATGTTTTGCCGGCAACTCTTCTAGGATCTTGCATCATCGCGTCGGAGTGGGCAGATGGATGTTTTCCGTTGGTTTACAGCTTCATTTCTTCTTTCTTAAAACTTTATATATTTAAAAGGTAAGGTTTTGTTTATTGTTGTACTGTAGTTTTGTATATTTAAGGTAAGCTTTAGTTTATTGTTGCACTGTATCCACTAAGATTTTTCTTAGTTCTTCATAGCTTAGTTTTTCAAGGATAAATAAGATTCTGTATAACTGTGAATTTTTTTTTATTGAAAACAAACTGTCTTCATTTGCACATATTTTGCCATTTATGTATCTTTCTATAACGAAATGACTGTATCGTTTTCATGTGATATTTACGATCTGTTTATCCGTATTCATTAGTTTTAATTGTCTCTCAGATGTTCAAATACCAAAGGGCGAGAAATGTTCTTACGCCGTGCTTTTGTTATGTGGATGACTTTATACATTCTCAAATGTTCAAATACCAAAGAAGAGTGTATGTACATGGTCCGACAATTAAGTAATGAGACTGATTTTATTATGGCCACGACAAAAATGCCATCTATGGAGCAAGGCATGGAACCCACAGAGGCAACCTTCATCTATGATCTGGCAACTTTTCATCGTCGTCCGATAAGCAGACAACAAACAAGCCACCATTTTGTTGACCTAATCAGAGGTGCATAGTTACGCAATCAGCATGGAGCAAAAAGCTAATATTAAATTCTGTTTAAAACTCGGAAACAGTGCCATTGCGACAGTTGAATTGATGCGATAAGTTTATGAGGATAATTGTTTATCTTGTGCACAGATATTCAGGTGGTATTCACGATTCAAAAGTTGTATGGAAACGATTACAAACGCAACTAGACATGGACGCCCAATTTCTGATCGTAATGAGGAACTCATTGCAAAACCCAGAGAATGGATACAAACAGATCTTTGTTTGACACTGTGAGAATGATGGCAGATGAATTTGGTGTTAACCGAGAGACCATTCGTAAAATTTTAGTGGAAGAAATAAATTGCTTGCCAGTTTGTACCGCATTCGTTGTCTGATGACCAAAAACATCAGCGTGTTGAGTACGCAAAAGACACCATCAAAACATGTCGCAGAAATAAACATTTCTTAAATTTGATTGTTGCAGAGGATGAAACATCGATTTTTCGGTATGATCCATCAAATAAACGCCAGAGTGCTCAGTAGAAGTCATCATCATCACCAGAAGGCAAAAAATTCATGTTCAAAAGTCGAAAGTGAAGACAATGTTGGTGTGCTTCTGCGACAGCAAAGGAGTTATTCACAAAGAATTTATTCCAGAGGGACAGACTGTCACTGCCAAAGTTTATTTAAGTATTTTGAAACGCCTTTTGAAAAAGATTCTCCGACTTCGACCCAAGTATTTAACTCCTGGTAGTTTTTTTCCTTCTCCATGATAATGCACCGGCTCACCGGGCGGTAGTTGTACATGAATTTCTGGTCCAAAAACAAGTTTATGTTATCAACCATCCTCGCTATTCCCCAGAGTTGTCTCCCTGCGATTGTTTTCTATTCCCAAAATGAAAGTTATCATTGAACGCTCGCTTCTTTGAAGATGACATCCGCAGGGCCGTAACATCGAGTTTAAGGGTAAATATAAGAAGTGCAGAGGTCGTTCCAGTGTTTGCTAGATCGTGCCAGTCTCTATATCATTGCACAAGGGGTGTACTTTGAATAAAATACAGGTTATATCTTCAGCTGTTGTTTATTTTATTTTTGTGTAATTTGTCTTGTTACTTAATTGTTGGACCTCGAAAAAAAATATATATATACTTACTGTTTAAAAAAAGGAAACACAACACTACTGTAGTCGTAATTGACACCAAATTTCAAACCTGTATCAAAATTTTATTTTACGGAATGAATGTTTCAATCCTGACATGAAGAAACTTTAAGACTTTAACAATGAAATGATGTTCATTAAATTTGGTTTATTCTTTTATTCTTCGTAAATGAGGCCTCCGTTTCAGTAAAGTGCAAGGCCTCCTCTGGACTGTGTCAGAGAACGACATCTCATTGACATGGATCCGATTAGCCGTTTGATCTGTTGTGGGATGGCTGCCCACTCTCCCCGCAGTGCAAGAGACAACTGTTGGAGATTGGATGGCGCCACGTCTCGCTGGCGGACTTGTCTGTTGAGTTCATCCCATAAGTGTTCTAGTGGGTTCATGTCTGATGACATGGATGGCAATGGAATTGTCTAGACGTTGTCGTCAGCGAGGAACTTGGTGGTGAATTGTGCCATATGAGGTCGAGCGTTATCCTACTGAAAAATCTACCCTGGTGCAGCCTGAAGTGGAAGGACGTGAGGACGAACAATTTCAGCGACGTAGCCCTGGGCATTCAGTCGTCCTTCAATTTGCACCAGGTCACTTCTTACCACGAAGATGATCGTCCCCCACACCAGTACACCTCCACCACCATGTGGAGGAGCTTCATCCACGCTGTTCTGGGCTCATAGGCTCTGCAGTAAATGTTCTCCGCCTATCGTGTCGCTGGAGCAGAAAGAAAAATTCATCACTAAACTAAACCCTTCTTCAATCATTCGCAGTGGTCCATTGACGATGCTGGTTCTCCCACTGCAGTCGTTTCTGGCGATGCCGGTCCGTAAGAACAGGACCTCCTAAGGGTCTTCTAGCTAGCTTCACTCTTGACTAGTGTCGCTTTTCTGTGCTCATGAACCATCTGTTGAGTACATTTCAGATCAGCACGTGAAGTTGATGTCCAAATGAACGTTACAGGCAATTTTCCCTTGTCTGATCAGCAAACGTCAGTTTAAGTCGCAACATCCTATTTGCTGCGTTTGTTTTTTTTTAACAGTATATATATATATATACAGGCTTCTCGCTGATACGGATTTGTCACTGTATTCAGACAACTGATTGAATTTGGCGAGAAAAGTGTAACCGGAGCTAAAATATCCCTGCAGGAGCCTCACCATTCGCTGCTGTCTTCACATGGCTCTAGCAGGATCCGGGATTTCAAGTTTTATATCTTAACAATAACTGGAAAACTCAGTGTATCGATCTGCTTTGCAATATTGCTAAAATCAAAGCAAAAAAAAATAGATTTGAATATCTCCGTTGTATCAAACTCTCACTATATGCAATAGCAATTTGTTTATGAGTTTAAAATGATAATAATTCTATAAGCCATGATTTAACTATATTTTAGCTATTTGCTACTGACTAAAAATCCAAAGTCTAAGAAAAAAAAATCACAATAGGATTTATTGAAACCGTTACAGTTGTAGTTGTCACCTTCCATGAAATACTTTACGATATACAGGTTCTCTCAAGGCAACATTCGATAATGTAAAATTGAACACACTTTACAACAATCAGAGGGAAGTAAATGTTACTTGCAGAAAGATTTAATCTGGGCAAAATGATCACATACTGAACCAAAGTCACAACTGACTGAATCTCCTCCTTCATGCGAAGTGAGCTTACATCAACCAACCGACCTAAGTATCCTTCAACTGACTTCGCTGCCTGCTCTTTACCATGTTTTTGATACTATAAACCGGTTTTGGTAACCGAAGACCTACAAATGTTTCGGTTTTTCTCGTGTATAATCTGTATTTTACCGATAATTGTGAAGGAGATCTAAGGATATTTGTAAACCATGTGCCAAAGAATGAGATCTCCCTATAAAGATTTAACATTAGAGATAATATTAGACTGACGTTTGGAAGAAAAAAAAAAGAGAAACTACAAAACTCACAAAAAATAATTTAAAATATAGCTATACAAAAAAATACAGTTAAAAAAGAGATCTATTAAAATCTATTTTAAGACATGTCATGTTTTAAATGACAGTTCAATTAGGAAATGGAGCGAACGTGGAGGGTCATTTAATTAACGTCACTCTTTCTGCAAAACAGATGAAGTGATTAGTGTCTGCTTCATTAGCTGCCCGGTGATGAGAGAGTGGGAATGTTTACTGTCACTTCCCAGAATTCAGCTTTCATTTCAGAAGCGTTTCATCAATGCTGGAAATTAGAATTTGAGGTCTAGGTTTGTCTGCTTCAAGTAAGTTAGTGGTCCTCAGCTCGGTAGCTGCGAAGCCACCTATGATGGCTACTAACTCAGGTTCCGAACGGTAAAAATGTTCAATTCATTTCGTTCCGTTAAAGAAACGATGCTCTTTTTTTTAATTGAACCTGTCGCTACGCATGCTATTTGGAAGTTGAAACTTCCTTTTTCGTGTTTCTGTCTCGGAGATTACAATCGTAAAGTACTTTGTTGAAGATTTCATCGTTTTTAATAGAGATCGATATACATTCTTCCGTTTCATCTTTTTGTTGTTGTTGTTGTTGTTGCTGCTGTTGTTGTTGCGATATTGACTGCCTGTTGCAGACATAGTAATAAAATGCTTTATTTGCAAGAAAGTGTTAGAAACAGTCACAGAAAGTATAAATATATGTAGAGGGAAAATGTAAATGATGAAACATAACAGTCTATGGGGATTTACAAGTAATTTGAGCATAATTTTATTTTTTGCACCAAAACCTTGTTAATCTTACGTCTTCTTTTTACATGTTCATATTTTCTCACCATTTTCTTTTCTTTTTAATTAAAAAAAGTTTATTCATTAAATATCCTTTCATTTACAATTACTTTCGAACATGATAAGCATAGACTGAACACAGAATTGCTTTGTTACATTGACTTACTACTAGGCCCTATAGATGTCCCAACGCAAGCGTCAAATAAACCGCATAATCGGAGCGTCCGATTATATCTTCCAGCAGCAGGGAATGTTCTGATGTTCTGCAGCATTTTTCTTCTGTCAGCAGCGAAAAGCTGGTCGCCAAGTTAGAGTAATGTACGAAAAGACAGAAAGAAAAACTGTTTCTGTTGAGTGAATCCAAAGATGTGTTTCCAACGTATTGTGAGTTTATCAGGCGAAAGTTGTTTTTTTTCTTCTTATAACCCTAACAAATGGATTATGACATTATTGCCCATATTTTTTATGTTACTTGTCGGCATTATAGGAGGTGATGGGCCTCCATCACACCTGGTCGCTGTACTTTCCCCAGTTATCTACCTTTACAGCACGCTAGCCAGAGTGTCACCGGCAGGATTCGAACTACTGAACCTCGCTTAAGGAGACAAGAACTCTTTTCCCTGGTTGCACTCTAAGCTATTATGCCTAATAATTTACAGCTTCATTTTCAAATCATTTGCGCATTTTTTTTTCCTGTTTGTAAATAATTCGATGTTAAGTGTTTCCCTAAAAGGTTCCTTTCATTTTTTCTCAACGGACTATTTGAAGAATTTTCTCAACGAGTTCGTTCCTGACCAAAGCTCTATGTAGCACAGTCTCGAATGTACTATGGCTGGGCACGGCGGTACAGATACATCTTTCTTAGAGCCAGAATTACGATAAAATTAGCCATAATATTAGGACAATTACGATACACGGTATTAGTGCCTATATTTTCCTTGACCTTTTAGCACCTGAAGGGTGATGTGTTCAGCATCAAGCCTAGGTGTCATTCCTGCACCTGTTGGCACCCTGAAGGGTAATGTGGTCAGCATCTCACCTGAGTGCCTTTCCTTTCCCTGTTGGCACCATGAAAGGTGATATGGTCAGCATCTCACCTGAGTGCCTTTCCTTTCCCTGTTGGCACCCTGCAGGGTGATATGGTCAGCATCACACCTGAGTGCCTTTCCTTCCAAAGCTCCAGAAGAAGCCAGGCACTCGTTTCTATAGCTGGGTTGTCTGGGGATACGATATTACTGTCTATCTTGTCCTTGACCTTTCTCAGATTTCCATGCGATGATGTCAGGAGTATGCCTGATCGAACATCTTTCTCCAGTTTCAGAAGGAGTGTTTAGGTATCCATTTGTAAAGTTTGATGAATACTGAGTCCAATTTTTTAAACAAAAATCATTCAATACTGTTTAGGACTGCTCTGTTTTCTATCTTTTAAAGTCGTGATGTTATGAAACGCGCGTTGCTGTAGCAATTTCTCTCAGAAAAAAGCAACAGTGAAAACCTCAACAAAAGATACTTTGCCAATAAACACTTACGGAACTAGTAAATACTCAGTAGTAAAAGGTTATATGTAACAGTTTCCATTTCACGTTTTGTATTGCTTTTTATGTGCGTGTAATGATAGTACTAAACTGATGTCTAACTCTTTTGCTACAAAACAGCACTAGTAGGATTGGTAAATGCTGCATGCATGAGCAGAACAATGCTCAGAGCGATATTTTAGGCAAAAGACTTAATAAAATGAAAAGTAGCACCTTTATAACACAACCCATACTTTTAAATTTTAGAGTAACTTCCTTCTGGTTTATTTGCACTGAAATGTCTCAACAAAATTTCTTTCTCGCACATCGTGGAAACATTTTCGGTAGTGAAAGAGTTAATAGATGAGTTTGAAGCAATAGTTTAGATACGAATGGCAGGATGTCAGACGGCCCTAGGCGCCCAATTCTTCAACCTTTCAAAATAAGATGTATTCGTTTCTTCCTTCGTTTGTTCATTCGTTCTACACAAAGCTGAGCTATACATTCTAACATTCGATATACGTGTACAACTTAATAAAGTTTAGCTTCATATTTTAACTAGGCATTTATTGCTATAATAATCTCCAAGTAAAAAGGCACTGTTTTATCGTTCAAAAAAGAAATTTCTTTTTGTAACATTTTTTACATTTTTTTTTCCTCAGCAAGATCTTACTATCTTTCGTTATTTTTAATGAAAAACACCTGCTGTAGCAGACAGGTGGATTCTTCTTTCTTTCTTTCCTTCTTTCCCCTTTTTATTCTTTCTTCTTCTTCTTCTTTTTCTTCGTCTTCTTTTTCTTCTTCTTCTTCTTCTTCTTCTTCTTCTTCTTCTTCAGCTTTCCGAGCCATTCAGACTCACTGCTACAGATAAAGTTCCTAATCTCTCTCCAGCTGGTGACACCAATTTGTTTTATATCTTCTTTTATGTTGTCTTTCTATCTCTATCTTGTGTACCCCTTAGTCTTGTTTCCCTCATCTCTTATGAATACATAATTTTCGTTTGTCTGTTATCTTTCATTCTTTCTACATGGCCCAACCAGATCGCATCACAGTAAAAACGTTAGTGTTACGGAACTGATAAAGTAAGATTGTTCTTATTTTTTTCCCAAGTAATTAATAATAGAAACCGCTGCATTCTATCAACAATATGTATGTCTTTATGATTTTACTGCTGTAGCTACTCTCTCTTTCATTCCTTCTATCTATCTGTCTGCCAGTCTCTCTGTTTGTCACTAATATTTGCACATACGTTAGTTACATTCTTAGTTACGCTATGAAATACTTTTAGAGAAAGATATGTTATAGCTGTTTATCCCTTTAAAGAGGAACATATTAAAAATATTACCACCATGTTAAATGGAGTGAACTTTTCTGCTTTTCTCTCTCTCGCTCTCTCTCTCTCTCTCTCTCTCTCTCTCTCTCTCTTTCAGCTCAGGATATGCTCTGCTGCCAAACCATAAATTACCTGATTCGTACAAAATATACACCACAGCTGGCCACGAAGCCGTACATCGGAATTTATGGAATGATTGCATCCAAAGATGAATGACATTCTGTCTGTCTGTCTGTCCTGTCCTGCCTGTCTGTCTGAATCTTTTAGGTGCTTAAGACACATGATGCTTCCTTTGTGGTTTTCTATGAAAGCCTGTCCTTGGTCTTTTTTTGCCGGTCTTGCCCAGGTGAGCCCTCTATTACTCAACATCCTTCTTCATGTCTCCTTTGGAGACAAGGGGTCCTTATTCTAGTACCCCTGAGGATCTCATCTCAGTGCTATTTTTATTAATAAGTTACCAGCCATTGTTGCGTATATTACACTTGTATTTTTTATTCACCCAGGAAGATCAGCCAAGTTTACTGAATAGCTGTTCAGTGATACCTGGCGTCTTTTGTTGGACTGTTTATTCTACGTAATAATCAGCTACTGGGCTTTGGAGTGGTGAAGTAGGTGAAGGTCGATGGTTCTTGTCAAAGTGGGGGAACCCCCAGTCGCTCATCTGTAAAATGGTTACCTGTCTCATTCTGTAGCTAGGGATGAAAAGCCAGCCAAGCATGACGCTGGCCACATCACGCCCTCTTGTGTGCTGACAGGTCAAGGTAAATGTGGGCACTGTCCTCTAAGTGCCTTTCAGAGTACTATCTTCAAGTTTTTTTTCTTTACCTATTAAGCCTCCATAATCTTGATTGTGTCGCTGTTGTAGTTTCTTCCTTGGTTGTTGATGCTGTTGTTGTTATTTTATAACTTTAATTTCTTCTTTTTTTTTAAGTCCAAATTCCTATTACTGACAGCACATTTCTATACAAAATTACTTAACCCCTTAATAACACTTCTTATATTTGATCCATCTTAGACAATACTAAGCAAAAGTAGATGGGGCTTTGTCGCTTATTACAATGGGATAGTTGTGGAAAAGTGATCAGGGGCCTTTGGAGTCAATACATCTGTAGCATGGCCTTGTAAGTAACGGATATTGTTGTTATTATTATTATTAATGAATATGATTATGAAAATATACTGTGAACAAAATAGTAACATCGAATAGCAACAGAGAAAAGTAGGTAGGAAAGGAAGAGAAAGGTATAAAACTTCCATGACATTAGAACAAGACGCGGACAAAAGCAAACAGTGGAAACAGTGAATAGAAAAAAGACAAGACTCAGTGACGCTGATTTTTAGGTAATACAAAGAAAGAACGCCAGAATGTAGGATGGTTCAGTGATAACAAAGCAGTAACTAGACGTTGACACGAGTAAACAAAATAGAAAAGACGAATAGAAAAGGCAGACACAATGAAAAGCCAGAACACAATAAAACCTCCGACATGGAAGAGCAAGATAAGGACTTAGGTAAATAACAATTGTATACACCAAACTGACACAGACTGACAAGCGTTAGAACGCGACTGCACACGGTTTCTAAATAAAGGAGTGGCCAACGCGGCCAGCTGACCAATTAAATATTTGGAGGCGTGGCCTATTGGACAATTGACTTACGACATATAAGTCACGGGGCAGTTTGAATGACGGACAATCAGAACGCTCATGGGAACCAGTGGACATCTGAAGGGTGGAGCCAAAATACTTATTGGTTAATCCATCAAGCTGCACTTGAAGATAAAAAGGAGACAGGAAGGGGGAACGAGGAAGAAAAAGAAACAGAGGAGTGAGCCCGAAGACGGAAAAACAGACAATAAGAACAAGAAAGAAGAACCAAGAAGGAAGAAGTAGTAGAGGAGAGGAGACAGAGAACGGAGCCCCGAAGACGGAGGAACAAGGACTGTCAGTGAACTGAGTCCGGTCCAGGCAAGAGAAGAAGAGAAGGACAGACAATCTGAGAAGAACAGTAGAAGGAGAACACACACCAGAGAAGACACGAGAGAGAAAGAAGACGTAGGTAACGACAGTTGGAATAGATGGACAATTAGAGCAATAGATACTCAGGAAAAGCAGTCTTGCAGAAGTAGTTCTAGGACAGATTGAAGATGTGTTTCAAGTGATTCAAGTGATATGAATATTTGTTACTCTGAAACTACGAGTACAGTGATTTTAGACGAGGAACTAGTTGACCACGTGTTGCACACCTGATATAATACTACGGAGTTAGGAAATGTTCTCGTATCAAGTGTAGAATAATGTGAAGTTGAGAACATTGAGAAATGCTGCATGTAGAATATGATAGTTTGATATTGATGTGCTTCAACGACGAAACTAACGAAGATTATGTTATATTGCACCTTTGTACAAGTGATGTTGTGAATTATAAGTCGAATATCTTATTTGTCAGAATTAAATGAATTCTGTAGAGAACATTTCCTCGGACTTCCCCTGGTTAATAAAATGGTAAAATGGTCGTGAAACCTCTATGTGTTATGATCATAGAAACAAAGAACAGTTCTACTATCAGTCATTAAAAGAGAAATAGATAATTCACACATTATCAAGGTTATACATCCACCATGTGCTTGGAGATTGAGGCGGTATCGGCGGCAGTCGATAGATAAGGAAGTGTCTTATGGTGTTGTGACGAGAGTCTCATGGTGGTGTTGTGACGAGTCTCATGGTGTTGTTGTGGCGAGAGTCTCATGGTGTTGTTGTGACGAGTCCCGTAGTGGTGTTGTCATAAGAGTCTCATGGTGGTGTTGTAACGAGTCTTATGGTGGTGTTCTGACGAGAGTCTTATGGTGGTGTTGTGACGGGAGTCTTATGATGGTGCTGTGACGGGAGTCTTATGATGGTGCTGTGACGAGAGTCTTATGATGGTGCTGTGACGGGAGTCTTATGATGGTGCTGTGACGGGAGTCTTATGATGGTGCTGTGACGAGAGTATTATGATGGTGCTGTGACGAGAGTCTTATGTTGGTGTTGTGACGGGAGTTTTATGATGGTGCTGTGACGAGTCTTATGATGGTGTTGTGACGAGTCTTATGATGGTGCTGTGATGAGTCTTAGGATAGTGCTGTGACGAGAATCTTATGATGGTGCTGTGACGGGAGTCTTATGGTGACTGCTGTGACGGACTCACAGAGCATGCTAAAAAGAATGAGAAGAATTTTATTCGGAGAAAACGGATGAGCCTGTCGGGACACTCACATGTAGGAGATTAACGTGGATCTTCTGTCCAGGGCATGCGGGATTGCATGGAAATAAGTTGGCTGATAGACTGGCTGGACAGGCTGAAAAACAAAGCAGGCTGAGAATAGATCAGGAGGACATACCGAAGACTGAATTAGACAGACTACTAGGAGGATGAAGAGGGAGTGGGTGGACAATGTGCATATACAGAGATTGATGAAGCTGGGACAGAGTAAGGATGCTGGAAGTAAATCTGAACCAAATGAAAGAAAACGTATAATAAACAACCAACATTTGACAGGAAGCATTAGTAGACAGACTCTTCTTTGGATGTTGGAGTAGGCAGCGGAGCACGTATGGGGGTGGGTGTCCCGAATGCGACGATGCCGGATTCTGATTTGTGAAATCTGTTATATATATATATATATATATATATATATATATATATACACACGCACGTACGCACGCACGCACACACATCAGAAGCTCCTAAACTTGAAACATGATAGATATTTTGAAAGCCCTTATCGATGGAGATTCAAGTTTACAGACTTTTACTAACATCTTGTACTTGGATTTTTTTTTTCACGCCAAGATATTTAGGGTATGAAGCAAACGATCCTCAATACAGTAATTAAGGCCTTTCGTTTATTTCAAAACAAGTAAAGAAAACAACAAGATTATCAATCGCCACAGCTCAAAATGCGCGTATCTCAGAGAAAATTGATGACATACCTTGTTTTTCTTTCAAACAAGAATAGAACCAGGTGTAACCAGATTTGTTCTATTGGCCTCAGCTCCCTTGGATAAACCGAAGCGACAGCGCGGAAGTAGTTCTCAGATCCCATCAGGGAGACAGATGTCAATCCATATTCAGAATGAAGCAGATATTCAAGGTTGCAAGCTCTAACAGTGTCATTTCACCGCTTCTATCTATACGCCATAATTAAATAGTTCGTGGTTATTTTTTAAGTTACCTTTTTTTTAACCAATGCGTTGCATGGAAAAAAAATATATTGATTAATGCACGAACTGTCATCTGTCATTATACATTAAAATTGTTGAGCTACTGAAGAATGAAGAAAAGATGGTAAAAGAAATGTGATTTAGGAAATCCATTAGTGAACAAAATCTCATCAGATTTCCGTAACTATTAAATCGGTAGTCTTCTAGAATTTTCTTGTAACTGCCAACAGAAGCTCTGTGCAGCCGATACCGTAAAAGCACAGGTAAACATATTCTGGGAATTATTTACAGGGACATTTCTTTAATATTGGAAGCGGGATAGAGGAAAATAGACTCCCAGACATGTTCTCCGAAATATTTTTTGTCCATTTTGGAAAGGATATTTTAGAACTGACATTGCGGAGACTTCTGGTAGTCATGTGGTTGCTCATCCTTACGGACTCCGTGATGCGACTCACGGTCATTCTCTTACTAATTTATCTTCCTCTAACATCTTAAGTGTTTTGTATTTTAGAGGCTAACCATACAACACTGTTTTCTTGTGTTTTCCAGACTAACCATATAACTCTGCGTTTTGTCAGTTTATCACAACTGAGAATAGTGTGGAATTCTGTTACCTTAGGGAAAGCTGTATTAACCGTGACGCTTTGCGTTCTGGAGGCTGAGTGAGAAGGCGAGATAGAGGGTTTTGTCTAGACTGAGTGAGAAGGCGAGATAGAGGGTTTTGTCTAGACTGAGTGAGAAGGCGAGATAGAGGGTTTTGTCTAGACTTAGTGAGAAGGTGAGATAGAGGGTTTTGTCTAGACCTAGATGATTTCAATTTTCTGCTCAAAATTCCATTCTTTTCTGTCTGGCGCCTCGGTGGGGTAGCAGTTAGAGCACCTGTCTCTCACTCATGGTTCTGTGGGTAAAATCCATATGGATGCGCCCTAGTTATCCAGCTGTAGAAATAGAGAGTAGGCACCTTCTTCAGCAGTGATTCTCAACCCTGTCTTAGCCGTGGACCCATCGTTAAAAATAAAGCAATAAACATAACCCAGAAGATATAAGGATTTTCTTTTACTAGAGTCACAGCAGAGTTTTTAATAAAGTTTTTTTTGCTCACAAAAGTTCTTACATGGGCACCCCAGGGGTCCATAGACCCCAGGTTAAGAACCAGTGTTCTAGAACTAAGGTGGGAAAGGCGGCCAGGCGTGATGCTGACCACACTGCCCTCTAGTGTACAGTTATGTTCAGGAACATATTGGCCCTAACATCGTATTCTAAAGTGCCTCTATGGCATGTTACCAGCTTTCTCTTTCTATTTGATTAACCCCAAGTTCCCTTAGATCTATTCACTTTGCCTCTGAATCATTGTCTGGAGCTTCCCCCCTCCCTCTTTGGTCTTGCCAGTTCCATCTTTTGTATGTAAGCATATGAGAGTATGCACCCACGATTCACTTTCAGTCTTTCTTCATTATTCAGTCATCATCATCTATAACCTTTCATACCGGAAGCGACTACATGTTTTTTTTTAATGCCAACTATCGATTTTCTTTACTGGTCCTGATAAATGGCCAGAACCTTGAACAGAATCATCTTCGCGCCAAAATCTTGTTCACTGACGTCTAGTCACACCTGATTACTCCCCCCCCCACCCCCCTTTCCTTCCACCCGCCCACACACCGCCTACACCAAACCCCAAATAGACCAAACACGAAGTTCATAAAACATTTGACTTTACTAACTCACGTATTAGTTAGCAACTCCAGCCTAACTTAGTGTTAAACATGACCTCATAACAAACAAGCCACACAACAAAAAATTGCTAAAAGGCCTTTAAAACAAACATGTTTAATGAGAAACGTTTGCGGATTAATTTCCTTGAAAAAAAAGTTCACTGCACTCATTTCTTAAACCTTAAAATTTATTCTTCTCTACTCTTGTAATTAAAAATAAGCACACTTTTATAAAGTATATTTTAAAAAACATAAAAATCTATGACAGTTTCCTGTAATATTGGAAATTGTAGCAAATATGACAAATACAATATATAGAGAAATGAGCATAAAAGCTCTCTACTGCATTCAGTTCAACCATATTATAATTAGCAATCCTTGAAGAAACTGACATGGCGAGACTTGAAAACACGATTTCAACTCTTTAAATTTTGACATTTTTCTAGAGAACAGTGACAACGACCAGATTAGAAGAAAAGTGCCAATCAAGGGATAATTGCTACCTAAGATACCGTGACACGTTTTCTGAACTCTGCTCACCACAGAGCGCTATGACTGGGGGGTGATTGCCCTTGTCTTAGGTTTACACTTGGGCAATACAAGCGAAACAAAAAAACAACAGCCCTCCTTCTTTCCCCAACTCTCATTCTACGACGTTTTGGAGATCACGGTTGTAAACCACAAGCGACCAGATCAAACTATATAGTTTTATGCAGTTAGATTTTCTGATGTGCAGTTACAAGGAAATCCTATAAAACTATATAGCATGTGTTAAAATTCCAGATATCAATGTTTTAATTTCTGGAAACTAGTGCAAATGTAAGTACTGTGTTCTGCATGACAAAGTGTGCCAGCCGCTGACAGAAACCACAGCCGTGAAAGACACGGAAATAAGATACTGCTTTACTTCTGTCTGTCTTAAGTATCCAGTGCTTCCCTAAAGGAAAACTAATTCTCGTAATTAAACAGTCAACGAGCGCCACGTAGAAGGAACCAGGTCACACCAAAATACACTTAAGATGTAGGCAGCTACAGCTGTAACTGATGAAACTCAGCGAATATTCAATATTAATAATATATTTGTCATAATCCAGTACCAGGGAATATGTGACACGAGCGCTGATTTTTTTTCAGAATGTGTTTATTTAAAAATGTTTAAAGATTAGATATTGTTCATTGCTTTGAGAATATTTGTGGCTTCTACTTATTCCTTGGCTGTATATTCTTTAAGAGGTACAATTTTCCATGTAGTTCAATGTACACAAATCTACATGTATATTTGTTTTCTTTTCACTTTTATTAACTATATTTTTATTGTTCGCTCTTTTAAATAGATCAGTTGCTGTATTTATCTAACACAGATGACAGTTTATGACTACACATAATTAATATTTAAGCTTGTCTTATTAAATGTAGAACTAGAATTGCCATAGTTTCGTTCTCTAATAAATGTTTAACATAGGATAGGAAAGAGCTAACAGATCTGGATTC
Source organism: Achatina immaculata (assembly GCA_009760885.1). NCBI lineage: Eukaryota > Metazoa > Mollusca > Gastropoda > Stylommatophora > Achatinidae > Lissachatina > Lissachatina immaculata. The sequence goes on from CM019692.1 coordinate 55,508,185, forward strand.
TTTCCCCTGCCTCCATTTCATTTGACCGTGACAGTCTGTCCATTCTCTCACATAAAGATATGGGAGATGTGTGCCACAGGATATGGGAGATGTGTGGCACAAGATATGGGAGATGTGTGGCACAAGATATGGAAGATGTGTGGCACAAGATATGGGAGATGTGTGGCACAAGATATGGGAGATGTGTGGCACAAGATATGGGAGATGTGTAGCACAAGATATGGGAGATGTGTGGCACAAGATATGGGAGGTGTGTGCGATGTGTGGCACAAGATATGGGAGATGGTGCCACATTCAAAGTGAAGCTTATAAGAATGTACTAGAAATATCATGGTCATTAAAACGAGTGAGTCAGTGTAGATCAAGACTGTTTCTATGTCACATAATCTTCCAGCTTGAATGTGAAGACTTCTGAGAAAACTTTGCTTCTTTTAGTCTGTTCCTGGATGCGAAGGAAACCACTTAACAGACTAGTTGTTTTTTTTTTACCCAAGATCTGGATCACAACATTCAGCCGTGGAAAACTTCAACGTGGATGCCACAACAAGAGCTGAAGTTTAACTTGACGTAGATATTTCCTCAGTTATGTGTATCGTTGCATGCAGTTCTTTTTACATTTTTTTCTAATATTTGCACATAGGTTAGTTATATTCTTAGTTACGTTATGATATACTTTTAGAGAAAGATAAATTATAGCTGTTTATCCCATTAAAGAGGAACATATTAAATCATATTAATAATGTTAAACGAGGTGAACTTTTCTCCTTGTTTCTCTCTCTCTCCTCCCCCCCCTTTTTTTTCCTCTGTGTGTGTGTGTGTGTCTCTCTCTCTCACCTCAGGACATGCTCTGCTGCCAAACCATAAATTACCTGACTCGTACAAAATATACACCACAGCTGGCCACGAAGCCGTACATCGGAATCTATGCAATGATTGCATCCAAAGATGAATGACATTTTGTTTACAGCGATTATATGTATGCTTTTTTTCTTTCTTTTTCTTCTTACTCTTCCATTTGGCACCTCCTAACACAAAAAAAAACAAATAAAAAAAGCAGCCGTACGTTAAAGGGAGTCACTAATCAAATGGAAGTCTGGTTACTGCACGATGATCCATCGAGCACAATCGCCTTAAGTGTAACGTGGAAGCGGAGAAAGCATTATTTATTACACATATACACAGACATATACAAAGGCATACACACAGACACATACATAGACATATACATAGACATATACCATCAAATAGTGGCGGAAATGTAAAAAGGAAAATTATCAAACCATAGATACGATGGAGCTGCTAACAGAGCAAAAGGTAACAAATTTGGAAGAGCTTTCCGCAACTCTAGTAGACCACATATATTCCCGAAAGTCTAGTAGACCACATATCATTTCCGAAATTCTAGTAGACCACATATCATTTCCGAAAGTCTGGTAGACCACATATTATTTCCGAACGTCTAGTAGACCATGTATCATTGAAGCCAACCTGATCACGAGAATACTCGATTTGTTTGGCTTGACTTGTCTGTATTTGTATGCTCTACATTCCTAATGTCGTTAACATATGTTTGTCATTTTTTAAATGTTCTCCATTTACGAGCATTTGTCTCTCTCGGAAAGGGGGGTGGGGGGTGGGGGGAAGACTCCCGCCAGTGTCTGGCAATCAGCCATCCATAGCTGAAATGTTAGCATCAGGATCAGCTAATCATACTGACCAAGACCCTGTCCCACCTCTCCGTTGGCACCCTCGGTAGCAGGTCTAGTCTGGTTAAGGGGGCAGGGATCGCCATAGTCAGCATGGTGGTGGAGACTGCTAAAGAATCAATGCACACACTTTGTTGGTTGGCTGCCCTCAGTGAATGAAAGAATAACCACCACGACCTGGTCCCAAGCCGACACGATGATGTGCCTCAACGTTACCACACCATCGGCTGCAAAGAGTGCCAATTCGCAGTTCCGGTGAGACTGAAGAAGAAGAAGAAGAAAAGAAGAAGAAAAGAAGAAGAAGAAGAAGAAGTCTCTCAGCACAATGAGAAATAGAACTTCTCTTCTTTCAATATACAAATAATGAAATAGGATATTACATGTTTATTATTTTACTTGAACCAGCGTCGGCCATATATGGACTAAACAAGCCTTGCAATTCCTGCTAGACACAAGTCTGTGCTATTACCCCAAGGAGACAAATTAGGTTTAAAATGATGCTATTAATCACAGGGTCCCTGTCATTTCGTGAACAACCCTATTAGGTATGCCTCATGGACAACGGTAACTAGTGGTTTAATTGTTTGTGTTCTCCTATTTGTACTGCATCACACAGAAGACAAATTTTACATTAGGAGGGGAAAAATAACTTTGGTTTACAGGGCGAGTAGATGAGGAGATCGATGTTTGTTGTGAGTATACGGACGTTCATGTGACACTATTTTACGAGTACTAAATGAATGGTTTAATTTCAGATTATTCATCATCATCATCATCATGTGCTTCTAATTTTGGAAGGTTGTATATAATTGTTCTTCAGCTTATTTTGTCTTTTGTTTTCACAGAGCATCTGATAAAGTCCAGCCCATTTTCTTATGTTGTCGCTTCCTTCTACTTTTTCTTCTGGTATAGTTTTCGTTATTGTACCTCGAGTTATGATTCTTGATAGGTCCAAAATATTTTGTAGCAGAATGCTATAGATGAGACAATAATTTTGGAATTTAATTCCCTTGCTTCTTTACCACAGTTCTTTGATTTTCAGTGTTTTACTTGCCCCGGCGTGATACTTGGTTCAGGGATGCTGTTTTAGCACGGGATGTTTTTTTTTTAACTCGTGAATAGGATTCCTGAGAACATTAACTTGGCTGGATCATACCAGGATCATTCTACAACGGTTTGTGATTGAGAGGAGATGAGAGTTAGATGGTAAATTGTGCGGCAGATAGTCTTTTTTGCTAGAATGTAGTTTGGTAGTTTGTTGGTTAGGTTCTTTTTCTGGTAGTTCTCATGGTGGGGACACCAGTTTGGTTAGTAAGCCGCCCGAGACTGTATTCAAAATTTTGTGACGTGTAATTTGATATGTGACTTCATATACGAGGTGTGTGTAAAAAAGTTCCGTGAATGGTAACAGAACATACAAATTACTTTCGTTGGCCTTCAAAACAATCGTCATCCTTCAGGACACACTTTTGGCAACGTTCATAAAGCTCCTGGAAACTGTCAGTAAAGGCCTCTTTAGAAATCGGTCGCAGAACCGCTGTCGCACGTTCTTGGATTGCCGCCACGTCCGAAAAATATTCACCGTTCATGACGCTTTTCAGGCGGGGAAACAGAAAGGAGTCCGGAGGAGCCAGACCAGGGGAGTACGGTGGATGATCGAGAACAGATTCGCTACACGGATCTCATAGTGCGCAGGCACGTTATCGTGCTTGGCGACATCCGATCCGAACGTGGCTCTTCCTCAGTCGTTCCCTTCCAGTCGTGAAAGCGTTTGAGCCAGTCGTAAACACATTTTCTGCTCACGGCTTTCGTCCCGTACACTTGAAACCAACATTTCATGCATCTCCATTGCCGTTTTCTCCAATTTGTAGCAGAACTTGATGTTCACTCGTTGTTGCATTGCACTTTGACCTTACCTCTCACACTGACTACGTTCGACTGTCAGAAGCGGGTTTATCTTATCGGTACGCGTACTCTACGCTAGGTGGCGCTTCTCGGGGTGTCTCTGGATGACCACGTGCATGGCCACGCACCTGGCCCATGTTGCCGTTGAGATATTGGACCACTCACCGAAATCTGTAAACACACCACGTATTTCATCGACTCGTACAAATCCATCACCATCTTGTGGCGTGAAATTAAATTCATTTATATACTAGATTAATGTCTCCGGGCTGGATGAACTTCAGCTGTTGTGTATGTGTACTTAACTATTACCTGGATGTCAAATTCATTTATGTGCTTTCGTCCGGCACCATCCCTTGTTCTGCTATACCGGAGTCATGACACAACACAACACGGAGAATAAGAACACACACACACACGCATGCACGCACAATTCTTTCAGGGAATCTTTCACAGTGGTGTCATTATATATAATTCTTTCACAATTTGAACTCTCTGGTTCTTATGGCTTCCAATATGTCTCTTGTCAAGCTAAGTTCAATTAGCACTTCTTTTGTTACATGAAAATAATAATTACTCTGTCCACAGGGGACTGAGTTTTGTCTGTTTACGTGTACTAGACTGCATTTTGTTTGTTCACGTGTACTGGACCGCGTTTTGTCTGTTTACGTGTACTAGACTGGGTTTTGTCTGTTTACGTGTACTAGACTGGGTTTTGTCTGTTTACGTGTACTAGACTGGGTTTTGTCTGTTTACGTATACTAGACTGGGTTTTGTCTGTTCACGTGTACTGGACCGCGTTTTGTCTGTTTACATGTACTAGACTGCGTTTTGTCTGTTCACGTGTACTGGACTGCGTTTTGTCTGTTTAAGTGTACTAGACTGTGTTTTGTCTGTTCACGTGTACTGGACTGCGTTGTGTCTGTTCATGTGTACTAGACTGCGTTTAGTCTGTTTACGTGTACTAGACTGCGTTTTGTCTGTTCATGTGTACTGGACTGCGTTGTGTCTGTTTACGTGTACTAGACTGGATTTTGTCTGTTCACGTGTACTGGACTGCGTTTTGTCTGTTCATGTGTACTAGACTGCGTTTTGTCTGTTCACGTGTACTAGACTGCGTTGTGTCTGTTCGCATGTACTGGACTGAGGTCAAATACAATTTTCAAGAGATTACATTTACATGATATCTAATTTTCCCCAAGTATTGACTCTCCTGTGTGAAGTATAATGTAGGGTGTCTCGATCTGTCAACATACATTCGCTATCTTCAGAGAGACAGTTTTCCATAATCTGTGGCTGGTACTTTGATCTGGTACAACGTGTTTATTTACGCCAAGTTACAACCGGCGGGTTTATGTTAAACCTAGTATCAATAATTTATAACGGAAATGAAATATGACGAAAATAATGCGTTATTTAAGACAATTATTCCGTCTTCCGCATCGTTCTCTTTGGAAACAACCCCTGAAATTTTAGAGTCAGTTAAAAAAAAACAGCATTTCACTGAAAGTGAGCTGAATATCTTAACTTGGAAAGCTAGGAGGAATAATACAGTGCTAGAGATGTTACATGTCGCCATAGCTCAGGGAATTATAGCTGGTCCGGGTCCATCCTAACATGTGCTTCAGGTAAATAATAATAATAATAATAATCATCGCCTCTCACTCCCCTGAGAGCATAGGCCACACGGATAAGGGCTCTCCAGTCATCCTTGTTCTTGAAATTATTCTCTGCTTCCTTCCATGTGTATCCATGTGTATTCAGGTAAATATGTCGTAGTAATACAGCAGTCTGATGCAATGAATAATTTTAACTGCGATTAGCTTGTCTCGGGTACTAAACTGAGGCACACACGTTTACGCTCTCTGTTCCTTTCAGTTAGTTCTGATGCCTGTGTTAAGCGCGGCATCTGATGTCAAGATCCTCAGTTTCCATCTACATGAAGATAATAGTAACAGACTGCTGCACAATTACAGTTTGCCGAATTGTTTACCGGGCCAGTTTTGACATCCTCAATACCCTCTTCCTCTCTGACCTCAAATTTACCTGAAAACAGATGTTTAAGCAATTGTAGAGAAACTTAGGGGCTCAAACTTTGTCGCAGGAGAAAGATATGGGTGGGAAAAACTGGTGGACAACCATGAACTTCTGTAATGTATTTGGATTCATAAAAAGTGCCCATCTGCTTGTTTAAATGATGAGTATATTATGTTGAAGGAAGAAGTGTTTTAGTTCAGAGTGATATATATATATATATATATATACGGCCCACAATATGAAATATAAGATAATCAATATAGGAGTTAAGACGAGCCTAGGGCAGTTAGACACCGGACATTTATACACCAAGGCAGTTCGATGCTCGGCAGTTATAAACCCAGACAACTAGGCATCTGAACAATTAGACACCGGACAATTAGACACCCAGGCAAGTAGATAAAATGGAGAAAAAGGTTTCTGAACGATCATAATTGACAATTTAATCAATGGAAATAACAGGAATAATATAAAAATATACAGACATTCCATTTCTTATTTAGAAAGAGAAAGTGAAGAAAAAGAAAGATAACAAGAAAAATAAACTGGAATACATCATGTCCTGGTCATAAGACACGACAAAAAACAGCCTAGTTTCAAACAAAACCAAGCACAGAATAGTACCTTTATCACGGCCAACGCCTTAGTGAATAGTTTGACAGCAGGAAATAACGTGGAGTTTATAAATGAAGGAAATAAACTGAAATACTCTGAATCCATAACCTTAGTGACTTCCCCGTTTTTTTAAAATAACAGAATGTCAAGCACTTAAAATAACATCCACCAACCAGCGAGGCTCATTATCTTGTTACAGTTACTTTAAGAAATGATTTTCTTTAACATGGCAGGATAATACAGTGACATGACCTTATATGTTAAGTTGTAGTCTGTTATTACATATTTGTAACTGGACAGATTTTAAAAAAATCTTTGTTCAGATATTTCATGCTCTTGCATCCAGTTGTTCTCTTACACCTGATGTTTCTTCCACTCGACTAAGAGGCACTGATATGGATATGTAGGCTGTCTGTACTATTTTTCTCCAGAAATAAACATAAATAAGTTTCAGTCACTAACTTCCAGCATCATCATCATTATCTTTATCACCATCACCACCACCATCATAAACATCATCATCATCTTTATCACCATCACCACTACCATCATAAACATCATCATCATCATCTTTATCACCATCACCACCACCATCATAAACATCATCATCATCATCTTTATCACCATCACCGCCACCATCATAAACATCGTCATTTTTGTCGCCGTTGTCATCATTATCATCATAATTATCTTTAAATGTTAAGATCTGAAGCTTAAGGAAATAATAACATTGTTCGTGGTGCTCCGATAAAGAGTGATTTTGCCTTCTCAGTTAAACTGAAGGTAATAAAGAAATAAATAATACAATCCACTGGGGAAATTACAACTTCAATACGATCATCAGAAACGCGAACAGAATGCGAAATATGACATTTTCGAGAACTGTGCGAGGTTATAAGTTGCAGAGTTACCATAATGAGGAAAATATTTTCAGAAATATTCCTATGGCAAAATTCGCTGAAAAAATATCTTCTAAAAACGTTATTTATTGAAGCAAGCTAAACTTGAACAATAAAATGGACGTATCTACTAAATATTTGACATGGGCTAGACAAGGGTTTAAACTTCCCTCTGTTATCTTCGGAGTCTGGGTGCAGAAGTTTACTTGTAATTTTGTATGACGCCCTTAGAACAATTTCCCTAACGTGAATATTAATTTGAGATAATTCTTTAGTGTACTAGAAGGATAATACATAGGCGCTCCTCGCTGCTGTCAACTGGAGTACTGAGATGAACCTTCATTTACACACATAGCTTTTATTCATGCTATTCAGTGCAATAAAAGCTGGCGATATTTGTAATAGAAGCATAGAGTCGCGTGTAGGTATTTGATCTGAATAGTGAAGTCTTTAATATTCTACGTTCTCTTTCAGAGAGTTATTTCCCCTCCCGTGCTAGCATTTAGTTAGAGACACGTTTTGCGCGTGTAACATAAAACTAGCTACTGAAAATTACATTTATGTAAAAAAAAAAAATCTTTTAGAGTACTATATATCCGGTGCGTTCTTGCGTATTCTGCATGAATGTATTGGTGCGTGAGTGCGTTAACGGTGTGCTATTTTGTACGTCAAAGAAATCACAAAAAGATGCATCAAAATTGTAACCAGAAACGAAGAAAAAGTCACCATTTATTAATGTGATGATTTATTAAAATGGCATTAATAACGGCGTTATAATAATGGTATTAATAATAGTGTACTACTACTCTATGGAAGTGAATGCTGGAAAATCACCAAAACCATAGAAAACAAGTTGAATTCTTTCCAGACTAAATGTTTACGAAGAATTAGAAAAATAATTTGGCCAAACACCATAAGAAATAACATCTTATTAGCAGAAATGCAGATGAAACCACTGATAACAGTTATTGAGGAGAGACGCTGGCGATGGTTGGGACATGTGCTACGAATGACTGACAACTCACTACCAAAAATAGCACTAAGATGGACACCACAGGGGAGCAGAAGTAAAGGAGACATGGAGAAGAACAACAGAAAGGATGCTGAGCAATAGAGGGCTCACCTGGGCAAGAGCAGAAAAAAAGGCAAAGGACAGGCATTTGTGGAAAACCCTTGCGGAAGCCCCATGTGCCATGGGCACTTAAGGTCCAGAGAGAGAGAGAGAGAGAGAGATTTATTAAAATACAATAAGAACTAAAGACGCCATTAAATTTTATTTTGCAGGACATTCCCCTAACAGGGTTTGTTAGTTTGTACATTCGAGCCACGGTCTGGATCCCAGGGTTAATTTATTTATTCTAATTTAGGAAACTGGGAGACTATTCCACAGTAACAACTAGAGTTGAGTGAGAAAGGTTATTTCGGATCAATAACGTCATTAAAGGATTCGGTTCTAACACATGCAATAGGAGGACACTTTTCATTATTTTATATGAAAGATTTACATAATAAAATCACTTGCTTTTGGGCAACTATATGCAATTTGCAGAAGAACTGAAAATCACATGAGAATAGCAAACAAGGACTTTTTTTTTACTGGACACGCAAAAAAGGAGAGGCTAATCATGAACAAGCTAAGGAGGTATCATCGGGCTCTTATGAGCGTCTAAAGACGTCACTGGCTAAATAAGAGTGGAAAAATGTGAAGCAAAAGGCTTTCACAAAATCTTATTAGAAAGTTTTATCTGATATTTCTAGCAATGGAATACCACTTGATGTTTTTTTTTTTTTTTAGCGATTAATTTCTATATGATATCTCAGAGAAGCAGTTCCTAAAAAAACAGGATTGAAGTTTGAATTCGTGTAACAGCAAGGAGGATTTTCGTGTCCCCGATTTCGCACTGCGTGATTTCCGAGTGTTAATTCCTTTATCGAACTCGCAATGGACTTCAATTAACTGAAGCATTTATAGGGTGCTCATGTCGTTTGCCCTGTGGTGACCGCGCCAGATAATAATATCTGCTCTAGGCTGCAGGTTACCGGACAAACAGAAACGTGTAGAATGGAGTAATTTCAGGGTTTATCTTTTTCTTCAGCTTTCTAATCTACTGATGTAACGGTCCCAGGAGAATTTCTCCAGTAATCCAAGGATGAGATGCAATTATGAGATATAATTTTAGGCAGACCCAGCAAGTAAAATATTGACAGACTGCATCTAAAAACTTCTGCCTCTAAGCGGGTTACGTAGCAGATGAGCAGTTATTCATTCATTCACGTGACGTTCATTTCTAGAATGTTGCGCCTCTCACAGCCTCGCTGTATGCAGTACTGTCTTGATTCAAGCCGACCAGGGTCTCGCAATGACACATTTAGACTTTCCATAATGTCCAGTGTCAACCTGCGGCGAGGTCGTGGCTATTAAAAGTTGGCAGACACTATTTCTTCTACTGTCAGCCTATCCATGTCATTGTGTCTCTTGATGTGGCCGAAGTATCTCAGCTTTCTAATGTTTATGGCGTCAACGAGCCAGTTTTCTGAACACCTTAATCCCGCCACGAGATTTTTACAGTTAAAGTTTCTCAAAATCTCAGATTATAATTAAAATAAATACGTTTCACTGGCCAATAAAAACTACTGTATTGGTTTATTATTTTGCTTTTAAATACACAAATATTTATTCTATATGTGGTATATACTTCGAATCGAATAGCAGAGAAACAAGCTGAGAGCTGTTACATGCTATCACGGGCCTTCAATAAGACGACAGAAAAAGTAAACATAGACCTTGAAATGTGTGTATGTAGAAGAACGGTACGGGCGTATATTATGGGCAGAAGAATAACTGACAAGAATGTACAAAATAAAATGACATAAAAAAGGGACACTCCTGAAAGGCAAAATAACAGACAATGAAAATAGTTCGGCCGTATTAAAATGCAAAGCGCAAGAATGAAACTTATACTTGATGTGACATTTTTTTTTAAAAAATGAAGGGAAAAAAGAGCAGAAAGATGACAACGTCACAAATGGATGGTTAGTATGAAGAGACGGAGGATATCTGAGTTCATTGTGAACACAAGAGGCTGAGCAAGCTGGAGAGTCGTTGTTGTACACCTTCCCTGGGGAGATGACGTGAGATGATGATGTTTGGTACTCCCAAAACATGGCTGGAATGATGAATCCAGGGAGAAGAAGTGAGAGAGCGCCGGAAGAAGGAGTTTTAAGAGTCATAATTAGGGTAGGAGTCAGGTCTAACATTCTGTCTCCATTTTTCCCAATCTCTATCCCTTTCTCTCTCTCTCTCTCTCTCTCTCTCTCTCTCTCACTCAATATTCTGTGTCTGCCTATCTGTCTATGTATGTATGTATGAATGTAACTACCTACCTACCTACCTACCTACCTACCTACCTACCTACCTACCTACCTACCTATCTACCTACCTACCTACCTACCTACCTACCTACCTAACCTATCTACCTACCTACCTAACCTATCAACCTACCTACCTACGTACCTACCTACCTACCTACCTATCTACCTATCTACCTACCTACCTACCTACCTAACCTATCTACCTACCTACCTACCTACCTATCTACCTACCTACCTACCTAACCTATCTACCTACCTACCTAACCTATCAACCTACCTACCTATCTACCTACCTACCTAACCTACCCATCTATCTATCTATCTATCTATCTATCTATCTATCTATCTATCTATCTATCTATCTATCTATCTATCTATCTATCTATCTATCTATCTATCTATCTATCTATCTATCTATTTTAGTTTTGAATGAAAGGATGCATGTTTATTTCATGCTGTTGCATAAATCAGAGCGTGGAGTGTATGGACAGAGATAAGTTTATTATTTATTTATGTAATCATTTAATTGTGTCTTCATGATTTTTAATGCTCATTAACGAATGCTGAATGACCGTGACTGAGTCAAAGATGTATGATGAAGGGCAGAATGTTAGACGGGCCTGCGTGCCAATTCTTAACCCTTTGAAAATAAAGTGTGTTCGTTCGTTCGTTCGTCTGTCTTATTTTTCTTTCTTTCTTTCTTTCTGTTTTAAATGATTCATCTCACTCAAACTGTCCCCATGCACTTTAGTATAGAGCGCTTACATAAGCGTAAAATCTAGAATTAGTAATACCTTCACACTGTGAAAGAAGTGAGAAGATTGCAAACCAGACCAGGCTTTGCCATCCAGAAAGCCCTACCATTACAGTCCTGAGTGAGTCAACATTATTTGTTGGATTTTGTTCGGACAAGTTTGCATAAAAAGCAAGGAGCGATCACTATGGCAAATATAGGACGCTAAATGCCACCGATTTAGATCTCATGAGGGGAAATAACTCTCTGGAGAGAATATACAACAGGGAAGAGGACTCAAATGGAATTATCTAGGAAACAGGCAGCGGAAAGTGTACAGATAGTTCCCGTTTTTCGACGTCCCGATTTACGATGGTTCGTTTTTATGACCATCGGCCAATTGAAAGAAGAGAACGTTTATTTTGTAAATTTTCAAGTTTTTTTTTTAACAGTATAAAGCATTTATTTAATGTCAAACTACTTAACCTAAACGCTGTGTACAAAGTAAATGGTCCTTATACAGTATACCAAAGAAATAAACCAAATGGTTTGGCTAAGTTACACGACTAACGCCGGACACTATAGCACAGAAACAACACATTAAATGGTTTGGCTAATTTACATGACTACTATCAGACAATACAGCACATAAAACTATCATGCTAAGAATGATGGGAAACTGGGGAAGCTGCAGTAAATGAACGGGAGAGGTAAGAGGAACTATAAAATATCCCCTTTACGTAAAGCAAACGGCCAAGCCGTTCCAAGAAGTCTGCCCCCTCGACTCTGTAAGGTATGTCAGGAAGAAGACAAGAGGCAAGGTAAGACAAGGCACGATAAGACAAGAGCAGCCAAGACAAGACTATTCAAATACATAAGGCAAGACAAAAAAGAAGACAAAATAAAACAAAAGGAGACAAGTGAAATCATGACAAGGCAGGACAATGCATAAACAACGAAGAAGCATCATACTGCTGCCTCTCACTGCGTATTTATGATTTGTTATGTTGTTTTCTGCGTGCGTTCGTAATTTTGAATAAGCCGCTCTAAATGTGCGACTATCTTCATCTCCGATAGTTCTCTGCCTGTCTTTTCTGTTGTTTTCATCGTTTTCTAATTACTCCCGTCTTCACTTCACGCAGCACAGGTAAGGAAAAGTAAAAGACCTACTATGGCTAAATGAATACAAAAAGTACAGCTCAGAGGACATTCTGTTGTAATAAATGAACATAAGACGCAAAGTGGTAGAAGATCCAAAAGTTTTACACGGGTACTAAATAATACAGAAGTCGTATCTTTCACTTAGGTACTAAATAATATAGAAATTCTATCTTTCACTTAGGTACTAAATAATACAGAACCCCTATCTTTCACTTAGATACTAAATAATACAGAAATCCTAGCTTTCGCTTAGGTACTAAATAATACAGAAGTCCTATCTTTTACTTAACATTTTCTATTGTTGGCATTAATAATTTGCTAGTGTTGCTCGCTTCATTTTTCATCCGTTTAGAGAAGACACTTGTGCTTTTGTTGCAACAAAGTGGAAACCGTGGCTGTTATACAAGCTCTGAGCTGGCTCAAAGTCACAACTCCATACACAAGCATACAAGAAATAACGACTGCGGTTAAAATGGTTCTAGTAATAAAGGTGGATAGAGGTGTATGGTTCAGTTTTACAAAACGATAGAGGGAATAAGGAAAATGAGAAAAGCAAATGGCAGAAAGAATGAAAGTATGGTGAGAGTGTATAAATGAAAAACATACAACATTCAACATTTCGGCGTCAGCCTTTTTCAAGGGCAACACAACACATAAATAAAAAGAGGAAAAATGAAAAACTTGGCTTTGTGGCATCCTCCTCCTCCTAGATATATAACCTACCGAATGCGCCCTAAAGACTGGGGCGGGGGGGGGGGGGGGGGGTGGGTGGGAGGAATGGATCGGATGTCAGTGGGTGTGTAGGTGGTGAAAAGGAGAGAACAATGAGGGGGGGGGAGGTGGCAGGAAAAAAGGGCAGGAAGCTATAAATACCTTGTGGTTGCTAGAGAAGGAAGGGAGGGCTGGAAAATAACGGTAAAACTTGTGAATGAAAAACTGCAACGAAATGTGTGTGGCTAAGACAAGAAAGTAGAGCATGAATAGCAGAAAACAGGTGGAAATCTGAAGAAGTCTAAAGGAAGCTAAATATATTGTTAGTTCCAGCTTCGTAGAAAGACAGCCATCCTGGAAAATAAGGCGCTGTTCTAGAGGCTTCCGAGATCGCACATCACACAATCGTGCATCTTAATCGACTCGATGAACGCGCTCAAGAAAGTTCAGCCTGGTTCTCTAAGACAGCAGTCGTTGGAGTAACTGCAGATGTCACAGATCCGTCAGCCACCTTTAGTAGCAGGCCTTGTCAAGGTGTCAAGGGAAATGAAAGAACAGATCTGACGGCCGACTAAGCTGTCTTACGGGAAGGGCAGCCAATAGATCCAGCAGACATCATCAACGCCGCAAGAGAAGCTAGTCGAACGGTCAACTATGAATCAGTGTTGCTGTCAACTATGAATCAGTGTTGCTGTCAACTATGAATCAGTGTTGCTGTCAATTATGAATCAGTGTTTTTGTCAAATATGAATCAGTGTTGTTGCCAACTATGAATCAGTGTTGCTGTCAACTATGAATCAGTGTTGTTGCCAACTATGAATCAGTGTTGCTGTCAACTATGAATCAGTGTTGCTGTCAACTATGAATCAGTGTTTTTGTCAAATATGAATCAGTGTTGTTGCCAACTATGAATCAGTGTTGTTGCCAACTATGAATCAGTGTTGTTATCAAATATGAATCAGTGTTGTTGCCAACTATGAATCAGTGTTTTTGTCAACTATGAATCAGTGTTGTTATCAAATATGAATCAGTGTTGTTGCCAACTATGAATCAGTGTTGTTATCAAATATGAATCAGTGTTGTTGCCAACTATGAATCAGTGTTGTTGTCAACTATGAATCAGTGTTGTTGCCAACTATGAATCAGTGTTGTCGCCAACTATGAATCAGTGTTGTTGTCAAGAATGAAGGAGTTGGGAGAGTGGGAATGAAATGTGGAATCGCGAAAAACAAACAGAACGATTAATCAAGAGCTTCTGACTGACAGCCAACAAAAAAAACGATTAATCAAGAGCTTCTGACTGACAGCCAACAAAAAAAAATGATTAATCAAGAGCTCCTGACTGACAGCCAACAAAAAAAAACGATTAATCAAGAGCTTCTGACTGACAGCCAACAAAAAAAAACGATTAATCAAGAGCTTCTGACTGACAGCCAACAAAAAAAAAATGATTAATCAAGAGCTCCTGACTGACAGCCAACAAAAAAAAACGATTAATCAAGAGCTCCTGACTGACAGTCAACAAAAAAGAATTGGTCTAAACAGTTACTGTACGCTGAAGGGGACAGTGAAGAGGAGATGGAAGCACACGCGGATGTGTCCAGAGTGCATGGATGATCTCCCTTCCTAACTAACATTTCTTTACGACTATTTAAAACAAAACAAGAAACAGTTTTTATTATTTAACGAACACAGAGTTGTAGCTTTCAGTTTACATTTTTATCGGTCACAAACATAAAGGATAAAGCTATAGGAAAAGGAAACAAACTATAAATTCCAATGAATGGCTTATAATATATAAGGAGAAAAAAAAACCAGAATAAAGGGACCTATAGCTATGATCACAAGGATCTGCGTCCGAAATTGTAACTAACTTTTAATTCATCTTACCCTTAATACCCGTTTGTTTTTTTTTCTTTAAATGTGTTCAAAATACTTCAGATGTCATATTCCAATCATTTCCATTATATTTAATTAATTTCAGGTATTCCAAATTCCCAGTAACTCCCATCAGTTCTGCTCTTGAAGTTTCCCCCTCCCCCAACCCCCTCAATTCTTTCTTACACCGAGTTTTTGTATTGCACTCCATTTTCTGAAATTATTTCTGAAGTTTCTGATGATGGAGTAGCTTGAAGCAGACCAACTATTTGCTAGCAATCAACTTTAACTCATAGTGTTGTTTGTGCTGAAATTTTGATTTATTTCATTCTGCTAAAGTGTTCTTAACAGCCACTGTTCGCCATTGATTTCGGTTTCTTATTTCCCCCCAAAGTCCGTTATTACTATTCCCAAGTTTTCTCGCTATTTCGTATTATGTGCGGTTATGAAAACTTAATCTCGATATTTCGCACAATGTTAATCTGTGTGAGAACGTAATCTTGATATTTAGTACAGCGTTGATGTATATGGAAAAGAAATCTCGATATTTCGTACTATATGTGCATATCGGAATGTGATCTCGCTATTTACAAAAACAGTCGGTAACAACAAATGAAAGAATGAGATATTTTTCACATCGGAATGATTATCTACTTTATGTATAAGCACTGAGAAAATAAGAGGACAGAGAAAGTGTTAGTCTCATGTTTTGGGTTGTTTTTTTTTTTTAAGCACCGTCTTGATTAAATCCTTGAAACTGATTTACATCACGAGCGCCCTAACATGTGAGACGCCCGATAAGCCAGAACTGGCCATTTCTAATTTTGTCTGGGAATTCATTATTCAAATGAGACGGCTAGATATCCGGTAGACAGAGACATTGGTCAAAGCAAAACTTTCACCGTTTTCAATCTGATTTTCTTGCACTCTGCCCTCTTAATATACTTTCAATCTCTATTCTGAAATTTCAGGCTGAATAGTTCTTCAGAATTCTCCTTCGTTCATTGTGAAACGTAAACTGGCGATGACGCGCCATGAGAATGTTTACTTTTCTTTCAAAGAATTACTAAAAATTGAACTCTCGGAAAATATGCTCAGAAATAATTTCTGGGGGGTAATATCAAACAGAAGCTGGAAAATCTTTAAGAATAACAGTCTAATGGTGTGGAGAGATGAGACTGACGTACTTTCCAAGTAATTAGTATTTTTTCCTTGCAGGAAAACCATACATAACGCTGTTTCTTTTCCTCTTTGAAGACGGATTTGGAGCAGGGAGTTGTTAGCCACGGGTTTTGCTGAGCATAATAATTTCGCCGAAAAACATCTCTGGGTTGACTCTAAAAATATTGACCTTGCATGCTAGGCAACAGTAACAGCAAGCAGTGTTTGCCTTCAGACCATAAAAGAGATGAATATTAAGAAGCAGTGCTTTTGTAAGACATCAATCATACAGTCATCAATCAGACAAGGAATGTCTCAGCACTTTCGCTTTTGACATCTGTTCAAGATGGTTCTGACGAAATCGATATACGTAACAAACTATAACAAGCCAATGAATAAAGACTTGTGTAATCCAGGGACCATGCAAGAAAGCAGAGCAGACAGACAGACAACAGACAGATAGAGACAGACTGACTGACTGATGGAACTTTATTTGCAAAGAGCGAAGAACTGGGCACGCAGGCCGGTCTGACATTCTGCCCTTTATGATACAATTGTTATTCTCTCTTCCATATTTTCTACTTCAGATAGTACAAACATGTTATGCTTGTAACAAACATGACTGAAACTGATATAACAAAAATGAAATAACAAAGATGAAATGTCAAACCAGTTACGTTTCACTCGCACCCACACGGGAGAGAAAGATAAAGAGACAACAAATCCCACATTTCGAGAAGCAAAATTAGCCACTTATTCTGAAAGTGCACAGCTTGAAGTTATCGAATATTGTTGCAATTGGTGAATATTTGAGGGAAAGCATTGCAGCTGGATGCGCTAGTCCGAATCTGACGTAGTTTCGTGTTGATTTTGACGAGTGTTCAAAGATGTTCTGCAGTCTGACGCCTTTGTTTATTCTCGAGAGAGGTTACTCAGTGACCCACTTGTCAAAGAAACAGTCTGAAGGTCAAGGACATCTTATATTTTGTCATTTCCCATCCCCCCCAACCTAAAAAATGCTGATTCCAGTCTCCACAAAAGTGTGACGTATACGGAAGCGAATTAAGAAGTAACATTTATTTTGCTCTAAGACAAGTAAATCGAGTAGCAGACGGTTGTTGTACAAATATATTATGCCATCTTTCAGCATCGTTTGTGTGTATCAGTTATTTTAATTTCCTAAAGACAAGCGAACGATATTCTATTTGGAAATTACAAATTATTAGTTGTCAATAATTCGCAGATGACTGTCATTGTGAAATTTGTCATTTTGTAAAGCAAATATTTCTGTTTATTAGTCTAAGACGAACTCTACCTCAGACTACTTCTATGACATTCAACATTTTTGATAGACACACATGATTCACTTCTGTCTGTGTGAACTGTGACAGGTCCTATAACCTTGTTCTTTATTCAAGACAGTTTAAAACTGTGACATGTCTGTGGTTCATGGAAACTTGTTTCTCATTAAGTCACGTCTTGTCTGGAAACCTGTCTTTCTGGCAACGCCTGTCTCTTGAAGTCTCAAGGTTTGACCTCAGCACGTTTTGTTAGATCATCTTTCATCATCATTTCTAGATGTTTAAAAAAAACTACTCCTTCCGACAATGTGTTAGCAATAAATAAGCCCGGAGAGTAGATGTTAAGTTCCACATTTTCTTCTCTGTTTCTTGTCTATTTCATTTGTTTACTTTCCTCTTTTTTTCAAGTGATTAACATCTCATCACAATAGACAAAAATCTCAGGTGCATTCTTCATATACTGGAGTACAAACTCCTTTTACCTTTAATTCTCCACTTATCGAAATCCAAACCCTTTTACCTTTAATTCTCCACATATCGAAATCTAAACCCTGCACTATTATTCTGCGTGTACCTAAATCCATCCAGACACCTTCATTTTTTATTTTCCATGTTCAGAAATCCAAATGTGTTCACTTTTATTTTCCATGTAACAAAGTTCAAACTCTTTTACCTATATTCTCCGTGTTCTGAGGTCCAATGTCTGTCATCTACATCTCCCTATTCAGAAATCCAAACTCTGTCACCTTATTCTCGATGCACCGAAAACCAGATCCCTTCACTTTTATTCTCCAGGCACAGAAATTCAAATCCCGTATCTTTATTTCCCATAGCT
The DNA here is from genome assembly GCA_009760885.1 of Achatina immaculata. Classification (NCBI taxonomy): domain Eukaryota; kingdom Metazoa; phylum Mollusca; class Gastropoda; order Stylommatophora; family Achatinidae; genus Lissachatina; species Lissachatina immaculata. The sequence continues at coordinate 55,526,499 of CM019692.1, forward strand.
CATATTCCACACTCCGTCATGTTTTTTTTATACTCATATATGGGGAAGCTCAAGATATTATGTATCAAGTTCATAGTAATATAAACATTGATGTAGCCACTCTCTCTCTCTCTCTCTCTCAAGGCTCCTACTTCGATTTTTTTTGGACCTACTGGTACTATGGTCAACCCAGCCTCAGAAAACGGGTACCTGGGATTTCCTTTTAAAACAAATGGAGCAAGGACAGGTGCTGGACTCTCTCTCTCTCTCTCTCTCTCTCTCTCTCTCTCTCTCTGAACCTTAAGTGCCCAGGGAACATGGGGCTTCCACAAGGGTTTTCCACAAATGCCTGTCCTTCGCCTTTTTTTCTGCTCTTGCCCAGGTGAGCCCTCTATTGCTCAACATCCTTTCTGTTGTTCTTCTCCATGTTTCTTTTGGTCTACCCTTACTTCTGTTCCCCTATGGTGTCCATCTTAGTGCTATTTTTGGTAGTGAGTTGTCAGTCATTCGTAGCATATGTCCCAACCATCGCCAGCGTCTTTCCTCAATAATTGCTGTCAGTGGTTTCATCTGCATTTCTGCTAATAAGATGTTATTTCTTATGGTGTTTGGCCAAAATATTTTTCTAATGATGTAGAAAAGAACGAGACGAAGACTAAGGCGAAGATGGTTGCAAGACACCGTTGATAATCTACAAATGGATGAATCAGCAGCAAGGCTTCTTGCTTACAACCGAGAGGCCCACAAGAGAGCTGTTAGGGAGGCAAAGTTCCGCAAGGGACATGCAAGTGACTGACTGACTAATCATTTACGAAATAAGTACCAGCACAGTAGAGGCACTCGAAAGAAAGATACATGAATCCGTGAGAAAGTGTCTGGGCGTGCCACCAGGATTAACTGATGTAGCATTGTACTGCAAGTAGAGCAAACTGCAGCTACCTTTCAAATCTGCGGTTGAAGAATACAAGGTAGAAAACACAAGGCTTGCAATGATGCTACAGGAATCTACAGATTCGGTGGTACGAGAAGTTCAGTTAATACTCAAAACTGGACGAAAATGGAGAGTCAGCGAGGAAGTGACCGTAGCCAGGGAAGCGCTGGAGCTGAAAGAAGTAATAGGATACACCCAGGCCAACAGAAGGGATTTGGTCAGAGTGAAATCAAAGGTGGTCAAAGGCCTCCTGTAAAGAACAAAAATGTGATCATTAACGAAATATGAAACACAGAGAATGACAAGTGGGTGCAGAAGGCAGTCCAACAGGCACTACAAGGTCAATAAACAACATGGGAGGAAGTCCTGCAGAGACCATTAACATGTAATGATATATGGAAAATAGCACTCCTAAGACTCAGTTTTATCATCAGAATTGCTTATGACCTTCTGCCTACAAGCTCCAACCTACACAAATGGGGTGCATCAGAAGGCTCAAAGAGCCTTATCTGCAATGAAAAACAAACATTGTAACACGAGCTGTCAGCACGCAGAGTATATCATTAGCCCAAGAACGCTACAGGTGGCGGCACAACAGAGTGCTGCAGGAACTAGTAGCCACCATAGACAGGGCAAAAGATAAAGCAAACAACAGCAAAAGAGTTAAGGCCCCGCCTAAATGCTTCGTATTTGCTGGAATTACGTCAAATACAGAAATGGACTTTCCCGTACCATCACTGTTAGACGGTGGAGAGGACTGCGATGATTGAAGAGAATACCCAACTGTTGTCAAGAACGTGGGAATGCGACTGGACATTGTAGTGTACTCCATAGCAAAATTGGAACTAATAATGAGAGAGCTTACGGTTCAATATGAAACAAGAATAGAGGAGCAGTATATTTTCAAGAGTGAGAAGTATAACGATCTGATCAAGCAACCAAGGCAGAAGTCAAGGCCACGTTGTAGAAATAGGAGCAAGAGGATTCGTAGCAACATCGGCATACGACCTGTGTAAGCAACTGGCCATATAGGGACAAGCAAGAGCAAAGTTATTGAAGAACCTTCCAGAAGCAGGAAAAAAGGACTCATGCTGGCTGTAGATGATTGCGAAATAAAAATACTGAGAACTTAAATAATTTCAGTTGTCACATCTAAAACCAGTGCCCGTGGTAGAATGGCTTAGATGCACTCCAGTGTGCAATGCCACTTATAAGACCGTGATTCTATTCCAGGACGAGACAAAGAAAAGGAAGAAAAAAACAAACTCACAGACCTCTGGGAAGTCATGACCCAGGGAGGCCCCCACCCTTTTAGAGTGCCAGGAAGGCTGAAACACTTGTTTGCGGGAGAGGGGTACTCCTTTGATGATCTACGGAGCTGTCTTGTTGTCCCGTTCTCTACGAAAGAGAATGTCCTGCACACTGTACAGAAGAAATCAAAGCCTCTACACTTTCTGATAACTCTGACAGCCGAACTTGTTGGACTTGTGCAGCTTCAAGTTGTCACGTGACGTTATTTATGCAAAGAACCAATGTGTTAGACTGGTTTGTACTTCAAAACCCAAACATAGGGGCTCATAGATGGACTTAAAAGTGTGTCTACTCTGGTTCTGGCCAGGGTATGCGTGATACGAGCTTGCACCCTCGACAAGCACCACTGCAACTAAAAGATCTTGCTCTACTACACTCTTGTTCTTGTTCAACTTGTTCAAAAGGGGTTAATAAACAAATTTTTATTTCATAAAAATAGACCTATTCCTATAACCTAAAACTTGCAGAAACTGTAGATAAGATTCATCAAAATATTAATTGTCTCCCCTCGTTCGGCCGCGGCATTAATGTAATCACCATCTGATGACGTTTGAGGTCTTTTATCTACATTTCTTGTTTTTTTCTCTGCGGTATAAAGAGGACTAAATAACATTAAAAACTGACTGATGGGTATTTGACTGATATTTAATAGGATTTTGTTTTGTATGAAGCTTTACACAGTAGCTAGAACGCTTCTCTCTGTGTTCTTTATGAAGAATTTAGGAAAATAAAATAAAAAACATAAAGACTAAAATGTCTGTCTCCAGAGGCAAAAATCAAAAACATAAAGACTAAAATGTCTGTCTACAGAGGCAGAAAGTACCAGTTTTAAATTCTACCACTCAGTCGTTCTTACTTTTGACTCAACTTTTCCCTCAACTTTTGGATGGTTAACTCAACTTTCAGATCAAGGAATGTGAACATTATCTACGTGCAAAACTAAGTATAGCAAAAAAGAATGTAAATATAGCTGTCAGTATAGTGAGTACAAGCAACGTTTCAAGTAGAACTCAGATTCATATTTTATGGAACCATGACCGAGTTCATGAAACTGTAGAAACAAAAGCATGAATAGAAAGTCAGTAGCAAATTATGAACCATCCTCAGACTATATAATCTACTTAAAAATAAAATTGAACCAGAAAGAGACAACAAAAGCTGAGAATCAGTTGGTCAGTCTTAGCATGTCCCTTCGGAACTCTTCCTTTCTAACATGTCTCTTGAAGGCCTTTCGGGTGCAAGCAAGATGCCATTTCATCTTGCAGCCTTCTTCGCCTTGGTCTTCCTCTCTTTTTCTCATTATGTACCCTTCCAAGACTGTCTTCTCTAAACTATCATGACATTTAATGTGTTCAAAATATTTACGTTTTCTCTGTTTAATCTTCTTTGCTAGCCAACCTTCTTCAGTATTAAGTTCTTGTAGTATGGGTACATTTGTTCTTTTTTTTGTGCCCATGATATTTGAAGGACACTTTTGTTGCAGTTGCATTCAAAGGCATTTATGTGTTTCTCAGCTGTTTTGTTAAATGTTCAAGTCTCACAGGCATATGTTGCGATAGGTAAGATGCAATCCCTTAAAAATCTTATTTGTGTAGTTCTGTATGTTCCTCTCCACAGCCAAGAGTACAAACTATAGAATAAAAATAAAATCGTAAGAAGAGTTTTCACAGTCAAAAATGAATCTTCTCTCTCTCTCTTTTTTTTTTTTTTTCTTTCTCTCTCTGAACCTCTAGGTGTCCAAAACACATGGGGCTTTCGCAAAGATGCTCCACAAGTGTCTGTCCTTCGCCTTTTTTCTTTTCTTGCGCAGGTAAAGCCTCTATTATCATCCTCTCATGTGTTCTTCTTAATCTCTCTCTCTCTCTCTCTCTTTCTGAACCTTAAGTGCCCAGGGCACACAGGGCTTCCCAAAGTGTTTCCACAAATGCCTGTCCTTTGCCTTTTTTCCGCTCTTGCCCAGGTGAGCCTTCTATTGCTCAACATCCAAAGTGTTTCTGTTGTTCTACTCTATGCCTCTTGGACAGTAGCAGTAGGTCAGTAGCAAATCATGTACCATCCTCAGACTATATAATCTACAAAAAAAAAAGACATAAGACAGAAATAGTGCCCCGATATTTGTTCTGTAATGTTTTACAAATAATCCTGTTACAGAAACCTCACTCTGCTCTGTATACACTTCTAGGAATATACCACGGGGAAAGCAAGCGGGAAAGGAGCGATAAAAGTAACAAGAAACCTGATGTTATTAAAAAAAATCACATAACATGTAACAATAATCCATGATGAATTTATAATACCATTTCGTGGTATTAACCCTTTTCTATTCCTTGTCAAAGATTTATTAGATGAGCTGCGTCTAAAACTACCATCCATCATGACAATTATCCTCTGCAGACAGTTAATACGGTTATGGTATGATGCAAGAAAAAGCGGGCTACTATATCCTTTGGTCTACCCTTACTCCTTTTTCCATGATGTGTCCATTTCAATGCCATTTGTGTTAATAAGTCACCAATCATCTGGAGTACATGCCCCAAACATCGTCAATATCTTTGCTTAATAGTTGAAGTCAGTGACTTCATATACGTTTCTGCCACCAAAGTGTTATTTGTTATGGCATTTGGCCAAAATATTCGTTTAATCCCCCGTAAACATTTCATCTGGAAGGAATTCACTCTACGTGGTACAATTTTGGTGGTTTCAATATGCCATTACTTAGAGCAGTTACAACATTTCATATACTCCTGAATATCAAAACAAATGGAAACGAACAAAGGAATTACAACTACAGGGTAAATGTACTTTCAGCTGAATGAGACACCTCTTTACATCAGACAGATTACCCATCTGAAATCAGCTTCCAGTCCTGTTTTCTCTACATTTGTAACCGCATCAGACATCAGCTATTTACCAATATCGTTGTGCATTGAGGGAACCTGGTAATTGAATTATACCGTGAAGATGGACACATTTATCACAAGTGACGCATCCGTCGTCAAATGAGAGGTAATATATCCCTAGAGTGTGGTCCGAACGTAGTGGCCGACCGGACAACAACTGTAAAGTTTTCTCATGTATGGAGCTATATCTGCCATACTTCATTGGATTATGGCAATTTCAATTTGCGTTCCCTAACTGAAATAAATCTAAAATGAAGAGGGGGGAAAATCTAGTTTACTTGGAGATGAATATTTGTTGCTTTTAGCAACATAGGACAGAAATAGTGCCCCGCTATTTGTTCTGTAATATTTTACGAATAATCCTGTTACAAAACATCATTCTGTATACACTTCTACGAACATGCCACGTGGGAAGCCAAGAGATAAAGGAGCGATGAAAGTAACAAGAAACCTGATGTTATTAAAATAACATAACATGTAAAAATAATCCATAATGAATTTATAAAATTATTTCTAAGGTGAATGGCATAATATTCTTCAAAAAAAAAAAAAAGAAACGCAACGCTACTGTAGTCGTAATGGACATAAAATTTTTAACTTGTATCAAAAATTTATTTTACAGAATTAATGTTTCAATCTTGTCTCAAAGGAACTTTAAGACTTTAACAATGAAATGATGTTCATTAAATTTGGTTTGGACTTCCTTGCGACTGAGACCTCCGTTTCAGTAAGGTGTATGGCCTCCTTTGGCCTGTTTCAGAGAACGATATCTCCTTGACATGGACCCGATTAGCAGTTGGATCTGTTGTTGTGGGATGGCTGCCCACTCTTCCCGCAGTGCAAGAGACAACTGTTGGAGATTGGTTGGTGCCACGTCTCGCTGGAGGACTTGTCTGTTGAGTTCATCCCATAAGTGTGCTATTGGGTTCATGTCTGATGACATGGATGACCATGGAATGGTCTGGACGTTGTTGTCAGTGAGGAACAGGGTGGTGAGTTGAGCCACATGAAGTCGAGCCTTATCCTGCTGAAACACCGACCCTGATGCAGCCAGAAGTGGAAGGCTGCTGACATTGACTGGACTGTTGAGGACGCAAGTGCAAATCGATTCCTGAGGTGACACAGCCGTATGAAGCAGTCTTCGGCAGGAGTTGTGACTATGGGTCTTCCACTGCACGGCCGGTCTGCAGCTGAGCCAGTTTCTTTAAATCGTCCTCTAACCACATTAAATTGTCTGTCCACTACACTTTGTGACTGTCCAGTCTGTGCATGTCCAATGATGATGAGTCGTTGTATGAGCCATACTTGCCCATTGAATTTTCAAATCTAGGAGCGTCAGTCTTTTATAGGCATTCAATAACATGGTCAGTGAGTTTTGTGTTCAGTAAGTTTCACGAGAATCTGTCATGGTTATTGTCAAAAATGCTGTTTTGACTAGTGTTACTTTTCTGTGCTCATGAATCATCTGCTGAGTACAATTCAGGTCAGCGCGTGAAGTTGATGTCCAAGTGAACGTTTCAGGCAATTTCCTCATATTTCTGATCAGCAAACTTCAGTTTAAACCGCAACATCGTATTTGTTGCGTTTCTTTTTTTTAACAGTATATATCAAAGATATATTTGTTCATAAATTGTATATATTTTCCGCAGCAGAACTATTGTTCATGAACCTTATTTATATAATTTAATTTTTATTGTTGATATGAATATATCTGTTCTATTCATTTCAATTTTATGTCAAATTCTTGGTATTAACCCTTTTCTATTCCTTGTCACAGATTCATTAGAAATGAGCAACGTCTAAAACTACGATCCATGATGACAACTATCCGCTGCAGACAGTTAATGCTGTTATGGTATGATGCAAGAAAAGATGGCAAATATATCCTTCAAGTATCTATTACATGGCAAGCTTAAGGAACTTAAGGAAGCTAATGGTGTAGACTAGATGGAAAAAAGTATACTTTGTTCTAGTTTGGTTACAAGTTCATCAATAAATTCTCTTCCTGAATTTGACGTTAGTAAAGCGACAACTTTTACATTCAATTAAAAATAGTAAGTAAACAATGTTGTTTAACAGTTCTATTATTACGTGTGCCAGAAACGAGACGGCACATAATTTAACAGTTCTTTAACAATATTTTAGTAGAACTACTTTTTGTTATCTTGTTGCAGCCGAAATACACAGTTAGCAAGAACTTTACAAGTGACTGTGGTTGGTCTCAACAAGTTGAGAGGTACTGAATTTAATTGTTTAGTGTTTATAATTATAATATTAGAATTTCGACTTTTAGATGTGTAACTTCATATCACGTTCTACTTATCCATATAATGTATGTGCACATTCCCAAGCTCACAGACACTAGAACAACCATAACACTTTAGACGACACAAACAGGCTCACAAACACTAGAACAACCATAACACTTTAGACGACACAAGCAGGCTCACATGCTCTAGAACAACCATAACACTTTAGACGACACAAGCAGGCTCACAGGCACTAGAACAACCATAAAACTTTAGACGGCACAAGTAGACTCACAGACACTACAACAACCATAACACTTTAGACGGAACAATCATGCTCACAGACACTAGAACAACCATAACACTTTGGACGGCACAAGCAGACTCACAGACACTACAACAACCATAACACTTTAGACGGAACAATCATGCTCACAGACACTAGAACAACCATAACACTTTGGACGGCACAAGCAGACTCACAGACACTAGAACAACCATAACACTTTGGACGGCACAAGCAGACTCACAGACACTAGAACAACCATAACACTTTAGACGGAACAAGCAGTCTCACAGACACTAGAACAACCATAACACTTTGGACGGCACAAGCAGACTCACAGACACTACAACAACCATAACACTTTAGACGGAACAATCATGCTCACAGACACTAGAACAACCATAACACTTTGGACGGCACAAGCAGTCTCACAGACACTAGAACAACCATAACACTTTGGACGGCACAAGCAGACTCACAGGCACTAGTAGACTCACAGACGACACTGCTGACAATCATGGGAGTCAACAGACACGTTGGTCTAGTGACAGTTCTACAGTAGATTTATTAATGAAGAAAATGAGGATGACGTAAATGAAGATGAGGAAAACTACTGCCACACGACAGTGACAAAACAGACAAAACAACAGAACTTCTCGGGGCAAGAACTCGTTTGCCATGGGGAAGTGAAACCCAACAAAAGAATAGTTACAATAAATCTAATACTTACAATTTACAGAAATTCCGAAGTGAACTCAACACTATACACAACACAGCTGCCCAAAACTGGAAACCATTGAGAAACACCTTTGTCCTGATAAGGACAATACTACAAACTGTCTACATTTTTAAACTGCCAAATTGCCCTAAAAAAGGACAATGCCACCACTATCTACATCTAGGAAGAAGCTCTACAAGACAAAGTGGCTCTATCTCTACACACTACGGTGTGGCTACATAACTCAGTCAATGAATCTAAAAAAATAACGTTCATCCTATCAAAAACCTATCAGAAAACTCATCGGAAAAAAACTCTTCCGAAAAACTATTCTTAGTTAATCTTCCAGTTCTTTTATAGTTTAAAATTATTTAAAATAGGCATATTCAGCTTGCAAATCATAAATGTATACTTAACACTTTACCTTACAGGAAAAGCAAAACAGGTAGTAGGTTATTCCATTACTTGCAATAGAAATCACTCGAAATCAAAGCAACAACGCACTGAACTGAACTTAAGAGTGACGATACAAAACTGACGACTTGGATGAAAGAGGTTTTCACTCCTCTGGTTTGAGTATGCTACATCAGCGGCGGCTGGTGAATGTTTGGTCCCTGATCTAAAAGGCATCAAAGGGTCTTTGTTCAACGTGTTGACTACTGATATATGACGGTTGGAGAAACAGACTTGTTTCCCTTTTCTCAAACAGTCCCGGGGCGGGCAACGTTACACACAGTCCAAAATAAAGATGAGCTGTAAAATAGCTTCTTCTTCTTCGTTCACTTCTACCACCAAAAACCGCACTGTGAACCTGCTGAATTCACGCATGTGGTCCTCGTTAGGTCCCGTGGTCCCCTGTGTGGTCCAAAATAGACTACACGAGTTCCACGAAAGGACCACAAGGGGTTCAGAGTATCACAGTGCTTTAGCCTGTATTCTTGGTGGGTCTCGGAAGCGGGATTGCGTGACACCGTGGTTTTCATTGCACCAGTTTGGTCTAGGGTTGGACTTTCTCACCGGAAGACCTCGACGTGTTTGGAATATCAGTGCATCCCCGCTGGGTGAGAGGCGTTAGCCCACCCAGGCCAGAGTTGGACTTTCTCACCGGAAAACCTCGACGTGTTTTGAGATACCCGTGTATCACCGCCGGGTGAGAGGTGGTTGCCCATCCAGTCCAGGGTTGGACTTTCTCACCGGAAAACCTCAGCGTGATTAGGATACGCAGACATCCCCGCCGGGTGAGAGGTGGTTGCCTATCTAGACTTCCCTGGTCCAGTGTCTCCGACTTCAGCATTTTGCGGTCGTGGCCGCTACCCTTCCTAGTTGTGATCAGGATGGAGCTTTTGTCCAGGAGGACGAATCCTCGCCACTAGTGACTTCTACCCCTGGGTTGAGCCGGTTTAGGCATTTCCCAGTATGGGCATGTTTGGGACGGGACCGACCTCTAGGCAGAGGTACTGTGACATTCATAGCCTTCAAGATTCACCCCTGGTATGAGCCGGTTTAGGCAAAATTCACCAGTATGGGTGTTTATCAGGCGTTACCGACCTCTAGAGCGGAGGTGGCATGACATGTCTAGCCATCGAGTTCCACCCCTGGTGTGTGCCGGTTTAGGCATATTTCACCAGTGTAGGTGTATTTCGGACGTAGGCGGCCTCTAGAGCAGAGGTGCCGTGGTATAGCTCTCGTAGCGATACTACTGGACATACCAGGTGAAACTTCACTTTCCACCACCTTTTCCCATCGGCGCCGCACAGCAACCTTTATTTCCGCATTTACTTCCTTAACCGGGAGGAGCTTCACTCCACGCGCGGCATTTGAAAAGTCAAGCCAGCAGTGACTTAACCTCTGGGACAAGCCGGTTCATGCATTTCACCCGATATGACTGCACTCAGGACGTGGCCGACCTCCAGACCAGAGGTGCCGTGATTTGACTGTTTGCTTCGCTTTATTCTTTCAACCACCTTTTCCGCAGTGATGCTGCGCGGCAACCTCATTTGCAAATTTCTTCATTGGCCGGGAAGAGCACCGCTCCACGCACGGCAGCTGAAGATCTCGCCAACAGCGGCAGATGAGCTACCAAACGTGACACTCATCTACCCTAAGTAACTGGTTTTCAGGCGCCAGATATTCGCCCTCGCCCCTTCTCCTGTCAGTTTAAACAGTTCTGCCACGGGAAGGCCAGGAGCTGGACTTGACTGCCAGAGGCTGTTTGTGGCGCGTTTGCAGTCCTTAGAACCTGTAAAATAGCAAAAGCCCCCCCCCCCCCCCTCTCTTTTTTAAATACGTTCGTAGAAAACGAGGAAGACCTAGACTTACTTGGAAAAGAGAAATTATGACAGTGCTCAGAGACAAAGGATACGCATGGAAGGAAGCAGAGAATAATTCCAAGAACAAGGATGACTAGAAAACCTTTCTCCGTGGCCTATGCTCTCATGAGAAGTGAAAGGCGATGTGGATGATGACGCTGATGATGACGTTCGTAAGAGACTGACATTTTACTTCCGTGGAAGAGTCCTCGCGGACGTGTCTGGAATACGGTGAGGATAACTTGTTAACATTTAACTCAGCTAAATAAAGTCTGCATCAGCACTTAGTGTAACGATCGCCTGAAGCAGGGGTTGTCAACAAGTCTTCTCGGAGGAAATTTTAAGGTTGGGGGAAGGGGTTAAACTAGAACCACAGATTGGCAGTCTCAGACAGTTGCAACATATATACTAGCTGATTACCTGGCCGTGCCCGGTGATTTATGTATCCCAATCGTCTATTAGACAGGAAAAGGAATGAATTCAATCTACAGTGTAATATTGAAGTAATTTTATTTACAGGTATTTTAAAGTATAAGTACAGAATACAAATTGCAGAGTAAAGTCTTTTACAAATTCACTATAATAGTAAGTACAGAGTATAAATTATAGAGTAAAGTCTTTTACAAATTCCCTTTAATATTAATTAAATTCAAAACTTGACTATAAACAGCATTTTTAATTTCACCTCCAGGAGCAAGAATAAATAAATTCTTGGATGAACCCACCTTTGAGCAAGCAACATAGAGTTGTCCGTGGGAGAAATATGGCAATCTCAAAATCTCTCTCTCTCTCTCTCTCTCTGTGTGTCCCTATAACCCTCTCCTTCTCTATACCTCTCTCTCTGCCCTCTCTACCTCTCTCACTCTCATTCTCCTCTCTCTCACTCCTTGCTCTATCTCTCTCCCTCTCTCCCATACCTCTCTCTCTATCTCTCTCTCCCTGACTCTCTCTCTCTGTATCTTTCTCTTCCTGACTCTATCTCTCTCCCTCTTTCTCTCATTTCTCTCCCTCTTCCTCTCGCTACCTCTCTCTCCCTGTCTCTGTCTCTCTCCCTCTATCTCTCTTTCTCTCTCCCTCTCCTTCTCTCCCTCTCTCCACCTCTCTCTTCCTCTCCCTCTCTCTCTCCCTCTCTCTCTCCCTCTCACTAATTTGAAAGGCTATTTTGAAAAAAATAAGAAAACGGCACACTGTCACTGAGCAATTAAATCTACTATAGAATACAATAAAAAAACTAAAATAAAAAACAAAGTTCAAATTTATTTTTACAAATATAATTAAAACAAAATATTTAGACCATCAAAATTATTTGGATTTCCCATGGGAGGCTAGAAATGCTGTTCTTAGACCAGCACCTCTCTATTTCACAATTATCTCCCTTAGACCATTCTATTTGTTCTCAGTCAATTTAGTGGATACTATGTCACCCCCTTCGTACCCCGACCCCTAGCGGAGATAGGGGAATTTTACCCCCACATTATACATTTATTTTCAGATTGTAACACATATGTGTGCCACGTTTGGTTGAAATTGCTCCAGGCGTTCAAGCGTGATTTTTGAACATACACACACATATATACATCCATTTATATATATATATATATATATATATTATTTGCAATGCATCTATTGAGTCGGAGAATCTTAGAAAAAAGATAAACGACATTCTGACATGTAGTGAAAAGAATGACGGGCCCAAAGCAAAAGATTGAGAACCACTGACCTAAAGTATAACTCCTTCAGAACCTTCAGGCGTATTTTTATTCAGTAATTTCACTCCCCGAAGACCCCCATAATTTTCTCAATACCTCGAGATTCTCACAATGAGCTTCTGCCTAAGGGAAAAAAACATCTCTTTCTTGCTAATCTCTAGGCCCACAATTTCTCAGTCAAGATAAAGGCTTATCGTAATTACAAGACACATAAACTTGCTTCCCCCCCCCCATCCCCTCTCTGCCCCCTTTCCTCCGGGCTATTCTGATTACTCCTGTTTTCCAATTATTGATCAGTGGAATAAATGAGAGGCAAGAAATTGTGGAGTCCTCGAATTAATCTCAGAAGCAGAGGGCACTGGCATAATTTACATGCCAAGAGATGAACAACAGCATGATATTTACTTCAGCAAACACGAGAAACACCCACACCACAGTGTTTTGTATATAGTTAATGTTTAGAGCACGGTGCTTTACAGTTAATGTTTAGAGCATGGTGTTTTGCAGTTAATGTTTAGAGAGCAGTGTTTTATAGTTAATGTAGCGCAGTCCATGTGCTTTTATATTCCTGCTTGAAGGAAGCCATTGCTTATCCCTTGAATTCAGAAGCGAAGTCATCTTCATCATCATCCTGTGACGTTTATTTACTAGGGAAGGTTGGATGCAGTAGAGGTACTCGTAGACAGGTAAGTAAAATACCCAGTTCCGTGCCATTAAAACATACTGGGAATGCAGTGCTAGGCCCATATTTCCAGGAATGCAGTGCTAGGCCCATATTTCTAAGACCACGAGCATATAAAAGTGTTAAGTGGTTAGTATCACGTCTGGCCGCATTTAACTTCCTAGACTTCTCTGGTACCCATTTTTAAAGGCTGGGTGTTCCCGGGGCACTTTTTGACGTGGTGATACCAGAAAAAAATTCCACTACTGGGATTTGAACCCGGTGACACCGGATAAGTAAATCAAGCAGCTAACCACTCAGCTAACCAGACCGCACTTTATTCTATCTTTGAAATAGTAAATGGCAATTTTTTTTCGCTGCATATAGAACAAATCCATAAGTGCTCCGATTTTCCTCTGTGAAGAGGATCTTAGCATAGTGCACGAGCTCCATAGCACCGGCAAGAACCCTAACGAGTGGGAGATGAGGTGCACCAATCTTCTTCTATGAAAGAGTATCTCATCATAGTGCACGAACTGCGTAGCACCGGCAAGAACCCTAACAAGTGGGAGATGAAGTACTCCAATCTTCTTCTATGAAAGAGTATCTCATCATAGTGCACGAACTGCGTAGCACCGGCAAGAACCCTAACGAGTGGGAGATGAGGTGCACCAATCTTCTTCTATGAAAGAGTATCTCATCATAGTGCACGAACTGCGTAGCACCGGCAAGAACCCTAACGAGTGGGAGATGAAGTACTCCAATCTTCTTCTATGAAAGAGTATCTCATCATAGTGCACGAACTGCGTAGCACAGCTGAAAACCCTGATGAATAGGAGGTGACAGATATGATTCGTTTCCAAGCCCTGATTGAGAGATAGGGTCTTTGCCCGCTACAACCCTACCACTTGTTTCTCTCCATACCCTCACTGAGCATCTTGTCAGTGTGAATTCCTTCCATCTTTTGATGTTGTTCACTCAACCTTAATGTTTGACATTTTCTTTCAACTTTTTTTTTACCCTAAGGTATGGTTTTCCTTATATTGTTATATGTTTTCTGCTACGTCAACATATTTTAACTGTCTGCTTCTGTCTGCTTCTTGTGTTTGTCATTATATCTGCTTTCAAAGAGTTGATTTAGTACTTCTACATCCATGAAATTATAATAACTATGCTTTTTGTTTATCTTCGTATCTCTTTCTGTGTTTTATAGCACCTTTTCATTTGTTGTTCTGTTTGTCATAAAACTGCTTTGAAACTGTATCTAAAACTAATCTGTTCCCTTTAAACTGAGAGAAAACATTTGTCAGCGTTCTCAGAATCATACTTTATTATAGTTTTCATGGAATAAGGCGAATAGTTATGTGAGATATCAAAGATACATTAACCTGATCAATACATACTGCGCGGGTTCACCAGGATTGCGCTATAATGCAAGAAGAAAACTGATTCTGAAACGGTTGAATGCGCAGAGAACACAACTTCACTATTCAGAGAGGTATTGATTGCCAAGCGTTGGAAGCATGGTCCTTTTATTGGCATTGTTTAAACTGGTGAGAAGGTCTAAAAAATAAACGGGTACAGAACAATTATGGTCCAAAATGCTGCGTGGCAAGTTGTTGGGAAAGGATAGTGGAAAGCATACTGAAATTTTTTGTCAGAATGATGAACAGCTCAGTAATGCTTGTGGATGTAGAAGATATCTCTGAGAAATGGTGTAATGCTGATGTTTTCTCATATGATGGTATGAAAGTTTCCATGCATGGGCTGAAGTAGTGAAATATAGTAAAGAGGAGATAAGAGCTTCTCTTTCCAAAGTGCGAACATGGTGATCCTAACCAACTAACATATTTTCAACTTCATTTCGTTTCAGAGAACAGGTGCGAATCAGGCAGACGTCGACTGATTAAGTCGAAAATTATTTTTGCTGAGCAGCGTCTCCCATGACTGATTCTGCGGTGGCTGATTGGTATAACTGGAGACAGTAGACTCCAGAATGTGCTAGTATTTATGTTGTTTAGTGTCTCTCTCCGTGCGTCTGCAGCCATTAAGTATGGCTCTTATTTCATCTTCATATGAAGCAAATTCTTGGTCAATCTCATGGCTGTCATTTAAATATTCTTCCACCCCCCCCCCACTCCCTCCCCCCGTACCTTGATATTCGGCTTTCTAGGACGTCCTTATCTTCTGGCCTGAGGAAAACTATTAATAAGATTACAAAACAGCAAAAAAATTTTAAAAAAGATTAGAAACCTCACTGGGGCAATAGCAGGGATGGAAAATATGGAGAAGAAAGAGATCTAGAGATTCCGAGTTACCAGAATGTGGTCTGCTCAGCATTTAGCGTGGATATTTAACAGCAGACTCAGCATTTAGCACGGATTTGTAACAGCAGACTCCGCATTTAGCACGGATATGTAGCAGCAGACTCAGCATTTAGCACGGATAAGTAACAGCAGACTCAACATTTAGCACGGATATGTAGCAGCAGACTCAGCATTTAGCACGGATATGTAACAGCAGACTCAACATTTAGCACGGATATGTAACAACAGACTCCGCATTTAGCACGGATAAGTAACAGCAGACTCAACATTTAGCACGGATATGTAGCAGCAGACTCCGCATTTAGCACGGATAAGTAACAGCAGACTCAGCATTTAGCACGGATAAGTAACAGCAGACTCAACATTTAGCACGGATAAGCAACAGCAGACTCCGCATTTAGCACGGATAAATAACAGTAGCCTCAACATTTAGCACGGATATGTAACAACAGAATGTCTGGGAAGCAGAAGACGACGACCTCTAGGAAAAGTGCTAATCACTGAAGTAATAACAGTCCTTAAAGAATAATAGCAGAGTGGTACACCTGGTTTCGTGAAACTAGGAAATATCTGATGTAATTTGAAACCGCTGGCGGTATTTGACACAAGAGAAACAGGCAAAGATCACAAGAAATAACTTTGGTTCTGTTAATCTTTCACAAAATCTGGTATTCGGTATCCGTACTCCTATTTCCAAATATATTTATCCAATCGATTTTGCTATTGAGAATTTCAGACATTTCTCTTCGTAATGATTTACGAAATTATCTTTCAAGCCTCTGATGTCATTTATAGCCAAAATTTCTAACATTACGTTTGCACTGCATTTCTACTTCAGAGTTAATCAATTTTAGCTACAAAATATTTTCTGTTACACTCAACTTCTAGATTCTAAGTAGGCATAAATCATAGAAGGAAATTCTATTTTTCGCAGTATGTGAATAACAGACATATTAGATACATTTCTATACACAGTATCCATCCATCCATCCATCCATCCATGTCTTTGGTCAGCCATCGAACAACCAATCACCATCCAGTGCGCCTTGTGATATCTTAAAGGGCAGCAACACGTTTTCTCCACCTTTCATGGTCCACGGGGCCGCCATTGTGCCCCAGCCGTGCTGCAATGCTACTCGTTTCAGCTTCTACAGTTCTGCGCCAGGTAGCTTTTGGTTGGCCTCTCTTTGTTTTTCTCCCCTCGGTAGTGGCTGTTTCAGCGATGCCGCTAGAGCTTCTTGGGAGAAGAATTTGAGCACATGCAGTATATAGCAGGTTTAAATTCTTTATTTGCATTCTGAGAAGCACAGATATATGAGTTTTAGCTATATCTTCTTTCACCCACTGCGAAATAATCTCTTTACGTGCCAGAACGGATGAATTCCTTGGTTGTCTCAAAGCCGCATGAAGCCAAATTACAGTAATTTGACTCCTGTCATGCAATCTGGCAATTTCAAGCTCTAGTTTAAGATGACGATCTTTGATAAGCTGAAAACATTATTTCCTTGTTCATTTGCAACGTTATACGATGCCAGCTAAAATTAAATATAGCGATGTAATATGCTCCCGATAGGGCAACAAAATAAAGAATTTTCTTTTTTGGCGATACTTTTTTGCTTCGTTACAAACGTTCTTGTACAAATTGTTATAGAAAAATTATTCAGTTTTATCGGGAACAAAATCTGGAGAAAAACTTTTCATATGAGAAAAAAAGCAAGTCAACAGAAATCAGATGAAATAAGTAGGACAGACAGACAGACAGACAGACAGACAGACAGACAAGATATGTCACAGCCTCGAGGGTGTCGCAAGTTATTCTAAGAGATAAGTAACTTGTGAAGTTATTAAGACGATTTTAGAAAAGTACGAAGCCGGCCGCAGTGAAGAAAGAATACGATTGGTCGAAGCGAACTCTCGTGAGACATGATATCACGTGTTTTCCGATCGGAGAGAATAAATTTAATTTTCTCTCCCATCACTGACCTAAGAACAACTCCGCTGGGTTCAGATCAACAATTTGCTTGCCCATTCGCCACTAGGATAACGTGACTGAAAACTTTGTCTACACTATATGTACCTACATTGTGTGGCCAGAATATTTTAATGTGGTATTGCTAGATATTTTGTACTATTTTATTGTAGAAATAGTTTT
The DNA here is from genome assembly GCA_009760885.1 of Achatina immaculata. Lineage (NCBI taxonomy): Eukaryota > Metazoa > Mollusca > Gastropoda > Stylommatophora > Achatinidae > Lissachatina > Lissachatina immaculata. Next base: position 55,544,031 of record CM019692.1, read on the forward strand.
CGAGTGTTAATCTGAAGTTGAGTTAACATACCCCATGTGGTAGGCTGTGTTATCAAATCGTTTATGAAGTTTCAGTACTCTATTTCCTATTTAATTCTACATTGGATATTATCCAGTGCTTTAAAAGAAGCTAGAGAACTTAGTATTGTGATATTTTCATTTATCAAATATGGCGAAGTAGCTTCTTCTACTTTGGGTATAGGGACTACGTGTTAACGAAATTAGGTGATTTTCTATTGTGTTTCAGGCACTTGCTTCGTTTAGACTAAATGTTTTAGATTGTTTGTCTTTCTAGCTTAGATGAACACTGATGTATTAGGTTGTAAGATTTACGTAACGCAGTCTAAGGTAATTCTTTATTTGTTTCCAAATTTCAGGACATACCCTGCCTGGGTTAGCCGTCCTAGGAGTATGGCTTCAGGAGGAAATGATGTTTAGTTTCAGGAGGAAATAATGCTTGGCTTTATGAGGAAATTATGTTTTGTTATGAAGAGAAAACTATGTTTTTAAGAAGAGGACAGCCCTGTTTTGAGAAGGGATCATTGTGTTGAGGAGGAGATAACCTATATTCTTGAGGGAGATAAACACGTTTATGAGGAGGTTGTTAGAGAGATGCTTTATGAATTGTTAGGAGGTGTCATTTGGGAACGACAAAGTATTATGAACATTTAGTCTCCTGTGCTATATCAAGAGTTATGGTAAATTGGTTGCAGGTTTGTGTAAAATCACAGTTAACCCTGTCAACTCTAGAAGCCATCCGCTGATTTCATAATTTTGTCCCGTTTATTATGTTTGAGCTTTTGGAGAGCATGAGAGAATAGGAGTTTGCTTGGGGTTATGACACAGGTAGGACACAGGTAGGACACAGGTAGGACCGGAAAGGCTACACACCTGATTTCTCCTTGTTCGGGTTATGCACCGTACTCTCAGCTTCCAGAAGAAGTCACAAGTTGCCAATCACTGTCCTGCTATCCGTCCTGTCTATAAAGTCCCCACAGCCACAGCTGCCACACACTGGCACCACGAAAACGACAACCACGTGCTTCTCTGTAGCATTTCATATGTCTCTCAATATAATAATAACATCATTATCTTCAACATCTCTATCCCCTCTCTTCGCATCCCCACGCTACCATAGAAAGACACACAGACAGACAGACAGACAGATTAGATAGATAGATAGATAGATAGATAGATAGATAGATAGATAGATAGATAGATAGATAGATAGATAGATAGATAGATAGATAGATAGATAGATAGATAGATAGATAGATAGATAGATGGATAGATAGATAGATAGATAGATAGATCATTGTTGAAATGCATCAGTTTCATACTTACAAAAATCGTAATACAAGCATCGCAAAATGCGTTCTAAAATTTTTGCAGAGTCGTAAAACAAAAAGAAAAGAAAGCACCTGTTGCCACATGTTAAGAGCAATTTAGAAAGTGATACAAAAACAAAAGAAATAAACGAGATAATAAACACAAAATACATTTATTTCATTTCTATTGCCCATTGTTCCCGAAGGCAAGAGAATATAAAGGACAAATTTTAGAAATGGCTGCTCTCAGAATAACAAACTGCACGTGTGAAAGGACAAGAAACAAGAGGGCATTGAGGAGGCAAGAGGAAAGAAAACACAGAAGCTGCTGAAGAAAAGATTAAAGTTGGTCAAGTGTTCTAACGTAACGCGTCTGCTTTTAATGGCAAATAACAGTGCCCTGTAGAAAGTTCAGCACTGACGTAGACAGGCCATCAACGCTATAACCTTTCTCTGATCTGTTTCCAGGTACATTTCGATAACTGTCGACTTCATAATTGTCCATTACCGAAATGTTTGAATCACTGAAAACTAGCGCATAAGCACATCAGCTGTCAACATATTCTGTAGAATATAATAAATTTAATATGCTTTTATTGTCTATTTATACGTGGCGTCACTGAAAGAAATAATATTTGAATACAATTTCGCACTAAGGGTCGTTTCAAGAAATGAAATTTGAAGACATTTTCGAACGAAGGGTCATCTCAGTAAATGAAATTTGAAGAACGCTTCGCTTTGTAATTTGTGTTTGTTCTCATTTATTCTGAAGTATGTTCTTATACTGTCGTTACCTTCATTTTGCATTCATAGATCAGTTTTGCGGTTGTTTAGCTCAATGTTATCGAATTAAGCCATTGCTGGTTACCATTGAAAGAGTCTAATTATTTCCTTTCTGGTCCGAAATTCCATGTTACTTTCATGTTTGTAGACACGTGCAATGGCGAAGATTAAGAGACGTTGGAAGATTGAAGCAAATGAGCCAACAGTGAGGTAGTTTCTCTGATAGAAGAAAGTGAGTTCTTATCCCCCAGCCATAGTCCTCCAGTCGACTCAGTTTTATAAGAGTGCGCATACATGGAATGATATGGTGAAGAAACTCGCCTCCGTAAGCCAAGAAGATCTGCCTGTAGGGCAAGGCACACTGGAGAAACTGCTCACGTGGGCGCCAGAAGATGGAAGGTGAGTAGGACAGATAACGAGTATAATCCACTTTCAGGGGCGTAGAACTTGGGTCAAGTCGCGTCAGGGGAAAACCAAATCAAAACATCGTCATATAAAAAGCGTCAGTTACACTCTGACACACGTGACACACCACGTGCTCCGTGCCTTTAATATACAGCAAGGCTACGGTAATTGATAATATATATCAAAAGATTAAAGATACGGCAAATAGAGGATCTCAAGGTAGTCAACGGATATTTATAAAGATTGTTTTGCTTTTGAAAGCCATAGTTAGAAAAGGTCAGTATCCCGTTTAGTGTTGCAATTTAAGTTCAGGACTGTCGGTATTAAGCTTGCGTTGTATTTTTCACTGTATTATCGACTGATTTTCTCCTACAAATGTCTTTACCAGTATAACAAGTTTTTGTCTTGGCTGGACCGTTATTTTGTTTGTTTTGATACAAAGGTCGTTGGTTTTGAGTTTCATGAAAATCTGTCAAGGTTTTTTTTTCTTAAAATTACGTGCTTTAATTACATCGCTTGGTGCTTCGGTGGTGCAGTGGTTAGTACACTCTCCTGCCGATCAGAAGGTCCCTGGTTCGATTTCTCACTCGGGCGGAATTTTTTCTGACCGACAGGCATTGGGGTTAACCCAGCCTCAAAAAACGGGTATCTGGGGTTTCCCTAGGAAAACAAAGCCAGCGAGGCAAGTGCTGGCATCCTTACCTCAAATGCTGTATTGGCCTAGAAATACGAAGGCACTAAGACCTCACACCACTACGCTATGCAAATGCTACGGGACTTAGATTGTAGAGATACTCGTAGGTATACATCGCTGGGCGTTCTCCTATGCTGTGCGTCTCTATATTTCTTTGCATGAAAAAAAAATCTTAACAACATTGTTGTGATTATCCACGTGTAGAATGTTGCTCTCTCATATGAATGAATGGAATAAACTGTGTATTTCTTCTTAAATCTGTGCTTTGTCTAGCGATACTACATAATAAATGCCCTCCTTTTGTTTTCTTCTGTCTTAAATAAAGAAGGAATAAAACTTATGTGTCTCAAGTTCTAACATCAAGATGTCACATCCTCACTGGTACATCTCGTAAGGTCCAAGCATTTACCGACCACATATCTACAGTCCACGTTTCTTTCGTCCACATCTCTCATTTATACATTTTTTAAGTTCACACTTCTTACGTCCCACATTCCTTATCATAATAATCATCTTAAAGTTTAAAACAGATTTAATGAAAAGCACCTATAAAGGCAGACATTTAATCTTTCGAAACTGGCAATGAAGCACAGGAAAAATCAGACAGCTTCATTATTGATATTACTAACATCAAGGGAACGTAGGTCTTTTGTACCCTAAAGATGATCATGGTGGTGTGTGAAGATGACAGAAAGCAAGATTTACAAATAAAGAGAAGTGTTTACCTTTTGGAAATGTGTAATTGTAATGAAATGTTGTAAGATCAGACGTGAAGGAATGGTTCATTTCCGTACAAGTATTGTTCAGTCCAGCATACAGTTTTCTGCTTTGTGGGGTGTTTTTAATCAAACATCACGAGAGAGAGAGAGAGAGAGAGAGTGAGAGAGGGAGAGAGAGAGGGAGATTAAGATCAAGGAGAACGATCAAGAGGAAGAGAAAGCTCAGTAAGAAAGTATCAAGAGAGAGAGAGAGAAAAAGGAATATGAGAGAGAGAGAGAGAGATCACAAGAGAGAGAGAGAGAGATCGAAAGAAAGAAAGAGATATCAAAACACAAAAATCAAGAGACAAAAAGAAAGTAATGAAGAGAGAAATGTCAAGAAAGAAGAGAGAGAGAGAGAGAGGGAGAGAGTGAGAGCACAATGTGGTGTTAGAAAAAGACAGAAAGAAATGTTACAGAAATGACGAAAATCACACAAGAAGTCTATAATAGATGTCTACAAAATGTTTACATCTAATGTCATTTCCAATAACAATTATTTTTGTCTTGATAGTCAGAGCACATTAGCTTTCGTTCCGTTCTGGCCACAAAGTGCAACCTAAAGTTCAAGAAAGCAAGATCTTTCCTATTTTTGTGAAAGAAACGTATGCTTTAAAAGCAAATGGACATACTAATAAAAAACTTTGTCTCTTAATATAGTAAACCACTAACTCTACGAAGATAATTCCAAAATAACTGAGGTGACTTCACTGAACAGTGAATCAGTAAGATCAAGCAGTCTATCTTCCGCTTATGGCCTGCATGAAGGATCGTGTACTCTGGAGAAGCATAACAGTCAACGCTAGTCGGCACTGCGCATGATGATGTTGATGATGATGATGATGGTAGTGTGTCTTCCAGGGAGAGCAATTTATAGAACAGTTCATTAATCCCTGTTATGTCTGAAAGTAAATCTGACATTACTTTACCAGTCAAGAAATATAGTAAAAGTAAAGGTAACCCTGTCATGCCTTAGAGGCACATAGGGATATGGTGTTAGTGCCCATATTTTCCTTGACCTATGAGCACACTAGAGGGTGATATAGTCAAGGAATATAAATGTACTTAAACCAAGCGGTGGGATTTTTTTCTGGCGTACACTAAAAAACAATCCGCCTGTTGTTGTGGTCAAACAGCTGTGACCGCACCTCACCTGTTGAAGTGAGCATGGAGGAAGAAAGGGGGGAGGGGGGGGGGTGTCTCCGTGTTCTGAATGCACAGCTCAGTCACGTGGATGTGAGTGGCAGGATGCATGATAAGTGCAGTTATTTTCTAGATGTTGAAGTGAGAGGATCTGTGTGTGTGTGTGTGTTTGTTTCTGGGAAGTGTGCTATGAATTGCTTGTTCTTCTTCTTCTTCGTTCGCAAAATTGCTTGTTAATAATGTACGTTTTTTGTGTGTGTGTTAGTTGTTCTTTTTAGGACAGAAAGTGTTGTAGAATCTAGAATGTAGTAGTTGTGGTCAATTTGTCATTTTATGGCAACATGTTGTTGTAGTTGTTTTTGTCCTTTTCGGGACAAAGATTGTCATGTAGAATGTGTGATTTGATTGTTTCCCTCTTGGACAATGTTTGTGATTCTAGATTGAAAGCTTAAGTTGCAGTGTTTGGTATACATGAAGTTAGAATATGTTCCCATGTTGTCTGACTGTGTCTGTCCCATGGCGATATTACTCCCCCGGGCAGTTTTTCCTTATTCATTGTATTTGCTCATCAGTTTTCAGTCCACGTTCATTTATAAAACTCACTTAAAAATGGAAGTTCATCATTAAAATTTGTTTATCTCTTTTGTAGCTGGTTGAAATCCTGTGCTATTTGGATCTATGTTGAGTGTCTCAACTGTGTTGTTGAGATGAGCTGTACTTATGTAAACTGGTCATGTCCGAGTACGGATTGTAATGGTTGTTTGTCCTGGGTTTTCGTGTGTTACACGGTGTATAACAGCGTAATGTCTGTTGTGTCACTGGTGTAGCAGTCCAGTCAGATGTCTGCTCTGTAATTAGTGACGTATGTGACATAGTGATGTGAAGTGTGAAGTGTTCACGAGTCAATTACTCGTTCCGTGGGTGTGTAAAACCCCATCGCGGACACCCATCCTACAGTATATGCAATACATTCTAATAATAACATGCATTACACATGTTTAGGTGTACACAGGTAGTGTAGTAACAGTACCTTAGTGTAGATCACTGGACGTGTTAGGTGTTCACAGGTAGTTCAGTAATAGAACCTCAGCGTAGATCAGGCACGTGTTAGGTGTTCACAGGTAGTTCAGTAATAGAACCTCAGCGTAGATGAGGCACGTGTTAGGTGTACACAGGTAGTGCAGTAATAGTACCTCAGCGTAGATGAGGCACGTGTTAGGTGTACACAGGTAGTGCAGTAATAGTACCTCAGCGTAGATGAGGCACGTGTTAGGTGTACACAGGGAGTGCAGTAATAGTACCTCAGCGTAGATGAGGCACGTGTTAGGTGTACACAGGTAGTGCAGTAATAGTACCTCAGCGTAGATCAGGCACGTGTTAGGTGTACACAGGTAGTGCAGTAATAATACCTCAGCGTAGATGAGGCACGTGTTAGGTGTACACAGGTAGTGCAGTAATAGTACCTCAGCGTAGATGAGGCACGTGTTAGGTGTACACAGGTAGTGCAGTAATAGTACCTCAGCGTAGATCAGGCACGTGTTAGGTGTACACAGGGAGTGCAGTAATAGTACCTTAGCGTAGATCAGGCACGTGTTAGGTGTACACAGTGAGTGCAGTAATAATACCTCGGCGTAGATCAGGCACGTGTTAGGTGTACACAGGTAATGCAGTAGTAATACCTTAGCGTAGGTCGGCGCACATGTTAGGTGTACACAGGTAGTGCAGTAGTAGTACCTTAGCGTAGATCGGCGCACGCGTTAACTGCACGAATTCATGTTTACCATCCAGCCTCTAAAAATGGGTACCAGAGAAATCTGGGAAGGTAAATGCAGTCAGACGTGATACTGACCACATCAGAGTTTCATGTGCCAAAGGTCGTGGAAATACGGGCCTAACACCGTATCCTCAGTATGTATTAATGGCAAGGAAACGGGTATTTTAACTTTTATACCAAGCATGATTTGTTTTGAGAACAGATGGAAAACTGGACCATTTTGTTTCAGTGCAATAAAACAGAAGATGCTAGATTCATTTAAAGTCTGGTAGGTGGGGCAAACGAATGAGGATCATACATAAGAACACTGCGGAAGTGAAGTGCAGTGAGTACTTGGCCAATCAGGAAAAAGCGCAGAGGCCACGCGTTATAGAAAGTTAGAAATATGCGGAACTACAGATGTCCAGCTCGAACCCAGACATTACAACCAGCGCCCTTCAAGGCCTTTAATCATACAGAAATGTAATGACGTCGGTGGTAATTCAGTCATTTGCATATCCTTTGCGGAACTTTGCCTCTCTATCAGCTCTCCTGTAGGCCTCTCGATTGTAAGCAAAATGCCCTGCTGCTGATGCATCCATTCGCAGATCATCATCGATGTTTTGCAGCCATATTCGCTTTGGTTTCCTCTCCTTCTTTTTCCCATTTTGTATCCTTCCAAGATGATGGTCTTCTCTAAATGATCATGACGTTTAATGTAAAAAATATTTAAGTTTTTAATCTTCTTTACTAGCCAACCTTTTTCAAGATTAAGTTGTAGTATGGGTATATTTGTTCCTTTCTGTGTCCAGTGATGGTTCTAAGGACTGCAAATGCGCCTCAAACAGCCTCTGACAGTCAAGTCCAGCTCCTGGCCTTCCCGTGGCAGAACTGTTTAAACTGACAGGAGAAGGGGCGAGGGCGAATATCTGGCGCCTTAAAACCAGTTACTTAGGGTAGATGAGTGGCACGTTTGGTAGCTCATCTGCCGCTGTTGGCGAGATTTTTCAGGTGCCGTGCGTGGAGCGGTGCTCTTCCCGGCCAATGAAGAAAGGTACAAATGAGGTTGCCGCGCAGCATCACTGCGGAAAAGGTGGTAGAAAGGATAAAGCGAAGCAAACAGTCAAATCATGGCACCTCTGGTTTGGAGGTCGGCCACGTCCTGAGTGCAGTCATGTCGGGTGAAATGCATGAACCGGCTTGTCTCACTGCTGGCGAGACTCTTCAAATGCTGTGCGTGGATTGAAGCTCCTCCCGGTTAAGGAAGTAAATGCGGAAAAGAAATAAAGGTTGCTGTGCGGAGCCGATGGGAAAAGGTGGTGGAAAGTGAAGTTTAACTGGTATGTCCAGTAGTATCGCTACGAGAGCTATACCACGGCACCTCTGCTCTAGAGGCCGCCCACGTCCGAAATACACCTACACTGGTGAAATATGCCTAAACCGGCACACACCAGGGGTGGAACTCGATGGCTAGACATGTCATGCCACCTCCGCTCTAGAGGTCGGTAACGCCTGATAAACACCCATACTGGTGAATTTTGCCTAAACCGGCTCATACCAGGGGTGAATCTTGAAGGCTATGCATGTCACAGTACCTCTGCTCTAGAGGTCGGTCCCGTCCCAAACACGCCCATACTGGGATAATGCCTAAACCGGCTCAACCCAGGGGTAGAAGTCATTAGTGGCGAGGATTCGTCCTCCTGGACAAAAGCTCCATCCTGGTCACAACTAGGAAGGGTAGCGGCCACGACCGCAAAATGCTGAAGTCGGAGACACTGGACCAGGGAAGTCTAGATAGGCAACCACCTCTCACCCGGCGGGGATGTTTGCGTATCCTAATCACGCTGAGGTTTTCCGGTGAGAAAGTCCATCCCTGGACTGGATGGGCAACCACCTCTCACCCGGCGGTGATACACGGGTATCTCAAAACACGTCGAGGTTTTCCGGTGAGAAAGTCCAACTCTGGCCTGGGTGGGCTACCGCCTCTCACCCAGCGGGGATGCACTGATATCCTAAACACGTCGAGGTCTTCCGGTGAGAAAGTCCAACCCTAGACTAAACTGGTGCAATGAAAACCACGGTGTCACGCAATCCCGCTTCCGAGACCCACCAAGAATACAGGCTAAAGCACTGTGACACTCTGAATCTGTTGTGGTCCTTTCGTGGATCTCGTGTGGTCTATTTTGGACCACACAGGGGACCACGGGACCTAACGAGGACCACAGGCATGAATTCAGTAGGTTCACAGTGCGGTTTTTGGTGGTAGAAGTGAACGAAGAAGAAGAAGAAGAAGTGTCCAGTGATATTTAAAGAACTCTTCATTTACATTCAGAAGCTTTTATGTGTATCTCAGCTGTTTTGTTAGAGTCCAGGTCTCACAGGCATATGTTGCAATGGGAGAGACGCATGCCTGTAGTGGTAGCTAACAACTAGAAAGATGAGGAAACGAAGATCTTGGCCAACTGATTATTTCAGAGTGTCATTTACATTTAGATAGTAGGAAGGCCACAGCGGATCAGAGTTATCCCTCTTTTATAATCTCTCCGTAGAACTTAAGATACAGAACAAATACTTTTCATTTGCACTTATCTGAACCCAGAGATACCATATCATTCAGCTTTGCATTATCATTGCTGTTTACTTTCAATATGTCTGTACAATATATGTTTTCATGATGTAATGGTACAGACACAATTACACCACAAATGAAAGAAAAACGAGCACCATACAACTCTATCTTTGTCCCACTCTGTTATCCATGTCAGACATGGACACTAGCAACTAAAGTGTAAGGTAAAGGTAATCATATTATACCTTAAAGGTACACGGAAGTTGTGTTAGTGTCCATATTTTCCTTGACCTATCGACACATTAGAGAGCGATGTGGTCAGCATCATGACTGGCCACCTTTCCTTCCCCATCTCAATAAGAATTCAGGTATCCATTTCTACAGTTGGGTTACTGGGGCGCCTCTGGCCAGATTCGAACCCCAAGCCTTCGCCATGAGAGATCAGTGCACTAACCACTTCGCTACTCAGACTCCCTAACACTAAAAATAAAAGGAAAGTTATCACGGCAGAAACAAGCAGTTTGAAAACAATAATAAATATAACAAGAAGAGACCAAATCTAACATGACACTACCAAGGGAAGAGTTGGATTAATATCAGTACAACACATCACTCACAAAGAAGAAGAAGTCAGATGATTTGTCCACGTTACACGGCTACCTTCAAGAAGTGTACCCCAGAAAACATTCACGCCAAGAATTGTAGGAAGCAGAGAGGAGAGATCGCCCATGCAAAAAGTGGAGAAAGGAAATTACAGAAACCTTACATATGTCTTTATATGAAGGAGTTGGCGGAGCCCTATCAAAACGTTTTTTCTGTCTCCTTGCACTGAAAGATAACCGAGGAAGGAGATAAGACAAGGCACTGTTGTAGAGTTTTTGTGAAGTAGCGTCTAGGGTTGGAAACTGTGTGGGTATACAGCAGAATGGCACTCCAGTTTCGATTACAGAGATGTATGTTATGCAGTTTGGATACTGTAGTCATCCATCTCCACAGAGAAAGTTGCCTGCTGTTTCTTTCTGGCATTGTAAGTGTGACTGCCCAATCATATCATCTACCTATGTCACTGTCCCCTTTTTCTTGTCCTTTGAAGATATAGTCTCCGTTTTCATGTCCCTTGTACATTCTCCTTTTCCTTGTCCCTTGTAGGTATACATTCCCCTTTTTCTTGTCATTTGTAGGTATACATTTCCCTTTTTTTTGTACCTTGTAGGTATACATTCCTTTTTTTTTTCTTGTCCATTGTAGGTATACAATCCTCGTTTTCCTGTCTCTTGCAGGTATACAATCCTCGTTTTCCTATCTCTTGCAGGTATACAATCCTCGTTTTCTTGTCCCTTGCAGGTATACAATCCTCGTTTTCTTGTCCCTTGCAGGTATACAATCCTCGTTTTCTTGTCCCTTGCAAGTATACAATCTTCGTTTTCTTGTCCCTTGCAGGTATACAATCCTTGTTTTCTTGTCCCTTGCAGGTATACAATTCTCGTTTTCTTGTCCCTTGCAGGTATAAAATTCTCGTTTTCTTGTCCCTTGCAGGTATAAAATTCTCGTTTTCTTGTCCCTTGCAGGTATACAATCTTCGTTTTCTTGTCCCTTGCAGGTATACAATCTTCGTTTTCTTGTCCCTTGCAGGTATACAATCCTCTTTTTCTTGTCCCTTGTAGATATACAATCCTCGTTTTCTTGTCCCTTGTAGGTATACAATCCTGCGTCGACTTTCTGGAGCTTTTGAGATCGGCACTCAGACCGAAAGTGGATTTCACCACATGTGGGTCGCTATAGGACGGCAAAGGGATGAAGACGCTGCCCGATGATGCACTCAGCGACCCATAGCTGACCAAGACCCTGTCCCACCTCTTCGTTGGTAACCCTAGTAACAGGCCTAGTCTGGCTAACGGGGCAGACATGGCTATAGTCCCCATGGTGGTGGGGTCTGCTAAAGAAGCATTCCACACCCCTGCTTTTTAGCTGTACTCCTGGACTGAAAAATGCAGCTGCCATAACTCGCTCCCACGCCGATACGATGCTGTACCTCAACACCTCCATAGCATCGACTGCAAAGAACACCAGCTCGCAGTTACAGGGAGACAGTACAAGTATAGTAGGAAGGCAAACACAAAATACATCTCACTACTCCAGCATGATACAAAATTTGTTCACCGTTACTTTAAAATACTAAGAGAAAGCAAATTAACACAGTAACTGTGTGGAAAGTAATCACACAATATGAATAACAACACATGAAATAAAGAATTAATCTGTAGTAAATTTTCAATCCTACACAACAATCTACGTGCAAAAATGTTTACTCACCCACATGCACATATTTTGTACTCACAAAATAATGATGATGCATCGTGCTTGTTCATCTTCTTCTCTTGCCTTGTGTGGAATTTATGGCGGATGTAGAATGGAACACTTTTTGTAAATTAATCACCGAACGGATCGCAATGCATTAAACATTTACAATTTATACTCATGTGACCTCGGCCGTAAGTACGAACGGCCGTAATTCGATCATCCGTAAATCGGTGCATTATTGCATAATTGTTGCCCTTAATAACGCCATGTACACTGGTCCTCAAGCTTTTAACTACCGTTGTAGTTAAAACTCGCTCCGATATGTATATGCTATTTTAATATAATCGTTCTCAGCAACCGGATAAGATGGATCCATCTTCATTTTCTTCTTTAACGTCTATTGTTATGCACCACAATGTAAACTGGATTAAATTCAGATCAGGTAGTGCTATGCCAATAGGCACAGGCGGTCATCTCTCTCAATCTCGCTCGATCCTCCGTGTCTCGAATCAAGTCGACAGCTGTTTTCCTGGCAAACCTTGCAGTTATGTCAAGCAGCTATTTTTGTCTTCTCTGTCCTCTCTGTTTGTTTTTTTTTTTTGCCATTTATTTTTCCAGTAATGACCTATTTTTCGAGACCTTCACGTCTGAGGATGACCTTCTTCCGAGAAACTTTGATTGTCTTTTGTACGGCACTAGTTTGAGATATTCTTTTGTTCTGATCCTTCTTCAGTTGTCTTTCTGGCTGTCCATGGTATGCGAAACATCTTTCTTAAGAACCACATTTCAGTAGCCTTTATTCTTCGATCTGGTTGTTTATCGACAGTCCATGTTTCATTTGCATAAAGTAGAATAGGCTGTATATAAAGCATTTTAGAACTCTCTTTCTTATAAAAAATTTTGTTATTTTTGTGTTTAATTCTAACCCTCATTTTTGTGCTTCCTTCCGTGACTTTGTAAAGGAGTTTTTGCATGGTTTTTCTATTCTACGCTTTCAGTACCGTGTCATTTGCATATCTGATGTTTACTTTCTTTCCTCCAATCTTTACTTCACTTTTATTCATGATTTCTCTCAGAATTATTTCACAGTATATAGAGAAGTAAAACAACTAAAGAATCTGCGGATAGGAACAGACAGAACTACAAAAATAAGATTTTTAATGGCATGCATCTTTCCCATCGCAACATATGCCTGTGAGATCTGGACACTTAACAAAACAGCTGCGAAACACATAAATGCATTTGAATGTAAATGCTACAGCAGAGTTCTTCAAATATCATGGACCAAAAAAGAACAAATATATCCATACTACAAGAGCTTAATATTGAAGAAAGCTGGCTAGTAAAGAAGATTAAAGAGAGAGAAAACTTAAATATTTTGGACACATTAAACGTCATGATAATCTAGAGAAGACCGTCTGAAAGGGTATATAATGGGAAAAAGAGAGAGAGGAAGACCAAGGCGAAGATGGCTGCAAGACATCGTTGATAATGTGCAAATGGCTGCATCAGCAGCAGGCCATCGTGCTCACAACTGAGAGGCCTACAGGAGTGCTGTTAGGGAGGCAAAGTTCTGCAAGGGGCACGCAAATAAATGAATGAATGAATATAGAGAGGAGATCTATAGACACCACATCTTTGTCTCTCATCTCTTTTTGTTTGTTGAAACTCGCTAATGGTACTGTCCACTCTCATTGTTGCGGTTTTTTGCCAGTATATGTCCTATGCTGTCTGCAGATCTCTTTCGTCAGTTCCCAGTTTATCAAGCATCTTAAATATTTCTTCATATCTTATCTATCAAACGGTTTAGTGTAGTCTATGAAGCATACATAAATATATTTTTTTACATTAAAAACCTAAAACTTTGTTGGCTATGGCTTTATCCTTGTATAAGTGAAGAGACTACCGCTAATAACTTTTCCTCATGGACGTTCATTTCCTTTGGATCTTACCGTCCCCGTTCTGTGGTTTTTTAACTGATATATTATTACACCAAAAATCTCCATCATAAAACACAACAATTTATAGTAAGCAACTCCTTTGTGATTTTATCGGGAAGTGAAGCTAGACCCATAATTAGCTGATATGAGAATTTAACATCTGTATCTCTGAATAGGTCAATGCATTCATATACACTTAATTATGTTTAACTCTCTCACTTCAAAACAAAACTGGCAGTGTTGGCAGATCTTGCACACCGACGCAAATCCAAGCTCATGGTGACATGTAGGCAAAGCAAATAAAGCGAATCATAGTTTATTTCTGACCAAACACATATATTTAAGTCACAGAGTAACTTCCTTCCAGTTTATTTCTAGCAACATTTCTCATCAAAATTTATTCTGGCAGAGGAAGGAAATTATTTCACGAGCAAAAGAGTTAAATAAGTGGGTCCGGTTTTCATCACGTTCACGGTATTTTAACTCTGTGAAGACCATAAGCTGTTAAAACTGCTTTTCAAAAGTAAAGAGAAAAAAAACAATAACTGCTCACATATGTTTTTGCTTCATAACTGAGAGTTCACAATGTTAAACTAGTGCAAATGTTTATAAATAAACATAACGTCATTATCCAAACAAACGTGGCAACGATGATAAAAGTACAGCACAAAATGTGCCTGCGTCGTTGGTGCTGTGCATAGTTCAAGAGCTAACTCTTCAATTTTCTACACGTTACACCCTGTTTTAGGGTCTACGTTACTTTTTTCCGTAAGTAATCGTATATATATATATATATATATATATATATATATAATCTTTTTGTGCATTTGAAATACTTCCTATCTTCGTTTATTCTTACAAACTGCATTTACTTTCGCACTTTCTGCTGGCATTCAGAAATGAGATGAGGCAATGATGCTGCCACTTTGGGTGTCAGGAGTGATCTTTTTATTTCCACACTCACATACTCTCTTACAAACTTTATATCTTCTGCAACGATAGACTGTATTAACGAATGTTTGTTTGTTTTTTTTTCGAGTATACTGCCTCATTAATTTCTGTATAACCATCAACGAGAATATCGATGAGTATTTGACTGATAAATATTACAAATGTTGCATTATTAGCACCAAAAGGCCTTTACCAGTTCAGTTTTTATATGCTTTCGTAGTAAGTGTATACTTAACCCAATTTCTATTCCGGTCACATGCAGGATCAACGGAAATACAGTGTGCTTTAAAGAACGAAGTCTTCAGATTTCGAAATATCTTGCTACAGTTCTGTAGCTTTACCAGAGATCTGGTGCGGGGAACGATGTTCTAGAGTCAAGGTTGGCGAATCAAAGCTGACCACCTCTCCATTTGTACCCGCAGTACCAGGCCTTGCCTGACTTCTGATCGCCGTAGTCCCCATGGCAGTGGAGTCTGCTGAAGAAGTATTGCACGGCCCCCTTGCATTTTAGCTGCATTCAGAGAATTAGCTGCCCTGGCCCGCTCCCACGGTGCTGTCTCAACATCTCCACTGCGTCGGTTGCAAAGAACACCAATTGCAGATCCAAGAAGAAGAAGAAGTCTAGCTAACCAGGTTAGGCCTAATATCATAGGTTTGCCGCTTAGCAACAATTTAACACAATCTTCTTGGATCAGTTTTTAAAATAATTGTATTGTTTCGGAATTTGCGTTCTTATAGGGTTAAAGTGACTGAAGAAAATTATTGCAGAATTGCGCTGTCAAACAAAAGGTCACTCCCAAGAAGTTACGTGGAAAAGGGGGGGGGGGGGGGAAAGAAAGTGGTATACGCTTGTGCAGGGTGTTCCAAAATTTCCTTCACACTTTCCGGAGGCTACTATAAGGTGACCCCCCCCCCCCCCCCCCCAGATCCCTTGACCTGAGACCTTGTGACCTTTTTTTTTGCTGGGGTACATGATAGACATTGTGTACGCGGCCCTGTTTCTACAGAATCTGAGCATTCTGAAGCAGCGAGTCACAGACATGGTCGCATGTCTTGCTCCAGTTAGACTACATAAAACACGGGAGGAACTTGATTATCTCATTAACTCCGGCCATGTCATGATTTGAGGGGGGGGGGGGAAGGAGGAATCTCACACTGAGTCCCTGTAAGTTATATTTAAAATGTCTGTACAGAATAACACATATTTTCTACATGTAGCTGCATTTGTATTCCTTCCTAAAACGATCTTCGCAAAATGGAAAAGACTTTTTGGTACACCCTGTGTAATTGTAAACTTTAAGCAGAATATGTGATCTATATCACTTACCGGCTAACATTATTCTCAGTTGTTAGGGGGGCGAAACAGGTGAATGATCCTTATATCGATACTATAATAAAGAGAGTAGAAATGAGAATCCACTTACAGTACAAAGACTACGCTTAGGGAACATTCGATACGTCAATAACAGTTTAGTTGTCAAAATTGTTTGATCAAGTTCTCGTGACAACACGGCAAAACTATCAGGCTGGCGTAAGGTTTGACCTAGTCATCTTTTGTCACATTACCCATAATATACGGGCTTCGTGAACGTTTGCGGCTAAATATAGACAACAATCTATGTCCCAGTACCAGGCAGAGTCGATTACTGTCAACCGATTGAAAGTTGAAGGGGTGAAATTAGTGCCAAACAGGTGATAATGATGTCCGTTTGTGTAAAATGGGACTAAGAGAAGATTCATAAAGTCTGTTATGTTTGTTTCCGTGACATTTTATGATTGAGTGCTCAAGTGTGTGTGTGCTTTTTTTAACTTTATATATTTTTTTTTATTATGTTTAGTTATTTATTTTTTATGCCTATGTATAATCAGAACGTTTCCAGTTTACATACGCAATAGTTCAGTTGTATACTTCTCTCTCATGTAAGCAGCAGTTGCATTCTTCTGTCTTATGTAAGCAGCAGTTGTTTAAAGATATGTATGCATGCAACAGCGTGTGTATGTGTATGTATATGCGATGATGAATCATTGATCTGGGGGTGGGGGTTGGGGTGGAGTGAAGATTACATCTGTCCGATTTGACAGTTAGGAACTCATAGCTGACCTGCTGGTGTCAGTGTTGGCGAACCACAGCTGTTTCACCTCTCTCCACCTCCTGTTTACCATCTACATCAGTGATCTTCCACTTCATCTAAAAAAATCATCTTGTGACTTCTTTGCTGATGACTGCACAGTTTACACTAGTGACAATGAGTGTATTAACCTTGAGTCAACTCTTCAGATTGAAATAAACAGTCTAATTAACTGGAGCAATAACAACAGAATGCTCATAAACACCAGCAAAACAAAATCCATGCTCATTACAACAAGACAGAAATTAACAATTCACCAACACCAACACTACAGCTCCACGCTGGAACTTCACAGATAGAGAACGTTAGTGAACATAAAACTCTAGGTCTCATGATTGACCACCATCTCAACTGGAATCATCATGTAGACAATCTAACCAAACTCATTACACAAAAAGTTTACCAATTTACTAAAATTAACAATTTTCTTGTAAGAGACACCAGAAAAATATACTACATTCACAGATACAAACACACTTGGGCTACTGCTCCACAGTCTGGGACATTCCATATCAAACATGAAAAGACTTTACTCACTTCAAAAACGAGCACTAAAGTTTATATATGACAAACATGCAGCACGTATTACAAATAAGGACAAACATTTTGATATTCTACCCCTCAAGAAGAGATTTAGTTTTCAACAAGGCCAGGTTAATTCATAAAAATTCTATCGCACAATGCTCCACCCTATTTGTGGTCGTTGTTCAAATCCAACCCAAAACACAGTCAACGCTTAAGCAATTGTATTCTCCCAAAACCAAGGCTTGACATGTTTTAAAAAAAAAACGCTTATTTTACTCAGCTGCCCACCTTTGGAATGCTTTACCAAATCATGTAAAACTTATAAGTAATATTCGTTCTTATAGCTTTAACCTTTATGAACATCTGTTTGATATGGACTATATGCCTCCCTAAGCATAGTCTAAAGTAGTTTAAAGTATGGTTTGATTGTTGTAAATTTTTTTAATATACTGCTTTTCTATACATTTGTTAGTTTTGAATGAATGTAAGAATGCAAGTTTATTTCATGTTGTTGCATAAATCAGAACGTAGAGTGTATGGACATGAGATAAGTTTATTATTTATTTATATAATCATTTAATGTAACTTCATGATTATTATGCTCATTAACAAATGCTGAATGACTGTGACTGAGTGAATGCTGTATGATGAAGGGCAGAATGTCAGACGGGCCTGCGTGCCCAGTTCGTAATCCTTTGAAAATAAAATATGTTCGTTCATTCTTTCGTTTGCTCTCTTGGTTCCCTTCACCCCCTCCCCATCCTCAACCCCACTAATAGGCCTAGCCTGGCTAATGGGGTAAGGATCGTCATTACCCTCATTGTGGTGGAGTCTGCTAAAGGAATATTACACCCCCCTCCCCCGCCACTTCAACTTTTGAACTCCACTGAAGGACTTAAAACAGAGCTGCTGCCACATCCCGCTCTCCATCCGACACCATGTTATACCTCAGAGTCTTTACCGCATCGGCTACAAAGAACACCAGCTCGCAGTTCCAGGAAGACAGAAGAAGAAGAAGAAGAAATATATATGAAGGTGTCGAGAAATATCCTTTGTTATAAGACGAAAAATAGATAACGCAAACTGCAGGGCATCAATAAAGTCGTTAAAATGAGGTACTAACTGCAGGGGTGAATAATGAAATCTCATTTGTCCTCACATGTCAGACTGAATTTTCTTTCAAGAGATCTGATAAACTTTAACATTAAAAGATTACTCTTAGCAAAAATGCGCAGTGCGATAAAGAAAGAAAGTACCAGAGGTTTATTCTAGTCACCGGCAATCTTGTTTCTCTGTTTTAGCTCAAACTTTCTATCTTACATCTTACATCCTTCCCGTGCCGTTAAATGTCACATAGGGCTCGTGTAGTTGTTTTGGTAAGTTTTCCTGTTTTCGGCGAGTTTTTAAACTTCATCAACGGATGTTATGCTCACTAAACTGGCTTCTCTTAACAATGTCCTCTTTAGAGTTTCACGTGGTCGAACTCTTTTTCTTCGGCCCGTTGTGCTCCACTTGATAGCTTGTTTTGGCATTCTGTGATTGTTTCTTCTCATCACATGGCCTACATACATACATACATCTTCTTTTTCTGACCACCCATGGGACTGGTTGCTGTTTGCTCACCTGTCTTACCTCTGCGTTGTTCTTAAATTCATTAAATGTTCTATGAGCTATGCTAATAACTATTTACTAATTACACTTCCTGCACAAACTGGACAAAACGCCCATGACTTTAGTTACAATATACCTGTGGATATATGATCCCTCTACGTAGTTATCTATCATCAGGTGTCATGCCGACATTTGTTGGTGGTCATGCTTTTGCAGAATTCTCTATTACAGGCGTTAATTATGAGCTGGATTGGTTTTCTTTCTCCATGCCACTTCATCGGCCCATCTATCATCTTCTCTCTTTGTCTGCCTCGGTCTATGTAACACCAGTGAGATGGCTCCTGGTTCTCTGTCGTGTGCCATCCTTGGTGTTCCCGATTAACTCAGATAGTTTTATTTTCCCATGGCATTTGGTCGGTCCACTGAGATTTTATTTTTCTTTTGGTCTTCCTCTCTTTCTTTTTTCCCCTTTGACTTCTTTCTCCGTTCATTGCTAAGTTCTCCAACTTCTGTCTTCTCATGACATGTCCAAGTTTTATAACTTCTGTCTTCTCATGACATGTCCAAATTCTCTAAATTCTATCTTCCCATGAAACGTCCAAGAAATTTTGACTGTCCTATAATTTTAACTAAATTCACCAGAGGGATAATACATCCCAACTATTTTCAAACCTAACACGTTAGTCCGCTTGTTTTATCAATCCCACTTGTTTTACATTACAATCAGTCAGTCACTTGCATGTCACTTGCGGAACTTGGCCTCCCTAACAGCTCTCCTATAGGCCTCTTGGTTGTGAGCAAGATGGCCTGCTGCTGATTCATCCACCTCCAGATCATCAACGATGTCTTGCAGCCATCTTCGCCTTGCTCTTCCCCTCTTTCTTTTTTTCCCATTATATACCCTTCCAAGACGGTCTTCTCTAAATTATCATGACTTTTAATGTGTCCAAAATATTTAAGTTTTCTCTCTTTAATCCTCTTTACTAGCCAGCCTTCTTCAATATTAAGTTCTTGTAGTATGCATATGTGTGTTCTCTTTTGTGTTCATGATACTTGAAGAACTCTTCTGTAGCATTTACATTCAAAGGCATGTATGTGTTTCTCAGCTGTTTTGTTAAATGTTCATGTTTCACAGGCATATGTTGTGATGGGAAAGATGCATGCCCTTAAAAATCTGATTTTTGTACTTCTGTCTGTTCCTCTTCACATCTTCTTTAGTTTTACTTTCTGAAGAGCGAAAGATGTCATCCTTTTAATTTCCCTCATTGTATCTCCATTATTAGTTAGTAATGATCCAAGATATTCTCCACCTCTTCCAATTTTTCCTCATTGATATATATTTCAGCTGCCTTATTTGTTTTGTCAGTTGTCATCAGTTTAGTTTTCTTCAAATTAAGATAGAGATTTTGCTCTTCACTGTTTTACGGACTGACATAGTTAGTTTTTCCATTCCTTTTTTCTGTTGTGGACAATAATACTGTGTCATCCGAATATATAATCTCTGGTATTTTATAACCTCCAATTGTTATGGCATCATAATATTCTTTGTCTACATCTTCTCTAACATTCCTCATTATATTTTCAGTATACAAGTTAAATAAGTAAGGCAACAAAATGCACCCCTGACGGACTCCTTGTTTTATTTCAAACCAAGTTGTTGTTTCACCATTTGTTCTCACTGCTGCTTGTTGATCTAGATACAACATTGATATTAAATGTATCAAATGTGTTGAAAATCCCATTGTTTCCATTATTTCGCAAAGTTTCTGGTGTTTTCCATTACACTGACACTAAATTTAAAGGTAGTATTTTTTTTTTAAAAAAGAACTTTTGGTCCTCACGAAACTAACAAGAAAACTTCTGGTCGTTAAACGGTTAATGAAAAAAAAAGGAAATCGTATTCAGTAAATGTTCCGACAATACAAAACAAAAACAAACTACAAACTAATAGCACATAAAATGCGTAATTAAAAAATGATACTGTTTTCACCGTGAAAGGAAAGCCTACTTCTATCATGCCACTGATTTACAAGATATATTTTTTTATAAGGAAAATGAAAATTGAGGGAACTAATACAACAGATATCCTTTATCGTCTTATCTTACAGGCTGAGCTACGAAATAAGAACAGGACACGAGAATGCTTTTTTTCAGAGGGACATCCCCGAATATCCGTGAAGTATTTCGTGAAGAAACTGCCCCGAAATGTCTGTATATATTTAAGTCATAAATTGGGCTCTTTTGTGCGCCGAGGGCTTAGCCTGTGAGCGTGGACAAGCTGAAGCTCTGGTTGTTTGTTGAAATCAAAATAAATAAATAAAAAAAAAACCTGTGGACATGATCAACGCGAGGGCTGAAGCCTGGATTAAACTGGCTAGCAGATGAAGAAACTGGAGAGTGTTAGTTCTCGGACGATGAGCTGTTTACGTACGTAGGAAGCCAATACGTATAGTTTTAAACTACAGTCTATGATACTTTCAGCATACACAGTACAAGACACACAATCATTCGGTTCCTTTAAATGGTGTTTCGGCTAGATACGTGCGAGAAACTAGAAAAAAGTCCGTGCCAGAAATGTAGAAATGTGAAAGAATAAGCAGAAAAGGTAAAATTCCCGCTTCCATGTTGTTAAGGCATATCGGGTATACATCGTTAGGCCCTTATTTTAAAGACTAGGGGAACATGAAAGTGTGATGTGGTCTTTATCACGCCTGGGCCGCATTTACCTTCTCAGATTTCTCTTCTACCCGTTTTTAAAGGCTAGGTGGACCCCAGGGGATTGCTAGGACTTGAACCCATTGCCACCGAGTTAGTACACCGACCGCCTAACCACCCAGTCACCAGGCCGCTGTTAAAGAGCAGGGCGTGCTTCAGTATAAAATGGAGACAAGTGAACTCCTAAAACCACATAGTTTTGTTCAGTAAGTAGGAGTTCGCAGTTCAAAGGTACTATATTGAACCTATCTTGTTACAAGGAAGTGAATCATGGACAATAGGCAGGTCTGTACAAAAGTCATTGGAAGCAGCAGAAATGTGGTTTATTAGAAGAATGTTGCGAATTCCCTGGACAGCAAAAATAACTATAGGAATAATGTTTGACAAGACCTAGAGATAGAACAAAAATCTTTTTAAACAAAATAAGAAAGAGACAATGTACTTTCATAGGACATGCAATGAGAAGAGGGGGCATTGAAAATATTATAACAAGAGGAAAAATTGAGGGAAGAAGAGCCAGGGAAAGACCAAGAGAAATGATACTGGACAGTCTGGCGAGGTGGTGTGAAAGGAGATCACCAACTGAGCTAATGGCCTGCATGAAGGATCGTGTACTCTGGAGAAGCATAATAGCCATCGCCAGTCGGCACGGCACCTGATGATGATGATGAATTCAAAAGTGAAATAAGCGCTAAAAGTAAGTCATATCCCCTAAAACATAACAGCTGAAAAGAATGATAATAGTGAATGTTCGTGTGTCGTGGGTGTTTTCACGGCAATGTAAAATAGAAAAGGTACTGGAAAAACTGACACAGAGAGCATCATTTATAAGAACTATTATAATCATGACGCCTTAATGCTCTGAACTTACCAAGAGATATAACAGTATATTTAGAAAATGAAAATAGACAAGGTAAATATATTTAATCACTTCCAGCTTCAGTGAGAACAAAACCCAAATAAAATTGAGAAAAAAAAGTTAATCCTTAGTATTAACGTCAAGGAAGGAATTGCCTATGCCAGTTAATCCTTAGTATTAACTTCAAGGAAGGAATTGCCTATGCCAGTCAATCCTTAGTATTAACGTCAAGGAAGGAATTGCCTATGCCAGTTAATCCTTAGTATTAACGTCAAGGAAGGAATTGCCTATGCCAGTTAATCCTTAGTATTAACTTTAAGGAAGGAATTGCCTATGCCAGTCAATCCTTAGTGTTAACGTCAAGGAAGGAATTACCTATGCCAGTCAATCCTTAGTACTAACATCAAGGAAGGAATTGCCTATGCCAGATAGAACAATGGATCACTAGTTCATTTGTGAACAAAATGTAAACTTAGTTACAGTAAACAAGCACTAAATAAATGACAGGATGTGTCGAGCTAGCGGCAGCTTTTCTCACACGTTTAAGATTGGAAATCCGTGTAAGCTTAAAATAAAGAGGAGAGAGAGAGAGAGGGAGAGAGAGAAGGGAGTGAGAGGAAGAGAGAAGGATAGAGAGGAGGAGGAGAAGGAGAGAGAGGAAGAGAGAGGGAGAGAGAGGGGGAGAAAGAGAGAGAGGGAGAGAGAGAAGGAGGAAGAGGGAGAGAGAAGGAGAGAAGGGAGAGAAAGCAGAGAGAGGGAGAGAGAGGAAGAGAGGGGAGAGAGAGGAAGAGGGAGAGAGAGGGAGAGAGAGGGGGAGAAAGAGAAAGAGGGAGAGAGAGAGAGGGAGGGAGAGGGAGAGAGAGGAAAAGAGAGGGAGAGAGAGACGGAGAGAGACGGAGAGAGAGAGAGAGGGAGAGAAAGGGAGAAAGAGGGGAGAGAGAGAGGAAGAGAGAGGGAGAGAAAGAAGGAGAGAGAAGAAGAGAGAGGGAGAGAGAGAAGGGAGAAGGAGAGAGAGGAAGAGAGAGGAAGACAGAGGGAGAGAGAGAGGGAGAGAAGAAGAGAGAGAAGGGAGAGAGAGGAAGAGAGAGAGAGAGGGAGAAAGAGGGCAGAGAGAGGAAGACAGAGGGAGAGAGAGGGGGAGAGAGAGGGAGAGAGAGAGGGAGAGAGAGAGGGGAGAGAGAGGGGGAGATAGAGAGTTCAATATTCTGAAGTGAATTTCATGCGAAAGATACATGCACTTCTCTCTAAATAACGAGGTCTTCATTGCTGCCAGATACTCGGCTTACAAGGTGTCCAGTTACAGAGCTCTGTTTGAAGATATTTAACGTTTAAAAAGTTTCAAATGTTTCTTGAGAATAGAGAAATATAAGCCTAGGGTTTTTATTTTGGTATTTATTTGACATTCAAGAAAAACCATATAGTTTGACTTTCAACAAAAACCATATAGTTTGACTTTCAACAAAAACCATATAGTTTGACTTTCAACAAAAACCATATAGTTTGACTTTCAACGAAAACCATATAGTTTGACAATCAACAAAAATATATAGCTTAACATTCAACAAAAGCCATATAGTTTGACATTCAACAAAAACCATATAGTTCGACATTAAACAAAAAACGATATGGTTTGACATTCAACAAAAACCATATAGATTGACATTCAATAAAAAACCATATGCTACAAATCCAAGTAATAACTACTCTAGAATATATGTAATCATTCTGGAATCTGAAAAGAAATTCTGTAACGTTCAAATCAATATAGATGGCAAAGAACTGAGGATTGTAAAACATCTATACTGGCAGCAAGAAGCAGCAATTCGAGTTGAAAATAGAACTGGAAAATATCAACTTATAAAACAAGGGGTGTGACAAGGATGTGTACTATCTCCAGACCTTTTTTCTCTGTACAGCAAGAACATTCTAAGAACGATCATCACAGAACCAGGCATCAAAATTGGAGGATACAATATTAACAACCTTCATTATGCTGACGACACAATACTGATAGCTGAGAACCAACAACACCTGCAAAATCTCTTGGATAAAGTCGCCAAAGAAAATGAACAGAAAGGCCTTACTTTGAACATAAAAAAGACAGAGACTATGGTTACATCTAAGAAGCAGAATCCACAAGCATGCAGTATAAAATTAAACGGAACTATTCTAAAGCATATGCAGAAATTCAAATACCTTGGAGCAGTAATAACTTAGATCGGAAATGCAGAACAGAAATTAGGAACAGAATAGGCCAAGCAAAGACTGCATTTCAGAGAATGATAAACATATTAGCCAACACATACTTATCAATGAATGTTAGAAAACGAGTCCTAAAATGCCATACTGAACCTATCTTGTTATATGGAAGTGAATCATGGACAATAAGCAAGTCTGCGCAAAAATCATTGGAAGCAGCAGAAATGTGGTTTATTAGAAGAATGTTGCGAATCCCCTGGACAGCAAAAATAACTAATGAAGAATGTATGAAAAGAGCTGGAGAGACAAAAATCTTGTCAAAAAGATAAGAGAGAGACAATGTACTTTCATAGGACATGCAATGAGAAGAGGAGGCATTGAAAATATTATAACAACAGGAAAAATAGAAGGAAGAAGATCAAGAGGAAGACCAAGAGAAATGATACAGGACAGTCTGACGGGATGGTGTGAGAGGAAATCACCAACTGAACTGATGGCCTGCATGAAGGATAGTTTACTCTGGAGAAGCATAATAGTCAACGCCAGTCGGCACAGCACCTGATGATGATGATGATATGATGATGATGATGATGATAATGATGATGATGATAACGTCCAAATACTTCAGGCGAAGGGGCCAAAGACGAATTGATCAAGCTACTGCTGATGGTGGCTAATGCTAAGATTAGCGAACCAATGATGATTACGACCACTACTTCCACGTGGTGTCTCCTTGTAACAGACTTGTGATCTGGTCGACTGAAAATGGACTTAAATGGGCAAGGCAAACCCGGCTGTAAAAATTACGGCAGGTTGAGGTGGGACATGTCGGGGCGAAAGGCGCAAATATCCCAGCTTAGATTCCAGCTGTGACACAACGTAACCAATCCCCATGTGAGATTCCAGTTGTGACACAACGCAACCAATCCCCATGTGAGATTCCATCTGTGACACAACGTAACCAATTTCCTTGTGAGATTCTAGCCGTGACAC
Source organism: Achatina immaculata (assembly GCA_009760885.1). Taxonomy (NCBI): domain Eukaryota; kingdom Metazoa; phylum Mollusca; class Gastropoda; order Stylommatophora; family Achatinidae; genus Lissachatina; species Lissachatina immaculata. Next base: position 55,569,687 of record CM019692.1, read on the forward strand.
AATGCAAACCAATCCTCACGTGAGATTCTACACAGAAGAAGAAGAGCACCAAGTGACAGAAAAGTTCTACTGGGAATGGTCATGTGCGCACTGGCATATTCATGCACATATGCATATGTTCCCCTCTCTTGTAATTTATTTTACTATAATTGCACAGTAACGATTGGGTACTTCTCGAATGCATTACATCAACCATATTAGCTTATTTAAGCGAGGAATATTTAATAAACAAAAAAAAACCCTAACATTAACTCAAAGTAACGTTAAAGAGCAGCTTTTATTAAGTGGGAGTTTAGATGAGATTAAATCAAATTCCTGGTGGATCAGGAAGAGAAATTTTTTTTCTTTTGGTGCAGCAAAATCAATATGAAGGGAAATATTGATTTCTCAAAGCCTCTGGCGTTATAATTCGAAGTGAATAGAGAACCAAGATATAGATATGACAAGAAAAGCAATGCATTTGAAAGCAATTTTTAAAAATGAGATGTTTCTTCAAAGTTCATTGATCCATGACATGATGTGCAGATAGATGGTGGCACTTTTGATTCTCCAGTTCGCGTCGTTCTTGATATTTATCATCAAATCGGTCGGCTGTTACTCCCCCCCCCCCCCACCTTTCCGCTTGGTCAGCCAGTTCACATGTTCATCTCTCTGTTCTCCTTTCTTCCCTTTTACCTCCAACTTTCACTGATGTTTATCTCGGTCTTTAACTCCTATCCTATCAGGCCATGTTCATTTGTACTCGTACCTCAACTTCTCTGAAAGCCTGTTCATGTTCTTATTTTTATTTCTGGCCATTCAGAATACAGACAATGAGGGCGTTAAACGGCAGTTACCGGTAAATTACAGACAGAAAATGAGAAAAAAACGAAACTTTTGGTGGTCGTCGGTTACCGTGGCCGGTTTATATTATAAAAAAAAACTAATAAAAAAAGTAACCAGCGAAATAGCCTGGAGAATAATTGACCTGTGGGGTGACGGTGCTCAGTCTGTATAGAGGAGAACCAACCAGTTTTGACTTTAGTTCAACGTGTGAGCATTTTGTAAATATTAAATCTCGCCGAAGATAAGATAATAACATTTCACACCAACAGTTACCTCCCCCTGACGTTTGTAAAGTGTGTTTAATTTTACACAAAAAATATAAAAGGTACAGAGTTTTGTATCGAGAGAGGCAGTATTTCGGAAAGTACTTCATGCAAGGTGAAAGACAGCTACAGTTTTACTGGTTTCAAGCAATCCTAGCGCCATCACTGATTTAGGCTACGTCTTTTTAATGAACAACTTCTCATCTCCGTCGGCTGCGTTTTTTGTTCGTTTCTTTGTTTTTTCCAGAAGTTTATTCCTTGTCTCTGTTATATTACTGTAACATAATGTTTTTCTTGTTTTGAAGAACTTTCTTTTATTTAGCAGTATCTCATCTCCATCTGTCTTCTTCTGCGTTCCATAATTCTAGCATCAGAGGTGTATATTTATTGTCTGAACAAATTGTGCAGTTTTTGGAGGTCATGCTTTGCGCCATAAATTTCGTTTTTTCAGCGTAGGTACATGTGGCCAAAGCCGAGTTTGGGTTTCTTTTTGGTTAGAGTGGACAGAGCTGCAGGATGTGATCTAGAGTTTGGGTATCTGTTTTGCGTATGTGAAATCAGGGGTGCGTGACATGTCGAGGCTATACAGGCTCGAGTATCTGTCTAAAACAAATAGTTTCTATCTGTCTGTCTGTCTGTCTGTCCGTCCGTCCATCCGTCCGTCCGTCTGTCTGTCTGTCTGTATGTCTGAACCTTTAGTGCCAAAGGCATATGGGGTTTCGCAAAGTTTCTCCACAAACGCCTGTCCTTCGCCTTTTTTATCCGCTCTTATCCAGGTGAGCCCTCTATTGCTCAACATCCTCTCTGTTGTTCTTCTACATATCTCCTTTGTTCTAGCCTTACTTCTTTTCCACAGTCGTGTCCATATCAGTGCTATTTTTTGGAAGTGATTCGTCAATCATCCGTAGCACATGTCCCAACAATCGCCACCGTCTTTCCTCAATAACCGCTATCAGTGGCTTGATGGTCTGTGCTAGTTTTCCAGTTTGTTTAAGTGTTCTTACATTCTAGTTGTCTATTTCCATCTTGTGTTTCGGTTTCAGGAGGTCTTCTGTCGGGCTGGGGACGTCCAGTGGTTGGCTTTCATCCACAACCTTCATAAGCTCAGTTTCCTGATATACGTTTCTCCTTCCACCTGTCCCGTGCTTGTTTTTTTTTCTTTCTTGTTTCTGTTTTTTTTTTTTTTTTTGTAGCAGTCATGTTTTCTACCTGACAGGGTCGCTGGGCTTATTCCGATCCCCTCTTAGTCGTCTTGTACGATCATGATTGATGTTCCGATGTATGAGACATAGAAAGGTTTTGAACGATGTGTCTAAAATATATAACACTGAATATATTAAACAATACCACTGCAGTATAATATAAGGTGTAAACCCAAATACGCGCTTGTTAATTATAATAAAGCTGCTCCTACTTTTGTTTTAAATATTCAGGATCAAAATGGACGTGTCAAATATTTTCAAATTCTAATTTAGCGGTGTCTCCAAAACATGTTCTACTGTACAGCGGCAATGTGTAGCCGGTCTCCGATCCCCCAGAAGCGCCCTCCGACACAGTAGCCAAGACTATGACAATCGCAGTGGTCTTTTCCTTCTCTAGGCTATTCTGTCACATCAAATTCCATTAGCATTTCGTAAAATGTAAGCAGGGAACTTGACCAAGTTAAAGTTCATCAGCGATGGCACCAGAGGTGAGGATTATCGCCCTTTCAGGATGAGTCAAAAATCAAGATTACAGCAAGCCAAACAAAACATACAAGAAGAACGGAGAAAGCAAGGTTTTGGAGGGAGAAAATACGCCGGGAAAATATCTCTTGCAAAGTAATTATGGAAAATATGACACAAAAAAAAGTAGAAAAAGAAGTGAAATAAAAATCAAACAAATTAGAATAGAATGACGCAGTAGATATAAAAATTATATAGAAAAAAAAAGAGAGAAAGAAAGAGAATATGAAAGAAAAAATACCGCAGTGAGAAACAGAAGGGAATGGAGGGGGAGGGGGTGTGGGACATCAGATAAATATAGAAATGCAGGAAACGAAAATAACGGGTTTCAATAGGAAAATTCGCACGCCCTTCTGGATTCACGTCTCCTGCGACGTTAAACTCGGAGAGACAGATGAGATAACGAGAACAACACAGAGAAAAGAGATTAATGGGCCTTTGGAGACGATGCATATGAAAACTCATGCATGTGCAATTATCCTTATGAATAAACGTTTGTTTCCTTTTTTCCTTTTTTTTTTTCTCCACAGGAAAATATCGCGGACATGCTCCCACAAGGCGTCCAGCAGGCTCGTCAGATCAGTAAATTACTGGGAAAATACGACTAAAGTTATGAATACGGGCTGTAATTACGGAAAAGCTGTTCTCTTGACAACATAACACAAAAATAAGTTTTGTGAACGCGCGTTAGCAGAAAACAGAAAAGCTGGTTTGTATAAGAAGTTATGGAAGGAACAAGTTTTTCTTCTTCATTTCTTCTTTTCTGTCCTTGTTTCCTCCCCCGGAGTTTTCTTTTTGTCGTTTTTCTTGGTAATTTTCTTTGTTTTCTCAGGTTGTGTCTTTTTTTATACCTCCAGTGATAGTAGTTTCATTCTCTCTCTCTCTCTCTCTCTCTCTCTCTCGATATATCCTTTCTCTTCATCTCTATGTGGCCTTTTCATTCTGTCTTTCAGTATTTGTCTTTCATATATATTTTCCTCCTTTATCTATTTCTCTGTCCCACTTACTCTTTCGCTCTCTAAATTTCTGGCCCAAATTAACGGCAGCTAACACAGCTCAAGGCAAAGTGTTGACACTGGCAATCTTTACATCGGCAAGGAGAACAGAAGAGTATACAGATCGAGGCTAAACATTAATTGAGGAAATTAGAAAGGCAGGAGGTTAAGGAGAGAAAAAAGAGGGAATATTTTTTGTGGGGGCGGGGGGGGGGGGAAGGGAGCACTTCCGTAAATAAAGTCGAACACAAATTCAAACAGCTATTGTACAGAATAGATTTATAACATATTTTCTATGAAAGATTGTGCATAAATACGCAGGCAGGATCTGGCGTGGTGGATACAGCCCCTTTAAGCAGGGGTTGACTGGGTGGTTGGCGCAAATATTTCCCTCAGAGACGTCACAGAAGCCGAGGTCAACATTAAAACTTCTAGAGCAGTGGTTCTCAATATTCTTCCGACTGGGGGTACCCGATGGTAGCCTATTTCTATAAAATGTATCCTTTCATATTAGCAAAAGTAGCTAAAAATAACAAAATGACAACATATTTGTCTGTTTTTCCGCCAACCTCCCACTTCTTCTCCCGTACCCTTAATCATCGTGCCGCGTACGCCGAGTGACCCCCATAGCCCAGGTTGGGAAACACTGTTCAAGAGGATGTAGTTGAGAAGTGTTAGCAGTTTCACACCTTTGTACGCTATCACCGTTTTCAGTCTGGTAAGACTTCAAATCTACGAATGGACAATGTGAATATCCAAAGCTTTACGTATATTATATTGACTGTTTTTGGCTAATGCCAGTCAGATATGTCCTTATGACAACAGAAAAAAAAACCTTTTGCAAGGAAAAATACAACGTGATTACGCTCATTCGTGTATCTCACTGAAGAAAGCCGGAACAAAAATAAAAACAAAAACAAACTAGACCGTAGTAGAACGTCAACGTTATGCCAAAAATCGAAGAAAGATTAAAACTTCTACCTGAAGTTGGTAGGAAAATGAAACCCTTCATGTATAACAGAAAAGCTGAGTATTTTGACCGTCTAGAAATCACTTAGATAGAGATTAGGCAGTTTTTAAAAAAAATTGAAACTCAAGCTACAATCGATGTCAAAAATTCCACCACTCCCACAGGGGAAATAAATATCAATGAAGGCCACAGGGATACATTTAAACATTTCCATGAAACAAGTCATTAGGGCCAATTGTAAACGAATTTACTGTAACGTTTATGCGAGCGTTTTCCCAGTAATCTTTCTGCCAACGCACACAGTTCTTATAAGTTCAGAAACTGTTTCAGTAATCTACCCAGTTTTGGCTAACATAAATACAAAATTATTCTGTCTGTGGTTAGGTTTGTCCTGTGTCGGAGCATAATTGCAGGTGTCAGCTGCTTCTGGTGTTCGCAGACCAAGACATATGCTTCACCCGGGTAGGTGTGGCGCAGTTTGTGAAAACCCCGAACAATATTGCGTGGGGGGTGGGGTGGGGAGAGGGGAACCCAGATAACACCGTGAATAATACCGTTAAAACGTTCTATGCTCAATAAATGTCACATCGAAAGCTATGTAATTTCATTTTAAAAAATGTGTGCTAGAGTACAGCAACTTAATTGTTTGGAGGGAGGGGGTGGTGGAAGGTGCTCGAGAAAAGAGAGAGAGGGAAAGGGGGGGGGGTTGGAGGAGGAGGAGGAAGACAGAGAGAGAGTTATAAAGTTGTCACATAACTATGCAGTTACAAGTAAAAAACAAATTTTTTTAACTGCAACGAGCTTCTTAAATTAAAACTATTCACGGAGAAAAGGGGAAAATCCAGGTAATTTCCCACAGTTATTATCGCTTTTTTATTACAACAAACCGATAATTACGGAAATTATGTTGCCATAATATTATGAGAAGAAAGTTAAAAGTAAAATATGACTGCAGTATGTTTTTTTAAAACGTATAGTAGCACGGAAGCAGATATTAAAATTATTGTTGTCTCACTTGTTAAAATTATTGTTATCTCACTACGTTAAAATAAACAAGGCTTGTTCTCATCCAGTTTTGCCTTTATGTCAATTTCTAATTTTTGTTCAAACGATTTTCTAATTGTTGTTTACTTGTTTTCGAGTATTTTGATTTTTGTGATCTCCACAGTGTTTTATGGCTTTATTTTAGAAGTAGAAATTTAATAAGGCGTGTGTTTGGTGACAGAAATGTTGTGAATTTAAAAAAAACTAAAGACTTGATAATGGTCACGGTGATTTACAAAGAGATGTAAGGAAGAAAATCGCTGATGATGTAGATGAGGCATATGAAAATCACAGAATGAAAATGACTTCTACTATGTTCGCCACGTATACTTGACAAGGAATTGTCCAACATAAGGGTTGCCAACAGGCAGGGCAGGGCAGAGTCGTGACTAGATTTGTTTCGTCTCCATGGATACATATGTTATTATCTTATCTTATCTTATATCTTATATATCCTTCCCGTGCCGTTAAACTTCACACAGGGCTCGCAAAGTAGTTCGCCAATTTTTCCTGTCTTCGGCGAGTCTTTCAACTTCATCAAAGGCTTTTATGCCTGTTAATTTGGCCTCTCTTAACAATGTCCTCTTCAGAGTTTCACGCGGTCTGCCTCTTTTTCTTCGGCCTGTTGTGTTCCACTTGATAGCTTGTTTAGGGATTCTCTGATCGTTTCTTCTCATCAAGTGACCAACATATGTCCATCTCATACATATGTTATTATCTAAAAAAAAAAGTCATCATCGCTACATGCTGAAACGTAGATGACAGTGAAAGATGAGCTCTGTTGAAAGTTTCTGACAGCCCATTTTCCATTCCTGAGTTCCTCCCACAGGTAGAAAACTTCCTTCAGAACATAGATTTAACTCTTTATTTCCATTAACACTCTTACATTAAGAAAAAAAAAACGTTTCACTGACACGTAATTTAACTCTTTGTTTTCATCCACAGCTTGTGCACTTGACATTTAACGCAAGCGAGCTATTAGGTAACCGGTGTGAAGCGATCTGGCCAAACAACTTAGCGGCAACATATATTTATGAGCAGCAGACACTCAGACTCCTTGCTAGACGCAGAAGAACATCTAAAGTTCACTGAGTTATAAATATTTGTAAATCAATTCAAGGGCTGAACTCCCTGTGATCTTTTTTTTTATATCTATAACACATTACTGGTCATAGATAGTAAACAACAGAGATTTACTTGCCCAGTGTGGGCATGAAGACGTGCATGTAATTATGGCAAAAAGACGCTGGAATGGTCTATTAACATGCTCCAAAGGGACCCCCAACAACATTGCTAAAAGGTAGGAAACTCTTTGTTGTAGAGAGCAAAACAGCTCCTCAGATCATAGGAGAAGTACCCCCATTCTCTCCCCCCCCCCCCGCAGGCAAGATTTGTGGTCCTTTAAAGTTCAGACGATCTAAGGTTGGTAGTCTCTTCTCGGTCATGATTCCCTGACGTCAATGGTTATGCGGTGGACACTTGATGAAAAAATGACAAGAAAAGAGAACGAGAGACAGATGCCTGTAGAAGCAGAGAAATATAGCATGCAAGATGGCTGGAGCATCATAAAAACAGGTTGGCTGCAGACCATGAGAAGTGTAGAGAGTCTGTTGGTTTACTGAAAGATGTCACAAGACGTACTGGGCGGTGATTGCTTAGTAGGTCACCAAACGATGGATGGATGGATGGATGGATGGATGGATGGATGGATGGATGGATGGATGGATGGATAAAGCATACAAAACGAACAATCCAAAACGATGGAAAAAATCAAATGCAGAAAAAAGACAGATTAAACTTCACTCATAAGCTGAATCTCTCCTCCACGACTCTTGCGATTTTACAAATTCACTTAACCAAACAACTCAAACGGCTCTAACGGAAGTAAAGAGAGAGCACATTTTTATTTTAAAAATGAGATTTTGAAATCGACGGAACACATTTCTTTTTAAAAATAACGGAAAACCATTGAATACAAAATGAGCAAGGAAATGATAAATTCGATAAAAAGAAGAACGACTATGCTTAGAAATAGGAAGACATTGCAGTAAGTCTCTTTTCTTCGCGGCATACACATCAATAATGTGATGTGTACCCTAAATAGCAAATGAATAAGTATAACATTTCTTGTCGGAGAGGTGATCCAGGAAGAGGTGTGGCGTCTGTGTCTTTGATTGACAGAGGTCATTATTCAAGATGTAAACAAAGATGAAGGTGATGACGGTAACGAAAACATTCGTCTGGTTGGAGTCGCAAGACTACACCCGTGTCTGCTTACTAAGTGATCAATGAGTGTGATCCGGAAGGTCGAAGCAGGTTCTGCACGCAGGCAGTGGCTTGAGTCATTGCAGAAATCAACGATTCGCAGAGTTACCTTCATCTGTGTCCCTGGGCAAGTGGGCATCCAAGAAAATGAGGGAGCTGATAGGCTGTCTGGCTCTGCCATCATCGCAGATGGACAGCCACTGGATCGAGCTGATATTGTTAATGCACTCTGAGACAGGCAGAGTGGAGGACTTCGAGGACGGTGAATCTACAATCGTTGCTTAGACTGAGAGAGCTGGGAATACAGACTGTCACGACCAGGAACCAGAAGAGTACTGGACATGCGAGACAACGTGCCAGCCAACACAGGACAGGCATTATCAGCCACAAGATGCTGATGGATATGTTTTTTTTTTTTTTTGGGGGGGGGGGGGTCAGAGTAACTATGGACATGTTCGGAGTGCAATAGAGATACCCACACCATATAAATAAAGATACCTTTGGTGCCATCTTTGACCAGGGACTAGACCTATGGCTTTTCTCTAGATATGCCGCGCCACGACCAGAAGGGTTTAAGCATGACAGTTCGAACTTTGAACACTTAAGCAGGAGCCAACCATCATCAAGAGAACTTCCGAGCTTGAATACGAGGGGAAACAAAAGCTTCTTACTCAGCCAAATCGTCAGCTTAGCATCACCTGAGTTCAGTTCATTGTGTTACTGCTTTGACTTGCAATGATTTCTGTACAGATAACAGAAGAACCCACTAGCTGTTGTGCCCGTAATGCTGATTTCAGATAAACGTTTATGATATGCAGACTGGGTATGTTGGCTTACCAGTTATCTTTGATATCACAAAGTGAATACTTTGACACAGGGTGGGAAGTGAAAAATAGTTTATATTTTCACACCAACGCCAGTGCTGAAATGAGAACAATAAGCATTCACATTGTTGTGAATTATTTAGAAATGAACAATAATTTCACTTTGGAATTATCGTGTAATTCCACAATGGATATTTTATATTTATGAACTCTCAAGGGACTAACTTTTACATTGTGACTGATACTATGTGTAGTAATATAGTGCATTTCTCTGGCAATGTGATACGGTGCATTTTATATGTGAGGACTTGCAAAATACGTGCTGAATAAGAGTGGGACACGCCAGAAGTTCATAGATATGGATGTTGGATACAGAAGTGTTGCATGCATTGACTGGAAGCGTATTTGTATTACGGATGCCCGCTGCAAACATTACTGTTGGAGTCTTGATCAGAAGCACGTCAGAAGCCGGTGAAAAACTATCTTCCCCCCATATCCCTATTGATTGGCTATTCTGTTTTCATCCACTATGGGTCTCTCGGAAGCCCTGTAGTCTTTTCTCTTCAAACAGGGAAAGCGTTCCAGCTCCCAGACTACCCCCTCCCCCCATACACACACACTGGTCCGGATCAGAATAAAGACATGTTGTTGCAGTCATAATGATGAACAAAAGTGCCAGATTTAATGATTCTAGACGCTGAATACGTTTACACCAAATCAAACGTTTTACCCTCTCTGCCATCTTTCTCTATGAGACCACAAATATTTCTGGTGACTTCATATCAGCTTTCTTCTTCTTCTTCTTCTTCTTCTTCGTCGTCGTCGTCTTCGTCTTCTTCTTCTTCTTCTTTTTCTTCTTCTTCTTCTTTTTTACTTCTTTCTTCTTCTCTTCCTTCTTCTAATTCTTTTGCCTTCCTCTTCTTCTTCTTGGCCTACGATATCGTGGTGAAGATATTACAAGCAAGCATCATGTGGAACTCGGAGCAGGATATAGTGGCTTTACTGACGTTTGGGGAGTCAGTCACTTGCATGACCCTTGCGGAACTTTGCCTCCCTAACAGCTCTCCTGTAGGCCTCTCGGTTGTAAGCAAGATGCCCTGCTGCTGATGCATCCATTTGCAGATTATCAACGATGTTTGGTGAGTATATTTACAGTTTGGGGAACAGGCTAAAGAAAAAATATCTCAGCAAAATTCCACGACAGCCACCCCGTTCACTGTGTCATTAACCAATGGATGATACAATGCACTCAGGGCCACAGCAACGAGCTAAGATTTGGCTTATCCCAGGAAATCGTCTCTCACTTACACTTCGTTATAATTCTTAACACATCTATTCTTGGGCGTAAAGGTGTGTGAGTACCTTCTGTAGTGTGTGTCAGCTGGAATACATACAATAACTATATATATATATATATATATATATATATATATATGCACAGAGAGTTTATATAAATGAGGCTCGTGTAGGGATTAGTCCACTCGCCTGCCAACTACAAGGCTCCTACTTCGATTTTTTTGGGACCTACTGGTACTATGGTCAGCCCAGCCTCAGAAAACGGGTACCTGGGATTTCCTTTTAAAACAAATGGAGCAAGGACAGGTGCTGGACTCTCTCTCTGAACCTTAAGTGCCCAGGGAACATGGGGCTTCCGCAAGGGTTTTCCACAAATGCCTGTCCTTCGTCTTTTTTTCTGCTCTTGCCCAGGTGAGCCCTCTATTGCTCAACATCCTCTCTGTTGTTCTTCTCCATGTCTCTTTTGGTCTACCCTTACTTCTGTTCCCCTATGGTGTCCATCTTAGTGCTATTTTTGGTAGTGAGTTGTCAGTCATTCGGAGCACATATCCCAACCTACACATAATTATGTGGCCTGGACTGTGAAGGCAATAACACTTCACACCTCTCAGGCAGTCAGCCATTTGCATGTTCCTTGTGGAATTTTTTGCCTCCCTAACAGCTCTCCTGTAGCCCTCTCGGTTGTGAGCAAGATGGCCTGCTGCTGTTGCATCTACTTGCAGATCATCAACGATGTCTTGCAGCCATCTTCGCCTTGGTCTTCCTCTCTTTCTTTTTCCCATTATGTACCCTTCCAAGACGGTTTTCTCTAGATTATCATGACGTTTAATGTATCCAAAATATTTAAGTTTTCTTTGTTTAATCCTCTTTACTAGCCGGCCTTCTTCAGTATTAAGTTCCTGTAGTATAGATATATTTCCTCTTTTTTGCGTCCGTAATATATGAAGAGCTCTTCTGTAGCATTTACATTCAAATGCATTTATGTGTTTCTCAGCTGTTTTGTTAAGTGTCCAGGTCTCACAGGCATATGTTGCGATTCACACCCATGCGGCATATAAATACTACAGAGCAGAATTTTATATTTTTGTTCCTTCTTTTTAATGGAACACATTACCGCCATTTCCAGCAAAAAGAAAATCAACTTACAGACAAAATTGAACTATGAATATAGTATCAGCCAATGTTTCACAGAGCTATTCGGAAATTAGTTTCCACTTCCCTTGGGTTGCTATTAAAAAAACAAATGTCTGTTTTCCTCTTGTTTCTTTTCACAACGGCACTGACATTTAAACATTCCAAATAATACCGAAAGTACACGGGAATTCTTCTCCGAAGATTCGCGCCAATATTTGTGGAGAAAAAGAAAAAAAAACAATCCTGGAGTTTTCATGGTAGACATTACAAAACACTCTGGTATGCGCTTTATTGAATATTCAGTTATTCTAGTTTATTTTCCAGTGTTTTGGATTTAAAGAAAAAAACATTTTAAAATACGCATGCCATCACATTGTATCATCTTTGTATGCAAATTTTCCTGCAATTGATCTCCAAATTGTATATATATATATATATCTCCAGGAAACTCTCTACTGTAGAGAGCGGAACAACAACACAACTCTTTCAGATCATCAGAGGAAGTACCCACCCCCTCAGACAAGTGTTTCGGCCCTATTAAACTCCTGGCACTCTAAGGTGGGTGGGCCCCTCTGTGTCATGACTCCCAGAGGTCTTGTGAGTTGTTAATTTATAACCGCTTCACCAGACCGAAGACATTACATGGACCTTCAAGTCTTTAACTTCCCCTTGTACTTTCAAGTCTGTAACTTCCCCTTGTACCTTCAAGTCTGTAACTTCCCCTTGTACCTTCAAGTCTGTAACTTCCCCTTGTACTTTCAAGTCTGTAACTTCCCCTTGTACCTTCAAGTCTGTAACTTCCCCTTGTACCTTCAAGTCTGTAACTTCCCCTTGTACTTTCAAGTCTGTAACTTCCCCTTGTACCTTCAAGTCTGTAACTTCCCTTTGTACCTTCAAGTCTGTAACTTCCCCTTGTACTTTCAAGTCTGTAACTTCCCCTTGTACCTTCAAGTCTGTAACTTCCCTTTGTACCTTCAAGTCTGTAACTTCCCCTTGTACTTTCAAGTCTGTAACTTCCCCTTGTACCTTCAAGTCTGTAACTTCCCCTTGTACCTTCAAGTCTGTAACTTCCCCTTGTACCTTCAAGTCTGTAACTTCCCCTTGTACTTTCAAGTCTGTAACTTCCCCTTGTACTTTCAAGTCTGTAACTTCCCCTTGTACTTTCAAGTCTGTAACTTCCCCTTGTACCTTCAAGTCTGTAACTTCCCCTTGTACCTTCAAGTCTGTAACTTCCCTTTGTACTTTCAAGTCTGTAACTTCCCCTTGTACTTTCAAGTCTGTAACTTCCCTTTGTACCTTCAAGTCTGTAACTTCCCCTTGTACTTTCAAGTATGTAACTTCCCCTTGTACCTTCAAGTCTGTAACTTCCCCTTGTACTTTCAGGTCTGTAACTTCCCAATAGTATAAAATGTAATGAGCTGTTTCATATTTGTAATTACCAATGCTGTGTTTTCCGTCAGTATGAAACAGCACAGAGTACTGGATCTGATGAACTGTATGTTTTATTAATGTCAGTCTGTAGATCTATCTCTGTCTGCTTATATCTCTTTTTGGTGTGACTTGAAGGAACATGGCCGCTTTCAGGCACTATTGTGCAATATCTCTCGTCTGTTCTATTTTGGTTTCACTCTCTCCCACTCTCTCTCTCTCTCTTTCATACACACATACACACATTCTTTCTCTTTCTCTCTTTTCTGTTTTAAATATAGCTGTCAGACTTGCAAGAGTACACAAAAGTGCGCATGGTTTGTTCTTAACCAGACACGAAAAATCAATTATGTCTTCTCATCCTAACCATGTGATGCGTCCCCTCTTGGTCTGTCAACTTGCCATCCTCCCCGTGTATCCTCTATATCTCTCTCTCTCCCCCTCCCTCTTTCTTGCCTTCTCCTGTCTCTCAGAGGAACTCCTCTGGAAAATTCCTCTCCCTACATATTCTCTACGTGTGCCCCTGCAGTGTGAGCTGAAGCAATCAAATAATTGAAATTTTCACCCAATATAGAGTCGGCGGGCGATAAATTATTGAGCGAGATGAAAATGGGGTAAATGAAGTCGTGAGATTCCAGGTGCTATCTGCGCTCAGCTGGCGTTAAGAGAGCTGACCTTGTGCTTTTCTTTTGTGCAGACTCCGCGTCCACTTTTTGTGCATGTTTGTGCAGTTTACCCGTAGCATTTGTTTTTTGTTTTGTCGTAAATTTGAAACCATGTCTTCATGTAAATATCTCCTTAAATCTGAAAACCACATAAACAGCTCCTTAATAAACACAAAACGCCATGTTACCTGTTTTTTCTTTTTCACATCAGCAGCGCCTCAGAGAGGATTTTGTAACCAGGTGCAGATCTGTTTATCCCTCTCTGTTCATTTACCCTACTTAATGGCCTCTCTGTTTTCTTTCATTCCGAACCCTCCTGCAACAATGGGGAGGCTCTCCAGCCCCACCTTCACCCCCCCCCCCCGAACCCACAAACAGGTAAAGCTTTCCTGATCAGTTCTCCCTCCTTCCCGCTTTCTCTCTCTTCCCCCCCCCCCCAAACCAATACATACACGCCTTCCTATCCCCTTCATTCTCTCATTCAGGCTGTATGGCTGCTTAAAATTTCTAACTCCAAACTATGGAACAAAGCCATATGGATCCTATTTTAGATGTGTTTTTTTCAAAACTAAACTCTATAGTTGCCCGAGATGGTGTAGTGGTTAGCGCACTCGTCTATCGATCATTAGGTCCATGGTTCGATTTCCTACTCGGGCGGAATTTTTTTTCGGACCCATGGGCACCAGGGTCAACCTAGCCTAAAAGAAAATGGACACCTGGGGTTTCCGTACGAAAACAAGGGCAGCGAGGTCAGATGCTGGCTTCTCTGCCTGAAATCCTGTAGCGGTCTAGAAATGTAAAGGTATTAAACTTCCTTCACAACCCTATTACGACTTGCATATGGCTGAACGTAGATTTATGTAGATGGCTAATTGTATGATAAGAGTCTGAAGTTATCTACAGGGTATAGATTCAGAGAAATGGCTAATTGTATTATATGAGTTTGGAACTTTTCTACAATAACTAAAGAAATATAACATATATCTAAACTAGCTTACAGCGCCTCATGCCATAATGTTTTAGAAGCAGTTTAGACTAGTTTTCCTTTTAGATGACAGCAAAATAACGAGTTTTCTCTTGGGTAGTATTGAATGAGACAGAGTAACTTTTAGAAGTCTTGGAAGCAAAGTTTATATGTTCACATATTTTACACTCAGTGTCAGTTTTCAAAGTTGTATTTCTTTACCCCATAATATTCCTTCTTTTTTAACTTTCTCTTGCTTTCATGTGTTAAAATGATATTGATGTCATAAGCTGAAGTTCTATGTATTTAATTCCTTACTGTTTATTACCCATTCTGATAATCTGTGAACCGTATGGCAGGAGATCTTAACTTTTTAAGACCTCCTATCGAATGTCCAGTACGTACCCATATCCTATATGGTTTGCCCAGTATGTCCATGATCCTGCAGATTGCCCAGTATATACTCATATCCATTATGATTTGCTCAACATGTCACAATATCTCTAATGGATTGCCCAAAATGTCCCAATACCTCATATGGATTGCCCGGTGTCTCATTTACCTCTTATTGATTGCCCAGTATGCTCTAATACCTCCTATGAATTTCCAGTATGTACTGATAGCTTCTTTTTCAGACTAATGAAATCGTTGTTATCACTAATCTTTTGAAGAACAAGCATAACTTCAACAAAACGTACCAAAAGACTGCAGATCTTTGCTAACACATGCCTAAGAAAGATCCTTCATATTAGATGGCCAGATTCCATCAGCAATGAAGAACTAAGGCAGAAAACGAACCAGCTCAGAGTGAAAGAGATGATAATAAAAATACGTTTGAGACTGACAGGGCAAACACTTGGAAAACCTACCACAAACACAAAACCAGACAATCTCTCCTTGGAATCCCCATGGAAAGAGGAAACAAGGAAGACCTAGAAACACCCGGCGAAGGAGTCCCGAAGCAGCGATCATAAAGATCGAGTACACCTGAAGACGGGCAGAAGAAACAGCCCAGACTAGAAATAAATGGAGAACCCTCGTTGATGACCGCTACTCCAGATAGGGTAAAGAAGGCAAGGAAGGAATACGTGTTAATAGCCTGGTTTTACTTTACACAGCGACAGCTAGGAACAGAGTAGGCGAAAGAGATTTCTAAATATAACAACAATATTTTTGAAACAAAAATTGTTCATGGATGAATTCCATACCTCCAACATTTGGATTCCATTACCCCCCCCCCCCCCCCCCCAAGAGATATGGACTCAGCCGGTTAAGAATCCCTTGCGTTGTGCGATATTGAGTGTTCCTGTATGTAATTGATTTACACAAGACGTAGAAGGATTAGCCCCAGATTACTCGAGACAGTCGCATCTTTTAAAGCCGAGAACGTCAAAGGGATAACTGTATTCATTAGTATCTTTCCCTCAGCTTGAGGTGTGTTGGTAATACCAAGTGTGTCGGGAACAGTTTTCTTTATGTTAGTGATAAATAATAACATTAAAAATGTTTGTTCTATTGTATATACATATGTATGTTTGCATGTACGCATGTGTGTACTCACATGCTTTTAATATACTTCAGCTATCAAATTGTATTTGTAACTGTGATTTTTCTATTAAATTTCAGTCATTTTTCAAATTTGCAGTTTATAAAATGAGGTGTATTCTTTGGAACAATCATATTTTAAAGATTATGATATTAGACTGAAAGAGCTATTAATAGGATGATAAAAATAACATTAGGATCCTATATAGATTTCCAAGGCCGTGTACGGCTAAATAATTATTTAACATTGTTGAAATCCCTTCTACCCCCTAAACAGTCTATCTTCTATAGTCTCGGATTATTGGATATAATCTACATCAAGGAAGTGCTAAGTCTACGGTATCCATCTCTGGAATATAGACTCTAAATCTGAATGTGATCCAAAAGTCTTGACTTTGTGAGCTGAAACACAAAATGTGTGTTATTCAGGACAACGTATTGTGTATGTAGACATAAATCTGATTAGCTACAGTAGGTAGCAGGACATCTATCGCTCTTCAGAAAGTAAAACAACTAAATAAGCTGTGGAGAGGAACATACAGAACTACAAAAATAATATTTTTAAGGGCATGCATCTTTCCCATTGCAACATATGCCTGTGAGACCTGGACACTTAACAAAGCAGCTGAGAAACACATAACTGCCTTTGAATGTAAGTGCTACAGAAGTGTCCTTCAAATATCATGGACACAAAAAAAAAACAAAACAAATATATCCAAACTACAAGAACTTAATATTGAAGAAGGCTGGCTAGTAAAGAGGAATAAACAGAGAAAACTTAAATATTTTGGACACATTAAACGTTATGATAATTTAGAGAAGACCTTCTTGGAAAGGTACATAATGGGAAAAAGAAAAAGAGGAAGACTAACGCGAAGATGGCTGCAAGACATCATTGATAATCTGCAACTGGAAAAAAAAGCATTTTACTTACACCCGAGAGGCCTACAGGTAAGCTATTAGGGAGGCAGTTCCGCAAGGGACATGCAAATGACTGACTGAGGTATATCACTGTGAGTCCAAAAATATCACGAAGACAAAATGACCGATACAAGAAGATGAACGGTTGATCTAATTTATAAGGAAGATTTCTTTAAGAAAAAATCCCAACACAAAAAAGGAAATCTAAAGAAGCTCTATTAATTTTCAATAAAAAAAAATCTCGGTCAAGAATAATGAGTACCTGGGGTTTCCCTAGATAAAACAAAGGCAGCCAAGATAGTCCCTGGCACTCTATCTCAAATGCAACGAGAACGAAGCAATGACTGCAATTTTCGAAGGTGTCTTTCATGTTAAACATTTTAGAAAAAAAAATTCTAATAAAAAAAAATAGAGATCAAAGAAAACCATCGCGGCCAGCAGCTTTTACAAAGTTAAAAATAACAAATCAGTCAACACTAAAAGTCCCGTTTTCTGAACGAGAAAGAAGTAGAAGTTTTTTTAAGGGAAGTCTGGGACATAAATCATTCCCGTGACTTTTGTCCACGATCCACTTTGTCAACACAGAGTCTGTTTGGTTAGTGAAGTTCAAGGTAATGTGGTTCCTTTCATATGTGAACGTTCGCTAGGAACAGTCACGTTTGCTGAGACGATTGGCAGTCTTAGAGAGCTCGCTTCTACCATTTGAAGTCAAGGATATACCAGACAGTGGAAAGATGAACTGATTAATACAAGTTGAAAAAAAATGTTAAGATTTAAAGCGAAAAGCAACAGTTAATTGCCAGAATGTTTATGTTTTAGATGAAGTGCCGAAACTTGTGAGTAAACTGTCATTCCACAATTACCAGAATGTTTATGTTTTAGATGAAGTGCCGAAACTTGTGAGTAAACTGTCCACTAACAGCACAGTATACAATGGAAAATGAGCGAAAAAACAACAATGAACATCATTCACACTCTACCAAAAACAGGATAATTTAAAATTTGCATTTAGAAGCAAACACACATCTGACGCATTCCAGACATCATTTGAATATGAGCCATATTGCTTTTTCTATAACAAAAAATCGTAAGTTGCCCAAGCCATCAACTTTAAGGCGCATGCAGATTCTTCACCAACCTTGCACTGACAAAAGAGGAATCACATGCTCAGGAACCTCTATTTGCGCAGAAGGAAAGTATGGACCTCACTTACATAGTAGCAGAAGCTATATATTTAACTTCTTCTTCTTATAAATCGTGATATAAGTCCATGTTTGTGCATTTCTTCTTAAAATACAGCTACTTTACACATGAAAATAATATACAGTTATCAGTTATGAAGTATGAGTTATGAAACAGTGAATTTTGCTCATAAAATGATTTTTTTTAAACCTAGATTTAAAAAAAATGGGCTCCACATATATCATCATCAGATTCTTTTTATAATAGATATATAATATTACTTGTTTATAGTCTTGCTTATTTGCTTGGTCTATGTTCAAGGAACTGTGCTTGCTGATCTATCTGTCTGGAACTGAGAGTTGTTGTTCCTTAGCACCCGAAGCAGTGAAGATGTTGAAGCCTAAGGTGTCTTCTTTTCAGCTGAGAGTGAGCTACCGTGGCTAGCTCGAAGACCCGATGTGGATCCAGCAAAGTGCTATCTTCTCTTCAGACAACACCACAATAAGGATCACAGCCAGACTTGCTTCGACAGTCAGGATGAGTCTGTTCCCTAGGGGCACTAACAGAGAGGAAGGACAGGGTCTTAGCCACTTCTGGTTCACTGTCCTGGATAACTGTACAGTCACACCAACAGTCGTCTTGGCACCCAGAATTTACATACAAAACATAAATATGGCATTTACGAACAACTGGCACTCCGTTGGCTGACACAGTTCTTACCTTATTAGGCAGCTAGCATTCTTTTGAGCAACAATCTAAATGAAAGGATTAACAACGACGTTAGTCTCTCGCCGAGTAAGGAAACGAGGTTTCCCAGCACACCGGCATTACTATCACCATCGTTATCGAAAATAACAATCTGTTATCACAGAAGAGAAAAGACAGCACCAACAGGCAGTGATATCCTAACGCGGAAGAGAGTGAGAAATTTCGGCATCCGCGACGTCTGCGTGACATTGTGGTCTAATATCGGTTCTCACTCTGTACTCGTGTGAATTATTATGTCTACCACCAGCCACCCGATGTGTTTTAATCCGGGCGTGCGTCAATCCACACGCGCTGATGTGAAGAGTGGAATAGAGCAGGAGCGAGGAGCGGATCACAGTTAAAATGAGCGTGCGCATGCGCGTGTGTGTATGTGTGCGTGTGCTTTATATAACACTTGAAAGTCCAGGGAAAGAAGATTCACTTGGGCACTGTGCGTTGAAAAAGAATCGGGAAGAAAAGGAGACCAGATCACTGTCTCAAAGTCTGCTATACTGGCCTGTTCGCACTGTTTCCCTCTTCCTCTTAATCTATATCTTTTAAACTATGCTGTCTAATCTACATATTTGAAACTGTAATGTCTAATCTACATCTTTGAAACTATAATGTTTAATCTACATCTTTGAAACTATAATGTTTATATCTTTGAAACTATTCTGTTTACATCTTTGAAACTATGCTGTACCCTAACTTTTTGACACTTTCTCTTTCATTTATGGATAAAGACATGTTAAATGCGAAAGGAGAGATCTTTTATGCAAATCCCCCATTTTAAACTAATTGAAAAAAAAAGAAGAAGAAAACACCTCCATCTTTGTGTCCACACAGCAGCTGCTGTAATTCTTTAACATTTCAAAGAACGAAATGATAAACATTGAAATCCTGACAAATTTTGTATGTTAGTAAAAGCTAACACCACCAAACTCACTACCAAAAATAGCACTAAGATGGACACCACAGGGGAACCGAAGTAGGTGTAGACCAAAGGAGACAATGACAAGAACAACAGAGAGGATGTTGAGCAATAAAGGGCTCACCTGGCCAAGAGCAGAAAAAAGGCAAAGGACAGGCATTTGTGGAAAAACCTTGCGGAAGCTCCATGTGCCCTGGGAACTTAAGGTTCAGAGAGAGAGAGAGAGAGAGAGAGAGAGAGAGAGAGAGAGAGAGAAGCTAATGTATGAAATAATACACCAGAGGAGGATAAAGTTTAAGAAAAAACAAAAGTGTCAGTTATAGCACATGCACCGGTTTAACTATGTCGTTCAGGGATTCTTAAGGCCGTGGGATTAAAGCTGTCTACCTGGAGCAGTCGCCACAGTGAATGAGGGCTAGTTTTTAATTCCCTCCCCCGCCACAGGAAAAATAATACCCCATGACTTTTCTGTGATTCAAACCCGCGATCTCCAAGTGAGAAATCAGTGTTCAAATCTCACGGCCAGGCGTAAATAAGAACAAAATTTCCAATGTATGGATGACAATATCAAGAGCAGAACAAATAATAAGATAATACATAACAACGGGTAGAACGAAATGGTTCAAAAGCATTTAGGAATTTGAAATAAAATGTGCCCCTGATAAAATCATGCGTGGCTTATTTTGCACGATGATGCTAGCTTTCCCCTCTTTGTTATTCTTGTTACAGCAGTTAGTTTTCTTTCAGTAAGTGTACGAAGGCTGGAAAATATTATTTATTGTCAGAAATATTTCTCGAGAGAGAGAGAGAGAGAGAGAGAGAGACTGTCAGTAGAAGAAAAAAAACTATAAGCAAACATATATCAGCTGCATGCCTAAATGAATGTTATGGCGAATTTCTTTAATTAAGTACATAGAGACAAACTATTACTGAGTTATCAACGGCTTCTAGGAGATAGTATTTCTCCCTTCTGTCACAGATAAGAAGAACTGGACAAATAGCATTCTTTTAGTGAGCGACTTTGCGTAAAGATAGAAGCCAATGAAAGTACAACAAATACACATCCGAAGACACAAGTTTAAAAAAAAAACCAACACTTGACATTTAAAAGAAAACAGAACTTGACCTTTGAAACAAAACAGGACTTGACTTTTGAAAGAAAAAAAAAACCACATTACAAAAACATGTGACCAATTACAACGATGAAATATTGATACAAATTAACGCGAGAGAAATTTCTTCGCGAAAGAGTGCCTGGCATCTTGCTCTATCGGCTGACGATGACCACGTTTCCAAACAGTCTCCAAAAGAGCAAAACGAGTCACACAACCAGAAACTTGAAGAACGACCTTTCCTGTCTGACTCTTACATTATCTCCTAGACTGGCATCCTCCCATCATTTTTCAAACCCTTTATCTTTCACTGACTCAAAACGAGCATCTTAGTGCTGATTTACGCCTTTTAAATTCCACAGCAGAGGGTCCACTCCGAAAAGTCTTCTTTACGTGCTCGTGTATCGTATTTCTGACATCTGTTTCACAGAAGAGCACTTGCTCTGTGTAGCTTCATCTTGCTGCTCTTCTCCTGTATGCCATCGAGTAGAGCATGAGAATCCTTGATTTGAAAGCCGTACATTTTGTCTACAGTTAATTGGACAATTTACTTCACCATTTTTCAGTCTGTACTAACATTTTCTCCCACACTTCTGTAGCTACAAAGGCCAAAGTCACAAGCACAAATCACTTCTGACATATACATAAAAGTTCAGTCTAAAGCGTTGTACTCTACTAGCAAAATAAAAAGGGATAAAAGTAACGGAAAAAAATTGAAGTATTTGACTGGCTGAAAAGCATTACAGAATGAAAAACAAGAAACATCCTTTATAACAAAAGACGGGTTAACATGCAAATCGAGTAAAAATTTGTCCTAGTATAATATCAGTTTTATACTGCTTCTGCTGTTTGAGAAACACATAAATGCCTTTGAATGTAAATGCTACAGAAGTGTCCTTTAAATATCACGGGCACAAAAAAGAACAAATATAACCATACTACAAGAATTTATTATTGCAGAAGGTTGGCTAGTAAGGAAGATTAGACAGGGAAAACTTAAATATTTTAGACATATTAAACGTCATGATAATTTAGAGCAAACAGTCTTGGAAGGGTACATAACGGGAAAAGAAAGAGAGGAAGACCAAGGCGAAGATGGCTTAAAGACATCATTGATGATCTGCGAATGGACGCATCAGCAGCAGGGCATCTTGCTTGCAACCGAGAGGCCTACAGGAGAGCTGTCAGGGAGGCAAAGTTCCGCAAGGGACATTCAAATGATTGACTCCTACTGCTACTACTACTATAACTACTACTACTACTGCTATTACTCTACCACTACTGATACTACTACTATTACTACTTCTACTGCTATTACTCTACCACTACTGATACTACTATTACTACTACTACTACTACTGCTATTACTCTACCACTACTGATACTACTACTATTACTGCTGTGGCAGTATTCTCGTAACTATGGTATGTAAGCAGTATTGGTACTCAGGAAACAATTAATAGAGTGAGTACTCTTGTTTGAAAGGTATTTTGGTTGAGAGCGTAAGCGGGGGTCTTGAGATAAGCTTGCAGCATGGAAAAAAACTGAGTGGGTAGGGATAGTATAAATACCACTCACGATTAGCAAAAGAGGAGCCTTACGATGTGTTAGAGAGAGAGAGAGAGAGAGAGTCTCGGTTAGGTAGAGTTTTCAGTAGTAGCAGTGTTTTGGTAGAGGCAAGTTAAGATGTAGGATTTAGTTTTTGAGATAGTTGAAGATGTTCGGTTAGAAACGTTGTAAGTATGGTTTTTATTGTATACGTACATTGTAAGGTTTTCTCCCATATGTCGTATAGTTTTCTCATGCCGGGAATTGTCATTGTAAACGTCTTTTCAGCCTGATGGGCTGCGTTTTCCATCCTCATAATTTCATCCCTCATTTTTCCCATCAATAAACTTGTGTTGCTTGAATATAAAAACTACGCCACTGGCTTTTTTGAAACTCACTATTTGGCAAGTTTTGTTATGTTGGGAGACTGTCGAGTTCAGTTGAGTTGTTGTATCAGTATTATTCTGTGGAGTTGAAAGCCTGTGAGTCTTGTTGGATTTTCTTAGTGTGTAACAGAGAAAATTAGGTTGTCTTATAGCACCAACAACAAGAAATTTCTAAGATGAAAGGAAAATTGTACTCCACAAGAAGACTAATCACTCAGTAGAATACGGGTTCAGTTGAGTTTAGAAAAAGTTGAGTTACAGCAAATAATATTCCTCAGTGGCATTTTACAACTACTTTGTTCATTTTTAGACACATCGTCTAATGTACTTCCTAAAAGCGGTCTAAACCAAAGATCATCAGATGTAATAGCTTTTTTTTTCCAAAACTGTTCGTCTCTTTTACCAAATAGCAATCTCTTTCCCTCTTTCTCTCTCTCTCTTTCCCTCTTTCTCTCTCTCTCTCTCTCTCTCTCTCTCAGTATACCTTGTCTTGAGGGCTCATTTCTGCACGTAAAGTCGTCTCCGTTCATCTCTTGTCCTAACTTTAAGTTTCTTCACTCTGTTCTCTTACATATTCTATATTCATCTTCATCTCAGTCACTGTTTGTTCACTCTAAGTTCTCTTACATCTTCTATATTATCACGTAATCTCAGTCACTGTTTGTTCACTCTAAGTTCTCTTACATCTTCTATATTATCACGTAATCTCAGTCACTGTTTGTTCACTCTAAGTTCTCTTACATCTTCTATATTATCACGTAATCTCAGTCACTGTTTGTTCGCTCTAAGTTCTCTTACATCTTCTATATTATCACGTAATCTCAGTCACTGTTTGTTCACTCTAAGTTCTCTTACATCTTCTATATTATCACGTAATCTCAGTCACTGTTTGTTCACTCTAAGTTCTCTTACATCTTCTATATTATCACGTAATCTCATTTACTATTTTCCCCTTACCCTTGACTCTTCACTTTCCTGTATGTATGCGAATTCTCTTCCACTTTTTTTTCTACGTAATCCGACCTTTCTTTATAACAAATATGCTCCTTTTAAACATGTTAATCCTTCTATTATGTGTTCTTTTCTAATTTGAAATCCTTTGTTATTCCCCTAGTTGTTATAGTTAATTACTTTTAGGAATAATTAAGCTCATGAATGGGACCTCAATTTAGAGAGAAAATTGGGCTCTTGTGATTCTTATTTTTCCTAGTTCCCCCCTCCCCCCAAATCAGTGTGACATTTTACTGGGGAGATGATACTGACCTGAATGTTTGTCTGTAATTAGTGTCAGAACAGTAGGGAGTATGTGTGTGTGAGAGTGTGTGGGTGAGAGAGATTTGGGGGAGGGGCAGACACCGGAAAGAGAATATGAGAAAACCGAGAAAGAGTGAGAGAGAATGAAAGAGAGAGAGAGCAGAAAAGGGAAAGAGAATATGAGAAAATTGATAGAGAGAGAGAGAGAGAGAGAGAGAGAGAGTGAGGGACAGACAAGGGAAAAAGAATATGAGAAAATCGAGGGAGAATTAGAGATTCAGGAAAAGAGAAGGAAACTTCAGCTGAGATCATCTCAGTTGCATGTATGTCAATCCGCATGAAAAATAAAACAAATTTAATGAATTTACACTTTTCATGGATACAGAAATAATGGCAAACAGACATGGCGTTTTTCCTAATAGAAAAATATATACAGGAGAATCAGCCTATCTGTATATCTCACTTTATCAATATTTTGACATGAAGGGCATAATCTGGAGCCGTTTCTAATAATTAGTGTGACGAAAAGTGTACAAGATTTAAACAAACACTTTCTGTCAAACTATGTATCAGATCGGGGGGCAGACAGCGTGGAGCACGTACGTGTTTACTGCATAATCACGAAATTCCCATTCTCATATAAAAAAGTAGTAACATAATGCCACAGCTGTCATGTTTGATTACTCTTAAAGACGGCTCTGCGTAAATTATACTCAATGAGATTTTACCCATAGCCATCCATAAACTCTCGTCCACAGTTTCAGAAGTTACCAACGGTAACTTGGCAGGGATGGGAGATAATCCATATCCAGGACTCGCTGGGGAAGCCAGGCGAAAGATTTACCGTTAATGGATATTACTCCGCACTCTTGATTAATAGACCATAAGCCCATTATTATACTGGTACTAACAGTGTGAATGGAACACAGAGAACAAGGTACAGGGGAGGTGTAGCTAGCAGTGTATAATCTGGTAATTAAATAAGCCTTCTCTCAGAGTGTAAATATCAGGAGGAAAATCCACTTATCCAAGCCGGTATCAGAGGAGAGCTAGTTATGTGCTGAGTAGCCTTTTTTTTAAATACGATGACGGGTCAAAAAGTAATCTCAAATCAAGGGAAATAACAACTGAAAAGTGTACGAAAACACTCAAAAGGCGAGTCAGGAAGTCTTTTCATATATTTTTCTCTTGATTTGAAGTTTTTTTTTTAAATTGGTCCTTGTATGTGGCTTTCTATAAACAAATACGTGTAGCATCTTTATGCTCGCTTACGTCTATCTGGGCCCATTTTGTGCCCGTCTCTCTTACAAGGAGAATACTAAAAAGCTAAGTCTTTTAATTTTCAATTATTTTTTCGTGTTTTTATCTTTTGTGTGTGTGGTTTTTTTATGTAATCCTTGAAAAAAAAAGGTTTTTGGCCAAATATGGAAATACGGTTATGTTTTTCATGTATATATGCTCATCTTGCTTCCTGCCATTCTTGTTTCTGGCCACTTTCCTCACTCTCTCTATCTTTTGGCAACAATGAACCACGGACCTCTATCTACCTTCTTTGCTAGAACCAGTTTTACCGCAGCCGTCTTTTCTCTTATCTCTCACATACAAGTGCGAGCCATGTTCCACGCTTGGCAATGAGTTCTGCTATGTCTAGTTTTTGTTACCTGTCGACTACTAACAAACTTATGTTCACAGCAGAATCAAAATACCGAAGAAGAGGTTCTGCCGGGGAAGGTACATTTTAGTGTGGTGGGGCGGGGGGGACAGCAGGTTTACAGGCTCAGAATGATGGTATACTCTTCTAAACTGTAGAAGGATCAGTATTTCAAGAGAGTCTGTTAATCTATGGCCCTAATTTCTACCCATGAAACCTAAAGTTCTCCGGGGGTTTGTTGAGGGGGGGGGGGGCGCGGAAATGAAGAATTACCCCTCTGATTGAGAAACCCTGGCGTTAAACAGTTACTGACCTTACAATCCGAAAAAGTCTGCTTCAGTCTCCTTCCCTGGATGGACATCCTCAGCACACAAATGTCGCCACCTAAGAAGCTGAGAGATGAACGGTCTCAGAAATCTCTAAAACAGCGCCTTTATTTTTCAGGCTGGCTGTCTCCACCAAAATGGAATGAACATTAAAGTCAGCTTTCTTTAAGCTACTTTATATTTCCACCAAATAGCTACCTCTTTCTGTTTCTGCTTTTTATGCCCAACATTCTTGTCTTAGCCTTACTCGCTTCGCTGCATTTTCTCTTTCTTGCCATAGGCAATTTAAAGTTAATTCTCCGGCTATTTCCATCCTTCTTCTGTAGTCCCAAGTAGGCGTCGTTAGCTCTCTCGTCTAGTAATCCTAAGCGAGCAGTCTTCTCCTCTCAGTATTCTCTACTCTTTCTGTACCTTCCTCCATCCACCCATCCCCATATTATCTTTTCACTTTTTTATCATCTGCGCCATCTGGGCAACTTTTGTTTAGGCAAAAATTATCTGAAGGGGACAAGCGGTCGCTATTGTGGAGCATAACGCTATGTTGTTTACCATATAGTACACATCGTCGTTTCTTAGCCAATCGCTGGCTTCCACTTTATGCTTTCCTACGTCCGTCCGAGCGCATTTTGTGTCTATCTTTCATACTAGAAGTAGACCAAAAGGCTAAGTCTATATTTTTCATCCATCATTCGTGTTTTTTATCTGTTGTTTTGTTTCTGTTTGTGATCTTTGAAAAAAGGCTGTTGCCGAAATATTGGATTGTTGCATGTTCTTTATTTGTATGTACTCATCTTGTTTTCTGCCATTCTTGTTTCTGCCCACTTTCCTCACTTTCTGTTTTAGTAAAACTGAACCATACACTGCCATCTACTTTCACTAAATAAACAGAAAGAACTCTTTCCTTTCATAAAATACTGCAGTTATCTCTCTTTTATCTAACAAAGCAACCGCTCCGATTTTGGAACCATTAATATTTGATCCTTCGTTCACTAGCTCTGTCCACTGTAAACCAAGCTCTAATACTTTGGTTTTCATTCACTACCACGGAAACAAGACAGTATTATAAGGTAATTCACGAAGCTACAATGCATCCAAATGTTTACGAGAAAAAGAAATAAAAGGAGTGATTTCTACTAAAAATACGTGCTTTTCTCGATAAAACTGTATATTTCATTAAACAAAATAATAACAACGGTCGGACAAAAAAAATGAGTAATTTTTACTACTGAAAAATAACGATACATGTCATTTTCATTCGCTTTCCTCACTGTAACTCATCGTAAGCTCAAATGTGATCAACCAAGCAAAATATTGATCACACAGGCATACACTCGGCCTCAGTAACTTAGTAGAAGCTCTACCCACAAACGTTTGTGAAGAAAACATGTGTTGTAGACAATTATTACGCTCAGTTGCTAAATAACGATCCCAGGACATCTCTATTTGACTGTGTGGGCTGGATCAAAATCTTCCCGATCATTATATATTTTTAAAATATTTTTTATTCAGCTGCCACGAAACAATAACAGTAAATATTTCTAGTCTAGAAAACCTTAAATCAAGCCACAACTAGCGAAATTTAAAAAAAACCGACACTGTAACAATGTGAAGGATTCCGAGGTTCAAAGGTTCAAAATTAGATTCTCGGTGCCATTGCATTCAGGACAGCAGCCATTTATGCTCCACTGCATGCCGCTGCAGCATGCGGTTTCTGCCATGCATGCCAAACATGAAGGACGCCTTTGCCAGTATATGACTGTCCACGTTAAGTGCGGGAAAGACTACCTCTGTAAGTACCTGTATACAAATTCATTTGCTCTGCACTGCAGGTAGATGTTCGTAGATTCTTTTACAAATTTACTCACTTAAAGGACAGAAAAGCATGGCGTCTCATGGCACTGCATCTTCAGAAGACACACAGAAAAATAAAGCTATGGCCGTATTGATTAATGACCCTTCCTTAATAAGACCAAGCTCAGGTGCGGCACTGTATTGACAGGCCGAGCTGATCTTAATGAAGGGTGGCGGACAACAGGTTTTAATTATAGAATTCGTTATTTACGTCTTCCAGACCCGATAGAATTCATTATTTACATCTTCCAGACCTGATATAATTCATTATTTACATCTTCCAGACCTGATAGAATTCATTATTTACATCTTCCAGACCTCCAGCTCTCTTCACAGACTTCAGAGAATCATGATCTGCTCAGTGAATAGAGTACGGATAAAAAACTGGATATGTTCTTCATATGAAGAACTACACTTGAGTGTAGGATTACCGGGTGGAGTTGTGATCCATCTGCCTTATCTAAATGGCTGAGTACATGAAAGTGAGCAGTAAGATGAGAGTACAGTACACTACAAGAAATCTCGTGTGGTCAACAAATAGGGGAAAGAAGAACAGAAGTGCAATCTACCTGTCAATATGGCATTAAAAACTAAATTCTAATTAGATAATAAAAGTACATGACTGTGACTGGTTATCTAGGCACTGTACTCTCCTCCCTACACACACACATACAAATAAAATCTGTGACAGAATCCAACTGTTATTATATACTGGAGACTGCCCTTGGATGGTTGGAAACAACGCTAAGGACAGACTATGGCTTCAGCATACGAGTATATTCTGTATTTACAGGGAGAATAGAAAACGAAAAACGAAATCTCCTCTGATAAGCCCAGACATTGTCTCCCCTGAAACGTTATTTTCGTTAAATGTCATCTCTGCCAGGATTTATGAAATGTCTTAGTAAATGTCTCACTTTCTCTTCCTACTAATCTTCCTTTTTTCCCATTTTTCTGTTTAATAAAAAAAATGAAAGGATAAAGGAATATGGATTTACGGAAGATGGTAAAAATGAACTTTGTCAGACAGATTATTGATAGAGTGTAAGAAAGTAATGAACTCATCTTCGCGGAGAAAATGAATACTCCACAATGGGGGGAAAAAACTAGAAACTGCTTCAGGGATAGAATGTCAAACGAATGTTGATAGAATGTCAAACGAATGTTGATAGAATGTTGAGTAGGGGGCTGGTAAGTATGCGCTGCATACAAAAGGTCCGCCGCGTGGACAAACTGCCGGGGGCCTAGGTTTAAAACTGTCCGGAGTCACAAGTTTTTTTTTATTTCTCCCTTTCTTTCCCTTCAATAACAGGCTGGCAAAATGTCCACACAAAATGTCCACAGCCCTGGAGGCGTGAGGGAACATACGGCAAGTGGACTCATGGAGTTCTTGATGAGCTCCATATAATTAGATTGCTGGCTCTGTTCTTACTTATCTTACAAACTCGCTCGTTTCTGTTCCCCATTGTACAAGATCTTCTTTTTACATTTCCTTCACATTTTAAAAAATTCTTCTTTCTTTGATTGTGTGCGTGTGTGTGTATAAAAAAGGGGGAGGGGGCGCTTAAACATATCTTTTTTCTAATTATATTTTCACTCAGACTGAAAAAAAGAGCTAAATATTACATTGTGCTTTCTTAACACCTTTATTGAATTAAATCAGGATAGCATAGTCGTGTAGCATGGTATTGTAAGTAATGATTATGGTTATTATTATTATTATTATTATTAATTAATATGATTATGAAGATTTACAGTAAAGAGAATAGTAACACCTTATAGCGACAGAGAAAAATGGAGAGGAAAGGAAGAGAAAGGTAAAAAACTTCCATGACACGGGAACAAGACGCGGACAAAAGTAAACAGTGGAAACAGTGAATAGAAAAAGACGAGACTCAGTGATGCTGAGATAGGTAGTACAAAGGAAGGACGCCAGAAAGTAGGATGGTTCAGTGATAACAAAGCGGTGACTGGATGCAAACAAAATAGAAAAGAAGAATAGAAAATGCAGACATAATGAAAATCGAGGACACAATAAAACCTCCGACATGAAAGAGCAAGATAATGACTTAGGTAAATAACAGTTGTATAGACGGAACTGATGCAGACTGACACGCATGACAACTAGTAGTGTTAGGACGCTATTGTACACGGTTTTTAAATAAAGGAGTAGACGACTCAGCCAGCTGACCAGTTAAGTATTTAGAGGCGTGACCTATTGGACAACTGACTTACGAGCGATAAGTCACGGGGCAAAGAATGACGGACAGTCCGAGCACTCATGGGAACCACTGGACATCTGAATGGTGGAGCCAAAAATACTTATTGGTTAATCCATCAAGCTGGACTTGAAGATAAAAAGGCGAGCGGAGAGACAGAAGAGGACAAAGAAGTACGGAAGTTCGAGGGGAAGAGACTGAGGAGGG